>PVIW01002854.1:0-194983 GCA_004026585.1 Noctilio leporinus | reverse complement strand
AGAAAGAAAGAAAGAAAGAGAAAAAGAAAGGAAGGAAGGAAGGAAGGAAAGAAAAAGGAAGGAAGGAAGGAAAGGAAAAGAAAAGGAAAAGCTGTAAGTAAAGTGTCACTTTATAGTGTCACCAACACACACACACACACACACACACTCAGTTTCTACATGGATGTGGTCCTATTCTTACTGGCAGCAAATAAAGTGTATTGAGCTTGATGCTGCATTTCTGTAAGCTGCTCATTCTTTCTCTAAGTGGATTTGTGTTCCAAATCACTACCAGTCCAAGGCCACCTTAAATCTTCAAGTCTGAGGTTTAATATTACTTGGACATACCCATTCAATGTGAAATATGGTTGAGGGCTAGTTTATATTTGGTTCTCTTTTCTTCTGTCTGTGCAGTCTCCTGAGTTATAAATTTATTGAAGGCAGTCTTCTATTAGACTGGCCAAAATTGAAGTTCATATTTTGGGGAATTAACAAATCTCGTTAGGAACAAAAGGGTTCTTTCATGCTTCACCTATTTTCTGAATTCCTGATTTTCTTCAACTCTTGATCTTATAATTCATATAGTTTTGGCTCTGCAACTTTTAAAATACTTGACTAAGCATAATACTCTCCAGTTCCATCCATGTTGTTGCAAAGGGTACAAGTTCCTTCTTTCTTTCTGCTATATAGAATTCCATTGGTAAATGGAATTGGTACATTGGTAAATGTACCAAAGTTTTTTGATCCAATCATCCACTGATGGGCACTTAGGCTGTTTCCAGCACTTGGCTATTGTAAATAGTGCTGCTATGAACATAGGTGTACATAGGTTCTTATGAATTGGTGTATCAGGGTTCTTTGGGTATAGTCCAAGTAGTGGAATTGCTGGATCAAAAGGCAGTTCCATTTTTAGTTTTTTAAGGAAACCCCATACTGTTTTCTATAGTGGCTGCATCAGCCTACAGTCAGCAAAGGACAAATATCATATGATCTCACCCATTACAGGACAATAATGGACAAAACTAACAACAAGCAAAACAGAACCAAATATATGAATACAGTGAATAGGCCTTCAGTGGTCAGGGGGAAAGAGGTTGGAGGGAGTGGGGAGGCAGAGGCAGGGAAGGGGAGCAGCTTAGATAAGAACCTAGTATAAAGGAACCATGGACATGGACAACAGGTGGGATTGACTTTGGAGGGGATGGGTGTGTGGGAAGGGGGACGTAGGGGAGCAAAAAGGCGATGTATGTAATACAACAACAATAAAAATATGAAAAAATAAAAAATAAAAAATAAAATACTTGAAAATATTTTATTGAGCCTTTTAATCTATTTTCTGTGGAAGTGTGACTCCAAATAGCCTAGCCTAACATTATTGGAAACCAGAAGCCTCAATCCCCTCCCTACTTGAGAAAAATTTGCCCACATTTTTAAAGCTCCATCACTTGTTTACACAATGCTCTTCTTGTTTATCTCATACATCTGTGTCTCTTCCTTCTTTAAAACTGGGTATCACCTCTCTAACCCTCTCCTATCTATTACTCATGAGCGCACTCAGGGTTTTATCATGTTAGATTCTTAATGATAATTGGTATATTATCCCCTGAAGCAATTCATTTAAGTTTTGCATACAGCAGGCACTTCAGGTTTATTTGCTTGAAAAATATTTCAAAGTACTGCTTGAGAAACCAACTGAAACAATCACTTTCGTTTTTCCCCACATTTCGCAGTTGCCACAAAAAGTATTCTTAAGCAATAAAAAAAGTTCCCAAGCTTTTCCCTTCACATTCCACTTAGAGTTTATATCAAGTAATATGACAAAATTAAAGAGCTCAGCTGCTAGAACATTGAATCATCATTGGTTGAACTTATGATAATAGACATGTTTCATCAAGCTACTTCACAGAACTCATAAAGTAGTTTTAGTTCACAGGAAAAGAAGAAATGTGGTCCCCAAGGAGCAGGGAAAGAAATGTGGTCCCCAAGGAGCAGACTTCTATTCAGATATGGTCAAGCAAGACTGAATGCCAAAGTGCAATACATTATCTGAAATGATGTGGTTAAGGGAGGAAATCACTGGCATAAAACAAGAAACTCATGTTGCCTTAATTGCCAGTAATTTCCATCCATAAGGATTAGAAGAAGTGTGATAAAAGTATGAGCTGCCTTAAGAGGACAGAATAACATTTGGAGCTAATGAATTAGTACAAGTGTAGAAGAAGATGGTCTAACAAGTTTGAACTATGCCTTGATCTGACAGCTTTGCAAGAGAATGGTGCTGGCCCCAAAGAACATTTATTAAACCTCTCTAAAAGCTAGTCTTTTTTTTTTTTTTTTTTTAATTTTATGCAAGAATTTCAGAGAGAAGGGCAGGGAGGGAGAAAGAAAGGGTGAGAAGCATCAATGTAATGTATGGTTGCCTTTCATCTGCCTCCAGCCATGGACCTGGCTGGAGACCTAGCTTGCAACCTGGTTATGTGCCCTGGCTGGGAATTGAACCAATGACCTTTGGGTTCACAGGCTGGTGCCTTGTCCACTGAGCCACACCAGCCAGGGCTATTAAACGTCTCTAACACAGAGATGTACCAATCACCAATTAAAAAGAGAGAGAGAATTCTGTTAAGAAGCCACAGCAAGACTCGGTGCACACCAAATACAAATTTTAACGTAAGACTCATTCTGCTTGCAATGACTTATAAAATATTATTTAAGAAATCCTTAGAGGGCTTTGGATTCAATTCATTACAATGCGTTAACCAGACACTAATTTGCAGTGATACAATATAGGTAACATTTTACAGAGCCTCTCTTTCAAATCAGCAGGAGATAATTATGATAATTACTTCATAGGGTTGTTGTATAGAGTAAGTAAAGTAATTCACATCAAAGCTCTGGGAGAGTGTCTGACATTTAATAAGTACTACATCAATGTTTTTATACACACATCAATACCTATACCTATATCTATATATTTATGTCTACATATAGACACACACACATATGTGTGTGTGTGTGTGTGTATGTATTTCTCATACTTTGGAGAGAAATAAACATAAGATAGGTGAACAAAAATACCTTGTTTGTGCTAAGCCTACAATGGGCACATGAGGGAAAGAGCAAGGGATCTGGGAAAAGATAACCTGGTGTCCAATTGCAGGTAAATTGCTTCTTAATCTTTCTGAGATTCTTTCTCTTTTTTTGAAATTAGAAATAATAACAGTATCTATTTCCTAGAACAATGATGACTTTATTTAGATGATAATATGCAAACTGGCACCTAGCAAAGAGCCTGGCACCTAGCAATGGCTCACAAAAGGTAGATTTTTATTATCAAAAAGTTGGCACTCACCTAACTCTTTTTCATGGTCAAATTACCATATAATGCCAAGCACTGTGTGGTCCCAAGCACAATAACAGATTATACTATTGGTGAGGTTTTCTTAAGGAGATCTTTCCGAAGCAAAGCTGGAGACATAAATAGATGAGGTCCAGATCAGTAACAGAAAAATTGTGCCCATTATTGGTTCTTTCTTTTCTTTTTAAAAATATTTTATTCATTTGTTTATTTATTAATTAATTAGAGAGAAGGGAAGGGAGGGAGAAAGAGAGAGAGAGAAACACCAATGGGTGATTGCCTCTCACACATCCCCAACTGAGGACCTGGCACACAACATAGGCATATGCTTTAACTGGGAATCAAACCACTGACCCTTTAGTTCGCAGGCTGGCACTGAATCCACTGAGCCAGGTCTCCTGGTTCTTTTTGAGGTTGGGCTTACAAGTCAAGGGGGAGTTAGGCTGGTATGACTCTCCAGGGGTGACTTCTTTCTCCTAAGGTCATATATGAAGAAGGTCCTCCATATTCTACAGCCTTCAGTGGGAGTTCCATTTCAAATCCTGAAGGGAGATAAAAATGAATCCAGTTCAATCTACTGGCACAACCAAGCAGCATCACTTGGGAAGCTTCCTTTGGTGATCTCAAAGGTCACACTTGTTCAGGATACACACTCAGCTTACTTAGAAAAAATTTTTGAAGGGTTTGAAAGGTAAACTGGTATCATCCAGAAGGAGAGAAGAAATTAAGACTTGATTACTCTCAGAGTGAAGAGATAAGTTGTAAGTTCTCTTGCCAATGACTAGCAGGAAAATTTCAGAAGAAGCAACAGCAGCTGCACTTAGTGAAAAGTTTAACCCAGCTGGCTCTACCCTGTACCACTGCAGTGGGAATTCTTCCTTTCCTCTCATTCTCTCATGTCCTTTAAAATTATGCTCTGACATAAAAAGACAGGGGTAACTTGAGTCACAGACACCAGTAAAATATGTGGACTCTTTCTTGAGTTTTTAATCATTAAATCATCCAGATTCAGAATACTACCAGGATGAACATTTACCAAATCACTAATGAGCCAGTTTTCACTAAAAGCACCCTTGCAAAACCTAGTATGGGTAAAGTATTATAATGTGCTATATCAGCAATTCAATTTTACTTTTAGGAATAGTAGTATGTTAACAGAGAAAGTCTTTATTCTGAAAATCAAAATGTTTATAGCATTGTATAATATTTCCTCACTTTTTTGGACCAAGCAGGAAGAACCTATGACTATTTTGTCTAAAACAAAACATTCTGAAATAATGTTAATGGTGTTAGATCAGATTTAAGACTGATATTTTTGGAACTTTTTTTTAAAAGATTTTATTCATTATTTTCAGAGAGAAGGGCAGGGAGGGAGGAAGAAAGGGAGAGAAGCATCAATGTATGGTTGCCTTTCACCTGCCTCCAGCTAAGGACCTGGTTATGTGCCCTGACTGGGGGTGGGAAGGATCAAACCAGCAACCTTTGAGTTCACAGGCAGGTGCCAATCCACTGAGCAACACCAGCCAGGGCTGGAACTTCTTATTTATAGTGAGTAATGGTCTTTTAAGAGGTCCTGTCTAGCATGGTGATGTGATGGTGAACACAAATTTTTTTGGAAGAATTTAACATACAAATATCAAGTTGCTGTTTGAGACTGTTCAGTCTGAGCCACTGTGATTTTCATATATGTTTAGGGACATACATTGGGGAAAAAGCAGCGAAAGCATTAAACCTCACTTAATTCCAACCATAGCCTATGTATTCATCATATTACACTATTAGGCCTCAATTTGGTTAGATTTAGTCTTTGGGTAGAAGAGTTTGCATTTCCTACTTCTCAAAGAAGCCTGATTTGATAAAGAACTCAGATGATTTTTTTACTTTGCCTACATTTCACACTTGGCATAACATTTCTCTTAGGGCAAAATAAGCAACACAGCATTTAGAAGAAAAGGAAACAAAAAAAAGTAGGTAAGGACAGAGAAGAATCTAGGTCAGTGGTTTTCAAAGTGTAATGTGGGGACCGTTAGGAGACCCAGAAGCTCTTTCAGGGTGTTTGTAAGGTTAAAACATTTCACAACACTGAGATGTTATTCACCTTTTCCCCATGACTCTCTGAGTGTGTAATGGAATTTTCCAGAGAATATGGTGTGTGAGGATGTCATTGTTATGCTGGCTCCTAGAATACATACATTGGTGTTTTACATTTTCTGTGTTAATTTCTAATACAATAGATATTATTAGTTATAATTCATATTTTAAGAAAGTTTTTGAGGGCTCTCAGTAAATTTCTGGCATTTTAAGTGTCTCAAGAACAAAAAATATCACTGGTGTAGACTAATGCTTATAGAATTTATTGTGATAATGGAAATGTTCTATAAATCTGCACTGTCTCATAAAGAAGCTATTAGACCCCTGTGACTGTTGAATACCTGAAATGTGGCTAGTGGCTAATGTAACTGAGGAACTAAGTTTTAAATTTTCATTTAATTTTTATTTAATTAAAATTAAAATGTAAAGAGCCACCATGGGCAGTGCTGACTCTCAGTGCTCTGATTTAATGCTTTTCCTGATCTTTTTGTTACACAAGTTATTTTACAGTTAGGAAGATTTTTTTTACCTGCTCACTATTCAACTGTTGCTTTGGTTTGTGTGGTATATGAGGGATATGTTAACAACAAATATGCAATAAGAGAATTATTATTAACTCTGAAATATGAATAAATTTCAGACCAAATTTTTGATTCAAAAAAATAAATAGTTTTTAAAAATCTGGTGGTTGCCTCATTGGGAGAGTTATATAGAGTTCGAACCAATGTTTCTCTGTGCTGCACCTTGAATTAACTACACAGACTTTAGGAGATAGTTTTTAAATTATAAACAGGGTTGCTGTTGCAGTCACATACAGATAGGAGGGTGAGTGTCACAGTTATGTAGGTAGGTGAGCTGGGTATTAAGGCCTGTTATTATTAAAAGTGTCCATAATTCACTAGGCTTTGAATCTCAATGAGTAGAAATCCTGGATTTCCCAGTTGGAACTGCCCGGGTGTTGTGCACTTGACTCTTGCTAACCACACTATCAAGAGATATAGGAGCACAGAGCAGAGCCCCAACTTGAAAATATAAGCTTTGAATTGTGTGATCCTGTATGAGTGACCAAAGCTTGCCTAACCTATTTTTTCCTAGAAAAATGGGCCAAAGGTATTATTAAGTGGTTTCTCTATATGTTGTTGAGAAAATTTAAATGAAGTGAGGCATCTAAAAACAGTACATCTCTTACAAATTCTGAACATTCAATACATGACAATGATTTTTCCAAATTATTGCTATTAGCTGCATTTAGTTAACAAATCTTTATCGAACCTCAGGTTGATATCAGTATGTTACTGCTGTTGAATAAGCAGGTGTGCTCCCTAAACTCATGGGGCTTCTGATCCAGTGAAGGAGAGGAATGAATAATCACAAAAAGTAAAACAGAGTTCTGGATGGTGCTGAGATTTCTAAGAGAAAAGAGCTGGGTCATAAGTTAGGAGATGTGAGGGAAACCTGTCTGGACCCAGAAGTTTGAAAAGTCTCTCCAAGGAAGGAATATTTAAGCTGAGACTGAAATAACAGTAGCATATACTACTAGATGAAAGTGTTGCACGGTGTATTAATTGGAGGTAATAGTTAATAAATAAACTCTAAAATTCCATGACTCACCAACAGAAGTTTATTTCTTTGTCACTTAACAGCCCAGGGTCCTTAGTCAGACTCTGTCATCCTCCCCTGTGGACTTCCACAGCTGTTTCAGTGTCACCATTTCCAACCAACAAGGAGATAGACATCTAGGAAGAATTTCAAATAGATGACCTAAAGCTGCCCTTATGTAGGAAGGTCAGCCGGGTGTTCAGATGTGCTTTTGTAGAACTGGCCTGCCTTGGTGTGGTCATTGTTCACACTGATCTCAATAATAGAAGCCCTAGAATCATCTGTGAAATAACGGTAGTATTAGAGAGGGTTAAATGAGGTAATTATTTACACTCCTAACCATATGGTTCTGTAATACAGCTACACCTGGCTGAAAGGGCAACTAGGAAATGCAGTTTCTCACTAGACGGTTTTACTCTGAGTGAAAGGGAAAACAAATTAGGTGTCTAACACAGGCATAGGAAGCTGAAAACATGAAGCCTTATCATGGGCAAAAGCTTGGCGTGCTAAAGGAACTTAATGTAGACTAGGATGGCTTGGGGAAAGTGGTACAAGGTGGGCCTAAATGCCAGGATTAGTTTTCTTCTGAGGAGTTTTGGAGAATGGGACTCTGTGAATGAGAACATGGGTGTGAGGTGATAGGTGGGGACAGGGAGAGTGACGAAGAGCTTTTGAACAGAGCCAAGTGCAAAAGCAAAGGCAAGGAACCAGGAAACATACTGGGTGTACAGAGAAAAAAGTTATCACTTAAAACATCATCAGAACAAGAATTTCCCTCTGTTACTCTTAAGTATCCCTCCAAGAGAAATTGTACACTGTTGGTAATACAATTAGAAAGGAATTATAACAAGAAAAACATGGAGTGCCGCTCTGACATCAATATTTTGAGTTAAGTTTTTGTTTTTTTTTTTAAAAAGGCTTGAAAAACATGCTATCTTTATAAAGGGCCAACTGTATTTATCTTCCCCACTGAGAAGATGCATCAGCGCCTTGTTGAACAATTGTTCAGTTTTATCAAAAACAGAAAGTATTGCTTCATATCTGAAACATGCAGCACTACAGAAATAATTTTAACTTTACTATCAGGTATAATGTAGTCCAATAACACTTAGAATGTCTGTTTTCCCCTGAAAATTAAATGCAGGTTCAATGCTTTCATTTACTAATTTATATATTTATTCATTGAGCAATATTTATTAGATGTCCTAGAGCTGAGAGGGATTGATTTGGCTAATACTCAGTGCTCAGTAAAGCGCTTGGCACCTAGTGATAGCTCCCGAAAGATTAGAATTTATTATCAAAATGTGCTCATGCAAGGAGCTTGCAGCCCTTCAGAAGTAATCGATACAGAGCAAAGAGCACAGGCATTGGAATTAGATAAACTAGAAATGAATTCTTGTTCTGTCATTTAAAACATCAAGAATGAGGGCATTTTTCTAAAACTAGGCCCACTCTGTTTCTGCCTGAGATAATTAGAATACTTCCCACCTCCAGAGTCGCTGTGAAGATCATACAAAATAATTTACACCAAGTAGCCAGGCTGGTACACAGTAAGCATGTGAGTAGCAGCAGTGGCACACGTGCACACCTGCACCCCCCCCCCCACACACACCCACACACACAATTTTGGGGCTCCCTCATATCTGCTCTGAGAGATGCAAGTCACAAACCTTGACTTCAGCCTGGGTATATCTAGACGCAAAGACAATCTTAGTGAGAAGCCAGTCAGGGGTCTAGACATTGTGTTGCATCAGGAGTCACAGGTTTCAGAAAAGGGCAAATGTAGAACCAAACTGATCTAACCTCTTCATTTGCCAGAACTCTTGCTCTCTGACTTACACTAACACCTAACAGAAATTAGCCATGGACAGCCAAGGGACAGTTGAGCCATTGTGCAATGTTCTCAATAAAGCATGAGAAACAAGGAGAGAAGGAAGGGCCAACAGACAGGTCAGCGCAGGGGGTGGAGCATGCAAAAGTATAAGGGGTGATCTTAATGCATCTGGGGAAGGAGAAAGCGCATACATTAATTTAGAAAGAGATACTCCCCCTCCCCACACATGAAAACACACAGAATTGGACCACCTAAATAAATAAGCTTTTTAATTTTCTGTTTGGGCAGAGGTGAAGAAAGCTGGTTGGGGATACCTTTTGTTGAGTTCCAACCCTGGCTCCACCATTTGTGAGCAGTACAGCCCTGGGCAAGGTATTTGAAGTTTCTGAGCTATAGCTTCCTTATAGTCCTAAATCATCACATTAATGCAGCAATTAAATATTATAATCCACACAAAGCAGGGGAAATAGTCTTGGCATGTAGCACATACTCAAAGATATCAGATTTTATAACTGCAGTTTAAGATTTTAGCTGAGCCGACAGAGCTCAAAATCTGGGAAACAGTGGTAGTTATCTATCATTTGCAGGTGATTCAGAGGACAAATAAGATGAATGAGCAATCTACCTTGCAGCATGAATGACTTTGATTTCTTAGATTTACTCAGTATAGGATACTATCCCGAAAATGAACTCCCTACCAGATTCTGTCTTCTTTTCACATTAAAAAACAAAACTATTTTATAATCTTCTGATATATGGCACTTCTTTATCTCTTGAGAAACTGCTTTTATTTAAAATTTTTATCAAATGACTTGCTTCTCAAGTACTTTCTTGCTGGACTATTGCTCATAGATCTGTTATCTAGTCATTACCACTCCTCCCTGTGGTTTCTAGCTCATCGCCTTTCCTTCTTGCTCAATGTAATCTTGCTAATACCACCTGGAGGCAGCTAAACCCTTTTGACCTTTTAGCTTTACAAGAGCAAGTACCCTCCTGCTTTTCATCTAGCATTTGTCAAGCATAAATTTTGTGCCTAAAATTTTTTGTTTTTAAGATTTTATCTATTATTTTTAGAGAGAAAGGAAGGGAGAGAGGGAGAGAGACATCAATGTATGGTTGCCTTGCTCCTGCCTCCAGCTACGGACCTGGCTGGAGACCTGGCTTGCAACCTGGTTATGTGCCCTGGCTGGGAATGGAACCAGCAATCTTTGTGTTCGCAGGCAGGTGCCTTATCCACTGTGCCACCAGCCAGGGCCCGTGCCTAACATTTTGCTCAATACTCTAGATCCAACATATGGGTCTTGCCTTCATACAGTTTAGAATCTAAGAAAATAAACAAATCTCATTTATGCATGAAGCACGTCGAGAACAGAGTCAAGGTAGTGATGAAAATAAGGAAGATCATATGGTAAACACTGGTTACGAGCCCACCAGGGGAATGAGAATAGATATACAGCACCCTTGTTTTCTTTAAGACAGCAATCACTACAGCTGGAAAAGTGAGGGAGGCAGTGAAGAAATATTTCTGTTGATTAGATGGCTGACTGACAGCACCACAGCTAGGGGCCTTATACCATTTGATCTACTGCAGCCCCTTCTTGCCACATAATGCACTTTCCTCTGTAGAGACATTATAAATAGCACTTAGTGTCCCACATAGTTTACACAGCGTGATTAAATCCAAAAAGCAGCTGCACCATAGAGTACAACAGTACATTAATCACTAACATTTTATAGGATATTGCTATGTAAAAGAGCTTTTACTTACCTTGCCTTACTTCATGTTCATAACTAATCACCCTATCAGAGAGCCATTATTATTTCCATTTTCAAAAGAGTAAAATAATGTTAATAGAAATTAAGCAAATTTCCTAAGGCCACTAATTTAGCCCATAACCATTGCTGATGGATATTTCCATGTTCTGTTCTCAAAACCTGTGCTACATTATGTTGCTTCACATTTAAGTTTAGAAAGAATGTAAGTGTGCGTATGTGTATGTATATGTGTTAGGGATGTCTGAACAAGAGTTATAATGTGAAGTAAGCCATCATTTAGAACATTATTTCTAGAGAACAACATTTTGGTAATAACAGACTACCTTGGACTTACAAAAATTTTAGAATATAGCCTATTTATATAAGTTGGAAACTGATGACAAAATCCAAACCTGGACTTGCAGCCTAATAGTTTATTATCAGATTTCTCTGTCAAGCAAAAATGTACACATTTCCCTTTCAGTTTATTGAAAATATAGTATTTCATTTATTGGTTTACTAGATCACTAGAGATCTAGTAATGTAGGCCTATCTTTTTCTTTCACATTAGAATAATAATTACCATGCATAGATGAAAGGATCACCTCTATCACTAATAACATGCTTCCTTGATAAGTTGTATAATTCATTAGTTTCCAAGGAACTTTCTGCTTTAAAACCTCACTACAAAAAGGTGTTTGTAATATATTTTACTTAGTCTGTTTGGTTTTACATTAAAAGAACTTCTACACTTTATTTCATTTTGTGCTCTAGTTTTACTTATCTAAGGTCAAGTTTTTGGTCATAGACAATCAAAGCATATTTGTTTTTGTGAATTCTTAAGCTTTCCAAGCCTTTGGCTATCTGTTCCTGTAATATTGCATCATCATTCTTTTGTTCCCAATAACATAACCCCAACCAGGGGCTAATTACTAATAATTAGAAGTAAATATTAAAAAATGTTTTGAAAAAGACTATTTCCTTTTCCACGATTCCAAAAACATGTCAACATGTGATTGACAGAATAAGTCTATCATTTTCTTCTTCTGGGAAATTATTAATCTAAGTGATGTATTGTTACCAATTAATGTTCTTCCAAGGCTTCGTTCTCTGTTAAAGTTGGCCAAAATTTGAACATTTATATTTGGCCGACATTTTAGAATGATTTTAATTGTTATATGCTAGAATATCAGAACTATTTTTCCATTATTTGAAAACCTTATAAATATGAATATTTAAACATACATATAATTAAAAATATATTCAAAAATAAAAAATTAGCCATGGCTGCTGTGGCTCAGTGGATTGAGCACCAGCCTGCAAATGGAAAGGTTGCTGATTCAATCCCAGTCAGGGCACATGCCTGCATTGCAGACCAAGTCTCCAGGTGGGGGTATGTGAGAGGTAACTGATCATGTACCTTTTGCCCACTGATGTACCTCCTCCATTCTTCCTCTATTCCCCTCTCTCTAAAAGTGAATAAATAAAATCTTTTAAAACAATGAAAAAAATATTAAAACACAGATACATATATTTAAAAGATGACATGGGTTGTCAATGAAACAGCGACTTATTTTTATTTTCACCTGTACTCCAGATGAACTTGATCTGGATGAATTGCTTTGTAATTTTCCTCATAGCCAACACTTCTTATTGTAATGCAACTTTCCTCATACTTGGCACATGCTATTGAGAATCAACAGTTAAAATAACTTGTCCAAATATGTAAAGCCATTGTTAAGGCTGGTATTAGACTCATTCCTCTTTCCTAGTCCTGAACTTGATTCACAGGATTCTCTTTTCTCTCATCTCTACTTTTTTGAGGCTAGTCTCAATATTTTATCTAAACAGGAAGCAGTCATGTACAATACAGTTGGTCTTTGATGGTCTTCTGCAAGGTCCCATGGTCATCTTGTTTGCAACTTATGGAGTTCTTCCTAGACCTTTCGTTAAAAAGTTGAGATTTGTTTGCCAGCTAACTGACTTGTATTATCCTATCTTTCGTTTTCAATGTGAATGTGGCACCTGGTGTGCAACTAAATAGTTAACTGAAGAGATAACTCTTCACAGTGACTTTGTGAAGTACTGAGTTACAGTGTTGAGAACAACCCCAGTCCTACTTATCTTTACAAACTTAGCTTCAACTAAGGTCATGTCTATGAGACATTTTTGTGGATTGGGAGCTTTTCTTTTTCCTTCCTGCCTTGACATGTTATGTTACACAACAATTCCAAGAAAAAGCCTGACCACAGAGTCCAGCACTGTGGGCATGCCAGGGGATTTAGGAGGAGAACAGATGCAAGGTTTGTTTCTTCAGACTCCCTTTTTCCATCCTGCCTTACCCAAACAAAGTCTTGAGTCCACAGAAGTTAGGAAATAATAGAGCTACCTTGAACCAGGAGGTAGAATCTACATTTAAATAACATGGTGAGGCAGAGAGAATGTGAAAGCTTGGAGACTACGAAATTCCAAGAAGAGCCAGACTTTCTGGGGTCAATGGCAGCAGAGACAGAAGGCTGGATCCTGAAAGCAAGAAAGAATCCACATCCAGCATTTAAGGAATAAAATAAACTACATTTGGAAACTAAGTTGTCCTCTACATGGCTGGAAATTTGGAATTCTTTGGGGTTAAAAATCACTACAGAAGAGTAAATAAGAGGTCCACAGGCAGAAACAATAGACAAGAAATCTCATGGGAAGTTCAAAATAAATTTTTCTTCAAAAAAGTATGAAGCTTTAAAACAAAATCATGTCTTTGGCATAGAAATTAAACATCTAAGCCTATATCCTAACAGATAATCTTAAATAATTGGATACAAATTTTAAACACAAAATATCACTGTAATATTCTTATGGTAAAAATGAGAGCAATGTATGTATATTATTATTCTTTTTAATCTTGCCAAGCAATGTAGTAAGGACACTGCTTGCATTTATTCATTTATCCTCATAACAACATTCAAGGACATACAGCTTGTCAAAGATGGGGTCGGGATTTGAACCCAGAGACCATACTCTTAACCACTGTGCCATAATGCTCAATTCAGTTTAGCTTTTCTTCTTCTTCTTTTTTTTTTTAATTTAATTTTATTGTTGTTGTATCACATCCATCCTCTTTTTACTCCCCTCTGTCCCCTTCCCCACCCACCCATTCCCCACCAAAGTCAATCCCACTTGTTGTCCATGTCCATGGTTCTTCCATACTAGTTTCTTGACTAAACTGCTCCCCTACTTTGCCTCTTCCTCCCTCCTCCCCTCACTTCCCTCCCCTCTCCCCACTGACCACTGAAGTTCTATTCATTATATTCATGTTTTGCTTGTTGTTTGTTTTGTTCATCATTGTCCTGTAATGGGTGAGATCATATGGTATTTGTCTTTCACTGCCTGGCTTATTTCACTAAGCATAATACTCTCCAATTCCATCCATGTTGTTGCAAAGGGTACAAGTTCCTTCTTTCTTTCCTCTATGTAGTCTTCCATTGTGTAAATGTACCAAAGTTTTTTGATCCAATCATCCACTGATGGGTACCTAGGCTGTTTCCAGCACTTGGCTATTGTAAATCATGCTGCTATGAACATAGGTTTACATAGGTTCTTATGAATTGGTGTTTCAGGATTCTTTGGGTATAGTCCTAGTAGTGGAATTGCTGGATCAAAAGGCAGTTCCAGTTTTAGTTTTTTAAGGAAACTCTATACTGTTTTCCACAGTTGCTGCACCAGCCTGCATTCCCACCAACAGTGCACCAGGGTTCCCTTTTCCCCACATCCTCACCAACACTTGTTGTTTGTTGATTTGTTGATGATTGCCATTCTGACAGGGGTGAGGTGGTATCTTATTGTGGTTTTAATTTGCATCTCTCTGATGACTAATGATGTTGAGCATTCTTTCATATGCCTTTGGGCCCTTTGTATGTCTTCCTCAGAGAGTTGTCTGTTCAGGTCCTTTGCCCATTTTTTAATTGGGCTGCCTACCTTCCAGGTGTTGAGTTACATAAATTCTTTATATATTTTGGAGATCAAACCCTTGTCTGAGGTATCATTGGCAAATATATTTTCCCATACAATTGGTTCCTGTTTAATTTTGCTGGTGTTTTCTTTAGTTGAACAGAGACGTTTCAGTTTGATACAGTCCCATTTGTTTATTTGTTCTTTGATTTCCTTTGCCCTTGGTGAAGTATCAGTAAACATAATTTGGCATAGGATATCTAAAATTTTACTGCCTATATTTTTCTCCAGGACCTTTATGGTGGCACTGCTTATGTTTAAATCCTGTATCCATCTTGAGTTTATTCTGGTGTATGGTGTAAGTTGGTGGTCTAGTTTTTAATTTTTTTAAATTATTTTTATTTTTATTTTTATTTTGCATGTTGCTGTCCAGTTTTCCAAACACCACTTGTTGAAGAGACTGTTTTAACTCCATTTTATGTTCTTTCCCCATTTGTTGAACATTAATTGACCATAGGGTCCTGGGTTTATTTCTGGGCTCTCTATTCTGCTCCATTGATCTATATGTCTAGTCTTATGCCAGTACCAGACTGTTTTGATGACAATAGCCTTGTAGTATAGTTTGATGTCCAGTATTGCGATTCTTCCTACCTTGTTCTTCTTTCTTAAGATTGCTATGGCTATTCATGGCTGTGGCTATACATTTTTGAAGTATTTTTTTCTATATCTATGAAGTATGTCATTGGTATTTTAATTGGGATAGCATTGAATCTACAGATTGCTTTGGGTAGTATGGACATTAAAATGATGTCAATTCTTCCCATCTGTGAACATGGATGTGCTTCCATTTATTTGTATCTTCCTTAATTTCTTTCTTCAATGTTCTGTAGTTTTCTGACTACAGGTCTTTTACCTCCTTGGTTAAGTTTATTCCTAAGTACTTTATTTTTCTTGTTGCTATGGTGAATGGGATTTGTTTTCTAGCTTCTATTTCTGATATTTCATTATTGGTATACAAAAATGCTTTTGATTTCTGAATATTGACTTTATAGCCAGCTTTTTTCTTTCTTTTTTTGCTAAATTTGCTTATTAGGTCAAGAAAGTTTTTGGTGGAGTCTATTGGGTTTTGTATGTACAACATCATATCATTTGCAAATAATGACAGTTTGACTTCATCCTTTCCAATTTGGATGTATTTGATTCCTTTTTCTTCTCTGATAGATATGACTAGAACTTCCAAAATGATGTTGAACAGAAATGGAGAAAGTGGCCTGCCTTCTCTTGTTCCTGATCTTAGGGGGGAAACTAGTTTTTGTCCATTAAGTATGATGTTGGCTTCAGGTTTCTCATAGATGGCCTTTATGATGTTGAGGTATGCTCCCCCTATTCCCTCTTTGCTGAGGGTTTTGATCATAAATGGTTGCTGTACTTTATCAAATGCTTTTTCAGCATCTATTGATATGATCATATGTTTTTTGTCTTTTATTTTGTTTATGTGGTGTATTACATTTATTGATTTATGAATGTTGTACCATTCTTGTATCCCTGGGATGAAACACACTTGATCATGGTGTGTGATCTTTTGAATGCATTTCTGGATCTGGTTGGCCAATATTCTGTTGAGAATCTTAGCATCTATGTTCATCAGAGATATTGGCCTATGGTTTTCCTTCTTAGTTGTGTCTTGACCTGGTTTTGGGATTAGAATAATATTGGCCTCATAAAAAGAGTTTGGGAGTCTTCCCTCTTCTTGGAATTTTTGGAATAAGTTGAGAAGGATAGGAGTTAGTTCTTCTTTAAATGTTTGGTAGAATTCACCTGTGTAGCCATCTTGTCCAGGGCTCTTGTGCTTTGGGAGATTTCGGATGACTTCTTCAATTTTACTAGTTGTTATTGGCCTATTCGGGCTTTCTGCTTCTTCTGTATTCAGTTTTGGTAGATTATACTTTTCCAGAAATGTGTTCATGTCACCCAGGTTGTCATATTTCTTGTCATGTAGTTGTTCATAATAATTTCTTACAATCCTTTGTATTTCTGAAGTATCAGTTGTGATTTCTCCTCTGTTGTTTCTGATTCTGTTTATTTGGGTCCCCTCTTTTTCCTGATGAGTTTGGTTAAAGGCTTTAAAATTTTTTTTTTACTTTTTCAAAGAAGCAGCTCTTGGACTTAATGATTCTTTGAATTGTAGTTTGAGTCTCTAAGTTATTTAATTCTGCTCTGATCTTGATGATTTCCTTCCTTCTACTTGCTCTGGGCTTTGTTGTTGCTCCTCTAGTTCTTGCAGCTTTATGGTTAGGTTGTTTTTATAAGCTTCTTCTGACCTTTTTACGTAGACCTGTATTGCTGTGAATTTCCCTCCGAGGACTGCCTTTGCTCTGTCCCATGGGTTTTGGGCTGTTGTGCATTCATTGTCATTTGTTTCCAGAAACTTTTTGATTTCATCTTTGATCTCATTGTTAACCCATTCATTACTTAAAAGCATGTTATTCAGTCTCCATGAGTTAGAATGTTTGGGTTTTTTCCCTTGAGGTTGGTTTCTAGTTTCAATACATTGTGATCTGAGAAGATTCTTGGTATGATTTCAATTTTCCTGTATTTGTGGAGGCTTGTCTTGTGACCTACCATGTGGTCTATCTTAGAGAATATTCCATGTGCATGTGAAAAAATGTGTATTTTGCTTCTTTGGGGTAAAATGTTCTGTATATATCAGTTAGGTCCATTTCTTCTAGAGTGTTGTTCAATACCACAATATCCTTGGTATTTTTTTTTTGTTTGGAAGATATGTCTATTGTTGATAGTGGAGTACTAAAATCCCCTACTATTAGTATGTTGCTGTCTATATTTTTCTTGAAGTCCTCAAAGGTTTCCCTTATATATTTTGAAGTTCCTACGTTGGGTGCGTATATGTTTACCAGAGTTATTTCTTCTTTATGAATTGTTCCCTTAAGTATTATGAAATGTCCTTCCTTGTCTCTTTTGATGGCCTTCATTGTAAAATCTATTTTGTCTGAAATAAGTATTGTTACTCCAGCATTTCCTTCATGTCCATTTGCTTGATATATATTTTTTCATCCCTTCACTTTCAATCTGTGTCGATCTTTTGTTCTGAGGTGGGTCTCTTGAAGACAGCATATATGTGGGTCATGTTTTTTCAACCATTCAGCTACCCTATGTCTTTTGATTGGTGCATTTAATCCATTTACATTTAAGGTGATTATTGATTGATACTTATTTATTGCCATTTTCCCATTTAGTACCTGTGTTCCTCTCTAACTCTCTCTCTCTGTTTCTTCATTTTTTTAAAGCAGACCCCTTAGCATTTCTTGCAATGCTAGTTTGGTAGAGATGTATTCTTTCAGTCTTTTTTTAGTCTGGGAAACTCCTTATTTTTCCTTCCATTTTGAATGAGAGCCTTGCTGGGTAGAGTATTCTTGGTTGCAGGCCTTTGTTTCCCATTACTTGGAATATTTTTTGCCATTCCCTTCTGGCTTGTATTGTTTCTGTTGAATAATCATTCCATAACCTTATGGGAGCCCCCTTATATGTTATTTGCTGTTTCTCTCTTGATGCTTTTAGGATTCTTTCTTTGTCTTTGAAATTAGCCATTTTAATTATAATGAGTCTTGGAGTCAGTCTGTTTGGATTCATCTTCATTGGGACCCTCTGTACTTGCTGAGCTTGGGTAACATTTTCACTCATCATGTTAGGGAAATTTTCTATCATTACTTTTTGAACAGGTTTTCCATTCCTTGTTTTTCTTCTCCTTCTGGTATCCCTATGATATAGATATTATTGCATATCATGTTGTCCTGCAACTCTCTTAAAACCTCTTCATTCTTGTTCAGCCTTTTTTCATTCTTTGCACTGTCTTGGAATATTTTCCTACATTGACCTTCAGCTTCATGACCCAAACCTCTGCTTCCTCTAGCCTGCTATTGATTCCTTCTATTGTATTCTTCAATTCAGAAATTGTATTCTTCTTTTCCTCCTGGCTCTTACTGATAATTTCTATGTCCTTTTTAATGCTGGTGTAGCTCTCAGTAAGTTCTTTGTAGCTTCCCTGGAGTTCTTCATAGTTCCTCTGGAGTTGTTTGTAGTTTTCTCTGAGCTTGCTGAGCTCATTGAGCTTCTTCTTGATAAAGAAGAATTCCATATCTGATAGTTTGCGTGCCTCTGTTTCATTTAGTGATCTTTCTGGGTATTCCTCCTTTCCTTTTGGTGATGGACTCTTTCTTTTTCTCCCTACTTTTAGGTTTTGTTGTAACCCAATCAGACTGTGATCAGCTACCAGGCTAAGGAACTGCTAGGCTGGCAGGATTGATTTAGTTGTAATCCTATCAATCTGTGATCCACCACCAGACTCAGATGCTGCTTGGGGTGATGGACCATTCAGCTGTAAATCAATAAATCAGCTACCAAACTCAGGCCCTACTGGGCTAGACATAGAGGTTTAATTGTAATTCAATGGATCAGCTGCCAGACTCAGGCACCACTGGACTAGGCAACAAGGTACAATTTTAATCCAATGAATCTGTGATTAGCTCAGGCTCAGGCTCGGGTGGCGCAGGGCTCAATTGTAAGATTCTATTGTAATTCAATGAATTTGTGGTCAGCTGCCAGGCTAAGGGGCCACTGGGCTAGACTGAAAGATTCAGTTGTAATCCAATGAGTTTGTGATCAGCCACCAGGCCCAGAGGCCAGTGGGTGGGACAAACCAAGTCGGTTGTGAACCAATGAATCCACGATCAGCCACCAGGCTCACTTGCCACTGTGTGGGGCTGACTGACCCAGCTGTAAGTCAGAGAGTTTGTAATTAGCCACCATGCCCAGGCACTGTTGGGGGAGCAATATCTCTTCAGGTGACAACTATTATATCTATGCTCAGATAGGGCAGGGCAGGAGAGGTTTATTTAGCTGTAAATCAGAGAATTGTGATCAGGCACCAGGCTCTGGCACTGTTGGGAGGGGCAGGTTGCTTCCAGTGGCCAGGGCTGTGAGTACCCTCATAAGGAAGCTGCTTGGTGCAGCACAGTCCCCCAAAGGTGTGGGTGATGAGTCAGCGCTGAGATCCCCAGAGCCGCCTCCCCACTTCTCTCCTCCAAGCCATTGCCACAAACTCTCCCCACGAGTCTCCAGTCCTCTCTGCCCACCCTCCACTGGAGCCCAGGGTAAGTGGATGCCAATGTATTGTCGCCGTAGTCACCCGAGTAGTTCTCTGTCTCTAGCGCTTTCCACGGCTTTCCACCTTTCTCATCTAGATGCTGCTCTACCCTCCACCGTGTTGCTGTAGCTGGGAATCCCAGTGAGGGGACCAGACCCACCCTTCTCAGGTGGAGCCCCCAGTTCTGTTTCTTTGGCTGCTGCCTCTGGTGGGGGCCCAGCCAGTCCTCTCGCATTTCTGCAATTCCTACCAGTTACGTTGTGATGAAGCGTCCTCTTCTGTTCTGTCCATGGTTATAGGATTTCTTTCCAGCTGGTGTTCTGTTGGTAATTCCCGCTGAATTTTCTCCAAAAAAGTAATTCCAGCTGCAACCTGGGAGGAGATTGGTGTAGCTCCACTTACTCCTCTGCCATCTTGCTGGCTCTCTCTGTATATTCTTAAAAACAAGAAATCGTTAAATAAATAACAATATGCCATAGAAAATGAAGTCATAATATCCAAGCAATTCAAAATATTATAAATTGTCCATTATGATACATCAAAAAATATGAAAACTTTGCACTAGCATAATATTCTATATGTGCACAATATTTTAAAAAATATTGACAATGATTATTTCTTAGTATACAATTATGGGTGACATTTATTTCTCATTATTTTCCAAACTTTCTAAAGAACATGGCAAATAGCCTAACATAATGCATAAAACTGAAGATCTGCATTTGGCTGTCTTGCTTCTCATTTTTACTAGCTTTACAGTCTTATTTATCTTACTAGCCTTGTGGTCTAAATCTTAGGGTCTCAGTTTTTTCATCTGTGAAAATGGAATAACAATAACACCTATCTCAGAGCTGCTTTAAAGATTAAATGTAAAGTACATAGGACAACCTTGGCACATAGTTAAAGATTTTAGTTATTCATTACCTTTAAATATATGTATGTGTGTGTGCAGACACGTGTGACTGCACACACACACATATAGACATACGCATTTAGGTTTTAAAACAATGAAATTAAATACAGCTGCCAATTCATTAAGAGAGCTGAGTATTGTTTAAAAGCTAATTAAAACATATTCAGTTTACATTGAGAAATACAGACTGGGGGAGCTGATAAAGGGCAGGCTGGACAGGACCGTGAGTGTAGTCCCTGCCCAAACAAAGCATGCCTCATTTTTTTAGCCTCATTCATCACTGTTCCTTATGGATCATGTTTATCCACTACTCAGTTTGTCCAATTGCTCAGTATTTTGGAATGAATTGAGATTCATAATGTTTTATGAATGTGATGTGATTCATCTAAAAATAGAGATTTTTTTTTCCTACAAAGCATTGACTGTGGGAAGCACAATGATTAAATAATTTTTTTTTCCTATTCACTGAGGGCTATGAGCACAATCTTTCCTATAAGTTGGCTATAAAAAAGGAAGAAATATTAGAAAAATGCATTGACTATAAAGGTGTGGGTTT
Source organism: Noctilio leporinus (assembly GCA_004026585.1). NCBI lineage: Eukaryota > Metazoa > Chordata > Mammalia > Chiroptera > Noctilionidae > Noctilio > Noctilio leporinus. Next base: position 173,795 of record PVIW01002854.1, on the reverse strand, counting down.
ATTCCTAGGCTCTCTACTCTGTGAAATATGTTATTGGAATCTTGATAGGAACTGCATTGAATCTATAGATTGCTTTGGGTAGTATGGACATTTTAATGATGCTAAGTCTTCCCATCCATGAACATGGTATGTGCTTCCATTTATTTGTATCTTCTTTAATTCTTTTCATCAGGGTCTTATAATTTTCTGAGTACAGGTCTTTTACATACTTCATTAGGTTCATTAGTAGATGTATTGTTCTTTTTGAAGCAATTGTGAAAGAGATCATTTCCTAAATTTCCATTTCTGTTAGTTTGTTATTGGCATAAAAAATGCAACCAATTTCTAGACATTAATATTGTATCTTGTTACTTTGCTGAATTTATTGATCAGTTCTAGTAGTTTCTTGGTGGAATCTTTGGGATTATCTATGAACAGTATCATGTCACCTGCAAATAAAGAGAGTTTAGTTCTTCCTTTCCAATTTGGATGTCTTTTATTACTTCCTCTTGTCTGATTGCTGTGGCTAGGACTTCCAATACTATGTTGAATAAGAGAGGTGAGAGCGGGCATTCCTATCTTGTTCTTGGTCTTAAGGAGAATGCATGTAGCTTTCGCCCATTGAGTATAATGCTAACAGTGGGTTTGTCATGTATAGCCTTTATTATGTTTAGGTATACTCCCTATATTCCCGTTTTGCTACCTTTGAGACAGTATGTATGGATCTGGAGAACATTATGCTAAGTGAAATAAGCCAGTCAGAGAAAGACAAATACCATATGATTTCATTCAGCTGTGAATTCTAATGAACAAACTGAACTAACAAGCACAATAGCGATAGACTCATAGAGAGTAGGATGACAGATAAGGGGAGAGTAGGGGGGAATTGAGAAAAAAAGCAAAAGGGCTCATGGGCATGGACAATAATGTGGTGATTGTGCAGTGAGAAAGGGTATATAAAGGGACTAAATTGTAATGGGAAAAATTACAATAAAAAAATTTAAAGCCCTGGAAGGTGTGACTCAGTCGATTGACACGAGCCTGTGAACCAAAGGTTGCTGGTTCAATTCCCCAGCCAGGGCACATAACTAGGTTGCCAGCCAGGTGTCCAGCCAGGTCCTTAACTGGAGACAGGTGAAAGGTAGCCATACATTGATGCTTCTCTCCCTTCCTTCCTCTCTCCCTGCCCTTCTCCCTGAAATAAATAAATAAATAAATAAATAAAATCTTTTTTTAGAAGTTTAAGAATACACTAAACTGACCTTTTATATTTTACCAGGGCCCTAAAATTTATAGTATGTCTCTATTTCAGGGTCTTTCTTTGATCCAAAAGGGAGAAAAATGTATTGGACGAACCAAAGAAAGAACTGCTGGGAAACTAAGCAGTTTCATCTACATTCTCCATAGTATTCTCTATCCATAAGGCTGTGTGCATTAGTAGAAAAGCAGAGATGGAATTTTAGCTCTGTATTTACTAGAGCTGAAATTGGGTATGTCATTGGATTTCTGAACATTACATTTCTCTTTTATAAATCATGATTGATAATAGACATTTAATAGAGATATTAAAAGAATTAATGAAATATCACTTGGGGTAAGCTATGTGGTATATAGTAGCATTCACTTAATGGAAGCTACTGTTGTGCAAGAACCAGGAAACAAAGAGACAAACAGAGTTTCCATAACAAGCACTAACAATTTCCAATATCTAATGTGTGTCAAATATTCTTTTGATCATTTTACTCTGATAATACAGGCAATTATCACAATAGCTTTAAGAGTTGGATAATATTAATTTGCCCAATATTAAATTCTCCATTTTATAAATGAAGCTATTAACTATGTAATTTTATTTAGTGTAATTTTATCATTCCCTGCAACACAATACCTGCATTATAAATGTCCCTCTCACTCTAGATTGTGAACTCTTGAATGACAAAAACCATATCTTTATATCCCCAAGTTTTCCTGACTTATGAAAAGAATACAGTAAACATATTCTAAAGAGAACTTACCTGCCTCTGTGGATGGAAATCAGTATTATGCTCAATACAGAAATTCATTTTTTTTATTTTTGCAAATAGTCTACATTTAGTATTATTTTGTATTAGTTTCAGGTGTAAATTCATTACATTTAAGATTTCAGTGGTTACAGAAACTGAAATCATTGTATCTTTATTTATAATACATATTTTCACACTTAGAGATCAGAATTTTGTAATAATTATCAAGATCGTTCATCATTTTTTGTTAACAACTTACTACAGATGTTATACTGGGTGTTATGGATTATATTGCTACTTTTGGTTCTCTGCTGCCAATTCAGTGTTTTCACAATTTTCTGCTGTTTCCATGAACCTACTAAATCAACCACAACACAGACCATGTCTTTAATCTGGTTTTGCTTAAGGCCTGTGTCCACATGATTAATCAAAAAAAAAAAAAAAAAAAAGTAGAAATTGGAACCAGCCATTAGACAATAGAAATAACTATACCAGAGACCAGGTCAGAATTTAAGGAATCTGGTTAAGTGACCACAAGGGTGGGTGAGGTCAGGCACATTGGGATTTGCATATCAGAAACTGTAAGCAATGCAATAGAATGTTTATTAGCAAAAAGCCCTTAAGAAAATTCTCTTCAGTATCATGACATCAAAGAAACAAAAGGCAAAGAACATTTAAAGTTATAATAAATCTCTCAAAATCTCCTTTAGAAGATCATTTCTTGAAAACAGTGAATGGCCTTGAACATTTTAGGGATGAATCAGAGATTATTTTTGTGTAATATGTTTGTTTTCTGATTTTATGTATATTTAAAAAATAGGACTTTCCCATAGCTTGAAAATATTCATACGTTAGAAACGTTAGTGGTTTGTGGCTGTGGGTACTTAACCTTCTGAATCACCATTTTGTTGGCTATGAAAATAGTATGGTTGTTCAGAATGTGTTTTGATATTACAACAGGGACATAAAGTAGTTAGAAAAGCTCATGACTTACTTTAGACTTTTATTCTTTGGTAATGCAAAGTGACCCTAATTTAAAGATGCAATAACCTACATTAATGGTTACCAATAAATGTCTCTAATGAAATAAATATGCAACATTTTTAGAGAGCCCCAGAAGAACTCCAACTGAAAACATAATTTCTGGTAACTGCAGAATCTCACTCCTTCCACTTTTAACCTGAGAAGTGCCTACCTGTGCATATCGGTGGAGAATGGTAAGATCTGGGGTCTGGGCAGCAGCTGATGGAGGATGGGTAATGTCGGAAGAAATGCATATCATTTATTAGCATTGGCTTAATTTTCAAATAAAACATGAATTAAGTAATACAATTTATGGTGAAATGGATAAAATTGTAGTCTATAATCACAAGTATATAAGAAATGTATCTTTTTTATGTAGTCCAGCTCACTTCCTAGTCTTAATCCTATTCTAGCTGGGTGGTGTACACACAATCTCACTTGATAGTAGGTTCTTTCCTTTTCTAAAAATTGCTTCTAAGGAGGTAGACAGAGAACTGAGGTCATAAGGGTAACCCTTGTACATCATTGTCAATTTTCTGTGTGGCATCCATGTTATGGCCATAGTTCCCATCTGCCTAAATTCCTTAGGCCCATGGCTCTCTCCACAGCTCTTGGCAAAAGATTAAGAAGAGGTGGATCATTATGTCTCTTGCATGCCCCTGCTAGTGCATATTCCCATGCTCTGTGAGGTGATCCGAAGACTCCTTTGACCAGATTTCTTTAGTAAACTGCTTTTCATCAAATCATGCAAACATTATTGGGGTTTTAGCATTTTTCCAACACTCTGCTGGGAGAGAGAGCACAAGGCCCCACCATCTCTAGAATCCATTAGTATTACAGGTAACCCCCCCATAACGTGGTTTTTGGGTGCCTAAAAAATGCCATGTTATACGAATCCGTGTTATACAAAACAAAAAACTAGTACAAAAAAGGGGGTTAGGTTCAACAAAAGTTTTAAATACTGTTATATTTTTATGGTTAAGAGAATTATCTTTACTAAGACAATTTTCACCAAAAGTATAACATATTAATGTGTATTAAATAATGTTTCCTTCATCACTCCCGAGCACCATTAACTGAGGGTGTTTTCTTTTTGACAAGATATCTTCATCTTCTGAACTTTCTCCAGCATTATCTTGACTTCTATCCTGGATACTTTGCAAAAAATCTATTATTACTTAATATTCCATGAACAAAATGAATTTAAAATTCTAAAATTTTAAAATTCTGTAGGCAAGTCTGATGGCATCCTCACTCAAATGAAAAATTTCAAATGAGATAACTTTTGCTTTTAAAAGCTTTAATTACGTTCCATGTAGTTCAGGGATTTCCCTAATTTCAAATAAGATATTTTTTTTGCCCTTAAAAGCTCTTATTATGCTCCATGTTGTTCAGGGATTTCTCTAATTCTCAAACTGTGTTAGAGTGAAACCATGTTATAGAAGTGCTGTGTTATATGGGGGTTACCTGTACTATGTCATGATTCCTCTCATCCTTCAATCTACTTCACTCCAACATCAGCAAAAACTATTTTTGTCTCTAGAACAGGATTTCTTAACCTAAGTACTATTCACATTTTGGTCCAGATAATTCTTTGTTTCAGGAAGCTGTCCTGTGCCTTGTAAGATGTTTAGCAGCATCTCTGCCCTCTACCCAAATATATACCAGCAATATCCTCTTTCCCAAGTCACAACAATCCAAATTGTCCCTGTACTTTGCCATAAGTCCCTGGATGGAAGTGGAAGTGGGATCACTTCAGTTGGGAAGATCCTTTTCAGATCTTGCTTCTTTAAATATTTTGTCTATGCTCTAAACCCTCAAAATGTCCTAGGCCTTATCCTACCACATCAGGACTAGAAGCAGGGGAACAATTTACAAAAGTAGAAAAAAAGGTATGGGTACGTAAAAAATCCTTTTATAACATCTCTTCTTGATCATGTAACAACTCCTTTCAGTTAAGTAAGTAAATAACAGAGCTTGCATAAAGCCTCCACAAGAGCTATCATATTGTTGTACTGATTGCTTTTTTACAAGCGAGCATAGAGCTAATCAGCCATCCTCAGTATTGACGGATAATCATGAAGTGTACAGTATAATCTTTTTTCTTATTTGATTGATCAGTTTAAAAATTAAGTTATTGTAAAATATTTCAGAAATTCAAAGCAGTATAAAATAATCTAATAAATAGTATGTTCACCATTCTCTTTAGGAACAGAAGTATTACCACTGCAGCTGAAGCTCCTATGGACTCCTCCAAATTGCATCTCCAAGGGTAGCCCCTATTTTGAATTTGATGATAAATTATGCTCAATCACATGGAAGCTCTCCCTGCTGGGCAACCATGTAACTTACACAGCTATTGCAATATTTAACGCTTTGGATCTGGCTACTGGCAGTAAAAATGTTCAGAGAGAATTAGGGTAAGGTGCTTTGGCTCACTCCAAGTGAAACATCTGCCTATGTTTAATGCAACAGAAAACAATTCAAAATAACCACTTGAATAGCTAAATGTTTCTCTAAGGGATAAGTCAATCTCAGGCCCCTTTCTCAGCCTTGTTTACATTCTCTTTCCCTCATTACTTCAGCTGCCAAAGGGAAGAAGAAACATCTTAAGTTGAGAGTTGAGGGTCACATACTCTTCATTTTTCTCTCTACTTTTCTCCCTCCCCTTTGCTTTTTCTCACAATAACATTCACTTCATTTGTTGTAATAAAATACTAAAAGTTTTTCATGTTGTGGCCCTCATCCAAGTTCTTATTTGTGAGAACAAATGTGGTATCCTGGGAACACTCTTTATGAGTCCTTTGTTCCATATATGATTTTATAAGGCCAGACATACTGTCAGAGGCCTATTACACACTTTAACGCACTATCAGTAAAATGATACAATTTCCAAAGAATTAAAATAGGTGGCCTTAGCAATAGTGTGGTCCATGTTGTTTTGAGAATGAAGAGATGGAATAACAGTGACCAGGCCCTAACTAATGCTTTGAGGGAGTGTTTAACAGTGACCCAGGGGAAGAGTGCAACACTGTAAAATAAGGATGTATTTCCAGCTGGTACTCCAAGTGGGAATTGACACATATTATATTGTCACAGGTTGCTGAGAATTCCCATCAGGGAAGAGCCCTCCCCCTCTCCCTCTCTGCCCAGCACCCTCCACCCAACATAGAGAGATTAGGTTGGAGAAACAGAATTGCAAATTCACACAACTCTTTTCCAAGATAAAAGTGTTTTATAATATTTTATGGATCATATCGAAGGAAAGCAAAGTGTTCTAAAGATCTGAAATAATAAAGGCAACTCAATAATTGAAGTTTTGATTATTAATAAATATTTAACTATAGAATAAGAATGATCAGAGATTAATAATATAGGCCGGGAAGTAGAAGAAACAATAGACATTCCTTCAAAGACAGTGTAGGGCAGAGCAGCATGGAACATTCAGAAAAGGATCAGAACCAGCATAGATGCTCCCTTCCTTAGGTACTCTGATGAATGGTTTCCTTAGATAGAAAGAAAAACTGTATAAGAATTCACTGTATACTTGAGAGTTTGTTCAGTGTAAATGGGTATGAAAATAGTATTTTCCATGTTTCCTCTTCCCTCCTTCATCTAAGAATAGACTTAGTATGTTCCAGGATCTTCGTTATGTTGGCTGGAGGAGGGAATACATGTACTAGGAGGTTTGGAAGGAGTTAAAACTAAAACCTAGATTTTCATTAGAAAGAGCAGTTAACTCATTCAAGAAAAGCCACTTGAAGCTTAAAGACTGAAGGAGAAAATGGATAAAAGAATTGAGAGGAATGTTAAATGAGCCAAGGTCAAAGTTTTTGAAATAAAATTTTGGGAATGAAGAGAGAAAAAAATTTAAGGAAGAGAGTATTAAGGCTTTGGGAAGGAGGTTGAGTGGAGTGACCTAAACAATGTGCTTCCCCTCTGTGACAATGCTGATGGACTTTGGTAAGTACTAATGCTACTTGCTAGCTAGAATGCACCAGCTCAGGGATGGCGCTCAAAGGCAGGGGCACTATCCTGTAGGATGTGGTACATGTATTCAAACAATGATCATTATACAGTGCTAGAATATATACATGGATCTGGAAAATACCAGGCAGAAGTATACTCAGCTTTCCAGCCACCATACCCAGCAACCCACAAGCAGATTTTGTGCTTCTGGAACTCACAATGCTAAGATTTGATAAATAGAAGTTTGGGTTCCAAAGAAAACATTGGTACCAGCACCCACCAGTGTTCTGCTGCACCTAAAACTACAACCACCTTTTGGTCACTTTGGACTCCACATGCTCATGGACCAGCAGATAAATAGAGGAGTTACTATGCTAACTGACATCATTGACCCTAATTATCATGAGGGGTTAGCATTGCTGATACATAAAGGGACTTGTGGTGTTTCTGTGTCATGGGAAAACAGAAGATGGGCAATTCCAAAAACTGTGGCCAAATAATAGCAAGACAACTAAGAGTTAAAACCTCTCAGGGATGAAGGTCTATGTTGTCTCTGCAGGTAAGCAAGTGAAATCAGCTCAATATCTAACCAATGATAGCAAAAATCTACAAGTGTGGAGCAGGGAGATGACAAATACCAATGATGGCCTAGGACTAGTTGCAGTAGTAGGGAGTTTAGCTTGTCCCTCTAAGACTCAGTGACCAAGTGAACTTATCTGGCATTTTAGTGAATCTCTGAGTAGTGCTAGGTGCAGCCTCTGACAGTTATTTATTGTTCTCCACATCACGTATCCCAGACTTACCCATAATTTTAATCACAACTGTGTAGATGAGTTCCGTATAGACCTCCATACAATCTCAGATGCACCTTGCACTGGTAGTCGCCCACTTTGACAGCAGGGGTATTTTTTCATTCTGTCTTCATAACTTTCTTAGAGGTAACAGGAATCTGCTTATTAGTGAGCAAGGACAGCTACAAGCAGGGGTGGGATTTAATGCTCCTGGGGACCAACCACAGGGTGAGGAGAATTGATGATAACACATTCCAGACTCCAGGCCTTTACAACATATAATTCTAGGATGCAGTCTGTGTGCTTTCTAGAAGCTTCCGGAAATTAGAAACCCTGCCACCTACAGCAGGCACAATACCTGTCGTGGCTTCCGACCCTTCTCTATTCCACTTCACTTCCTCACTCTGGTGTCCTGGTTCCATTCACAAGTAAACTACCAGCACACAAGGCCTTATCTCAGCCTCTTATTTTGATAAAGTTAAAAGTATGGCAATTCTTTCTAAAGATGGGGAGGGGTGCAAAATATATTTTGTCCACAGAAGTGCAATTCGCCCTGGGTATTCCATAGACTATAAAATCCTTTAGCTTTCCATTATCCAGTTGCCCAATTTAAAGTCTTTGGTTTGCATTTCTTTGGTCCTATATTGTCTTTAGGAATTATCAAGTTACCCCAAACACTCATCTTAGTTTAGTCTCAGGATGGCAATAGTGCCATCCCCAATGCTCTGCCCCTCCTTTCTTTTGTTCTACATTACAGTCAACAAAGTTAAGAAACCACCATAATTTTGGAATATGTTTAACAATTGGCTCAAAAGGTTACAGTTCTTATACATTTTCCCCAAATGGCTGATTTCCTCACAGTCCCTCTGGTTAGTTGGACTTGGAGGTATTTGGCTATGAATTAAACTTCTAAATATGGCCTTTTAGAAAACAAAGGCTGTGAATCAGAGACTCTGGATTCCTTTTCATGATCCTACTCAATATGTAGGGTTGATAAATCTCCTGCTCTCTCCAGGCAGTTTCTCCATCTCCCATGGGTTCCCCAGCACTCACCTGTATCCCAGACTAAGGGAAACTGAGTTAGTAGCATGGGGAGTCACCTCAATATGCAAATCAGGAATGGGCCGATCCCGCTGTACTTTCTTAAGTTTATAATCTAAAAACACTTCTATCAGTTGTCTTGTTTTGATGTAGTTGGAAATATTCTTTGATTACAAAAGAAGATAGAATGGTCCTTTTTGTTTTTATTTAATAATTTAATTCTGATAAAGAGAGAGGAAACTATTTCTGAGTGAGGAAAACAAAGTCATGAAAAACACTGAAGGGCCTGTTAGATTTTTACTTCCTTTTCTGAACTTCATTCTGACCTGGTCAAGACTACACTGCCTTCAGATTTTACAAGGATAAATACCTCCAGATAAAGCAACACACAAATCCACAGGATACTTCTAGGAAGCTAAGAATGGCATTTAAGAGCAAACTGTTATGACATACACATAAACCTATTCTATACTTAAAGCTCTATGTATGAAAATATTGGTTGGGAGAGAGGAAAGGGGTATGAGAGCAAAGAATTGCATGTGGCCACAAGCTCATTTTTAGCAATTTTACTTTTAGTATGGGAGAGTGTGTGTGTGTGTGCACATGTGTGTCTGGGCTTATGTTTGTGCATCATTTGGGTGTTAAAAAAGAGGTAGTCTGCAATATAATCTAACACCCCCGCCCCCGCCATGTTATCTTATTAGAGGTGGCTTTGGGTCTGCAAATTCTTGAGTTCTTTGAGAAAAGCTTTGGCCCATACATTTATCTCAGGATCAAGTACCATAACCAAATCAAGTCCTTATTGATCTGCAGCATTGAGGTGGGGGTGAAGCTTAGGCATGGAGTGGGGAGGTGAGGTCATTTTTACTTAAAAAAAGAGGTGGAGGTTCTTTTCAATTCAGCCTAGCTTTCCCAGTCAAGTGTGGCCCACAAAAAGAAATAGGTTAACTTAAAAAAACCTGTAAAAGAATGAGAAGTCTATGTATGACCACTACTACTACATACACATACATACACAGAACTATTTGGGGATATTTCCCCCTTTCCCTCATTATTAATTACCAATACATTAAAACATTAGAATTTATATTCCCCAAATATTTATCTTTTACAATTATTATTCAAAATATCAAGAATGCACAGAAGAAATTGATGGTACAGAACAAAAGAAATAAGACAGCTAGTATGTAGGGTGGAATTAATTATGGGAGGAGACTTTTGAAATAAAGGTAGATAGCAGTATAAAATATGCCCTAAGCTGATAAGTACCTGCATTTCAAATAAAAATGCCATTTTTATCGCCAATTATTATCAATTTTACTCCACAATGTCTTTTGAATGCAAGCCGACCACTCCAGTTCCATTGTCTCTATCCATTCATTTCTCACTTGGAATATTATTACAAGCCAACCTAAAAGTCATCCTCAAGTCTTTCTTTCCTCACAGACTCCACATCCAACACAATAGGAAATATTGTTGACTCCACTTTCACATTTTAACCTCTCCCACTGGTACCCTTCTGATCTGTCCCTCCTGGTCTGTGCCACCGTCTTCAGCCACCTGAATGACTGCAATAGCTTCTTTCCTGGTAACTTTACACCTATGTTCACTGATGCCTATTTTTGACAGCAGTTTCTTGTGGGGTCCTTTCAAAATAAAAGCCAGACCAGGACTCTTGAAAATCCACAGCTAGCTTGCCTCTCACTTGGAGTTAATGCCCAAGTCCTTAGGAATTAGTCATAAGGCTTTGCATGCTGTGGCAATTTTAACTACTCCTGCCTTGCTCACACCAGCCCCACTGGGCTCCTCACTCTTCCCTACACAGAGCAACCATCCTGCCATGTCAGGAATGTTTATTCTGCCCAGAATTCTCTTCCAATAGATATTTCTTTGGGTAAATCCTTTACTTCCTTGAGATCTTTGCTCATATGGCTTCTTCTGTATGAGGACTACTCCTCAAGCTTCAAGCTGTCTCCTATTTCTTTTTGACAGATCCCTCTGGGTTTTTTTTTAGCATTTTCATACTTTCTGGCAGAAGAAGATGCACCAGGCTCACCCTGTACTTCTCGTTCAGTTGTTCTCAAGCATTCATTAAAGGGCTGGGCACTTGTACTATTCAGTGTGTGAATACTGTTGGCTATATGGCTTAAGGGATGATACAGGAGAGATGACGTGATCAACATTCAACCTTCCACTGACACCTGTTCAAAGTAACAGCTATCTGTGACAAAGGGTCATAATCCAGAATCCCAGACATCCACAGTGTCTCCATAAACTCCTTTAGGACTCTTTTGCATCTGGGTTCTATTTGTTTTTGTAAATGTTTCATTAAATGCATTAAAAATAAACATGTTCATATTCTCTTAATATTGTATGGTCTTCTAACATTCTTGTTGGTATCCTTTCCTATTTGGAACCACTGGTTTGAGTCTAGTTTCCAGCACTTGGTGGATTTATCTTGGAAAATAAGCACTGAACAACTTTCCCTAAAATGCAAGAGAATATCAAATGTACGCCTTAGAACTAGTATGCCTTAGAATTCTATCTAAGGTTTTGGTCCTGATGGCAAACTGCAAAAGCTCTTGTTAATCAATAACAGAATTTTAACAATTCATGTAGAACATTAAGTTGGCAATTTTGAGTATAAGGTGAATCACCTTTGATTATGAATTGGGATTTCTCTATTCTACAATTGGACTGTCTAGTTTTACCTTTTTACTTTTAAGACAGGTGCAGAGAAGACTTCTGTTGATTACTAAATTTAACCATTCCATCTTATTTCTGCTTCTTTTCCTGAGATAAAAGTCAACTACATGAGAGAGTGTGCACAATCAAGTCAGGTATCTGCCATTTACTTTGAAAAGTCTATAAACTCACTCAAAAATATATTTTGAAGTATTTTTTGGCTGAAGTTAATACCCAGATCATCCTGGTAAATTCCTGGCTGCTATCTTCCAGACACAGTTTGTCTGTCCACACTTCTGACCACCGGTCCATCTGTAAAACAAAAAAACATGGAAGGTATCATATCATTTAGAGGAGACTTTATTCATGGGGTTTGAGGCTCAGTTCAGAATTAGTAGAGCGTATGTTTAGATCTTTCCATCAGAAATTAAATTCGTTCTTTTCATTACCCCATGATATTGTGAGTGAAAATGTACTATCTTTCCTCACCATGTTTCAAATAAAATGTTCAACAGGTTACATGCTATCTCATTTAATTGTCATAAAAATCTTTGTGAAATAAGTATGATTTTCTTGAAGAGATTCACCCAAGCTACCCTACTATTAAGTTAAATCAGAATATCAAACTTCTGACTCGAGTGCTAAGACTCTTAACTATATATAGCAGTTCTTTTTTTTTTTTTTTTGGTTTTATTTTGCTTTTAATGTTTAGGGATTAAGATGTAATTTTGCTTCATAATTATGCAAAAACATCTACATATTTTTAAATTTAACTCTATGAAACAACTTGTATTCAGAGAGGTTGCGCTTTTTATATAGCAGTTCTTATAGTCTCAGTACCCCTGTATTAGTTCTTTTACCATGTATCTAAGTATTGTCTATTAGTTACAATCAGTTGCTAAGCATTGCCTCAGGTATTACACTGCCAAGCCTGGAAAGAATTTTTCACTGTCAGGAAAAACATTTTTTGACCTTCTATCTCAAGACTTCTTCAAGGATTCTGAGATAAGAGGAAGAGATAATTAATTAGTCATGATCTCATAAAACCTTTAATCTGAGGCTTTCCTGCCAGGATCTTACATCATCTATAACCTATTGTTTTTCTGTTACAAGGAGAGGATAAAGAGGAAAGAAGTACTCAGGTAAAGCCAAAAAGTAAATAATTGCCAACTAACCAATTTATAAAATAGGGAAAAGGTAAAAGATTAGAGGTTTTTCTCAGTCAAACATGCTAGGCCATGTCCTGAAGTGGTCAGCATCAAGAGGATGATTTGCTTACCACTTTTACTGAAACTAACCTTGCAAAGTATCTAGACATATTTAGCAGCTTTCTTGACCATTTCAAATATGTGAGGCTTGCTTTTTCCTTTTCTTCTGGCCAAATGGAACTGATTATTAAGTGGAACACCTACACTTTGGATTATTTACCATGATTTTTGCTGCAGTATCTTGTTTGATTAATATACTTCACGAGTGCAGAGTTCAGAAGGATATGTATTTGGGGCCATCTTGTGACGGATTTGGAAAATTCTTGGAGACAGAATCCTGGAACTGGAAGGTTTTGTTTTCTGTTACTAACTCATTACTTTTCAACAAATATCCTTTGCAAAAATGTAGGATATGGTAATGGCTAGTTTTTACTAATGAAAGGCTCTAGTTACCAATATCACAAAATAGTCAGTTACACATATAGACTTGTTCCCTTGTACCAGCCACTGTCATAAACCATCTACAACATCGTCTCATTTAACACAATGATCCTATGAAGTGCTTGACACCATATCACCACTTTGTAGATGAGGCAACAGAGGTTTATAGAGAATAAGAATTTGTCCAAGTTCATACTGAGAACAAGTGAGATCTTTGAAAACCTTAAAATATTCTGGTTAAAAATGTGAAAAAGTTGTTTTATATCAAAGTGCAAAACTACATGAATATATGAAGAACTAAATATAATGTCTCTACTAATATTTTTAAGCTTTAAATTTCATCTTATTATCATATGTTGGATTAGAGGTTCTGTTTTTATAAAAGCACACACACACATACACAGAACATAAATGCAAAAACAAAAACAAAAAAACCTAGAAGAAAGCCATAAGAATTGATATTATGAATAAATTTAATAGTGTAGAAATGAAAAAGCTTAAATATATTCCATTCTTCATACTCACACCCTGTGACTTATTCTCTTGACCTTTGACTATGGAGTCAAATGAGGATTGGTGTGTGTGTGTGTAAAAACAGAGAAACCGATATGTTTTTAACTAAAATTAATACTAACTACTCTTGGAGTTCATTTTCAATATACTGAAATTATCAGTAAGTTACATGTCTTATAGAATTCCTTTGAGGATTTCAGAGTAGGTCTACAAAAGTGCAGTCATTTTTTTTTCCATTATATTTTCTCTCAAACGGTGGCCACAGGATAACATTCCACTGCCCAGATTCCTCTTCAGCTAAGAACTTGTTGGAGCTGCCTTGAACAAGGTCACACCCTTCCTGAGGCAGCCTGCATCCAGTGGTTTAGTGAGAGTGTCAAGGTGGACACTAGGCTGGACAACAATATTTGTCCTGGGGTTTGTCCCACTGGGTTGTCTAAGTTTATCATGGAGCTTCCAAGCAACTAGGCTGTTCACCTCTGCCCAATCCTGCTTCCTCCCCTTTCCTTTCTTAGCTTTTGACCCTAAATAAATGTCTTGAACTCCAAAATCATTTCAGAATCTACTTTCTCTTTTTTTAAAAAATTGTGGCGAAATGCCCATGCCCTAAAATTCACCACCTCAACCATGTTGAAGAATACAGTACAGTAATATTAACTATACTACGCATGTTGTTATACAAAGAAATTTTTCACCAGATTCTGTTTCTTAAGAAGCCAATGTGTGACAACGCTTTCTTCAACGACCCAAATCCTTTTCAGATGTTTTGAAGTGCTGTTTTCTTTTCTTGGTAATACCCTAACCAGGTTTGAAATATGAAATTGTGATGATGACAAATGACAGAAAACACGTAAAGCAGAGTGTCTGCAATGATTGGCCCTCTCTTCATTGGATCTATTCATATTTACCGCTCAACTTGAAAATTTGTTTTTTTTGCTAGCCCTTATGAAAAGTAGATAGGAATCAAAAGACTTTCTCCTAAGAAGTTTTAAGCAGACAACTAAAAGTATTCTTTACTAGAGAGAGGCAGCAAATAATGTGGCATCTCTAAGAAAGTTTTTTACTTAAAGCTTCCCCAAAGCCATAAGCATCATGTACTAGTTTTAATCACATTTACTCACAATGGATGTCCTAGCAAAGCACCTCCATCTACAACATGAGAAGGTTAGGCTATTGGACTGGCTTTCAACCCTATTGAGGCAACTTAAAGATGGCTGAAATGTTTGCCACTCTTCCCATTGAAAGGCAGAATCTAATTCCCCTACTCTTAGGTCTGAGTTGATATGAATGACTTGCTTAAATAATAGGATGTGGCACCAATGATAATAGCATGACTTTCAAGATAAATCAAATAGACTTGGAGTTTCACCTTGATCTCTAGGATCACTCATGCTGGGAGCCTCTGAGCAGACCAGTGTTTTCCTAGAGACTACAGTCCCCAGAGGCTTTAAAAATCTCTAAAAGCAATTAATGACAACCAATAAATCAAGAAAGAAGAAAGGAATTTTTGTTGTGCTATGTTTTGAGAAATTAATACACTTTTGTTTACTGTTTGGGTCTACGTTTTCAGTTACTGAAAAAGCAAAATTGCTATTGCTGCTCTTTTATTCTATCCCTGAAGAGGCAAATGCATAAAAGAAATCTTCTGTTTTTCAAAGATTTTATTTTATTATTTTCAGAGAGAGGGCAAGGGAGAGGGGCAGAGAGGGAGAGAGACATCAATGAACTAAAAGAAATCTTTTAAATAGCTGAAAAAAAGATTAGTGCCATTTCATCAGATAAGCTGATTTTTCTGAGTCTTTCTTATTAATTTGATAATAAATGAAGAATTTCAATTGAGGAAAAACAACTCACCTCTGCCAAACTATCAGTACAGTCTTCTGCACTCAGCTTTGCTGCAGGTCCAAGCAGCGGTTGCTTCACAAATGAGCTTCACACTAAAAAAAGAAAGAGATGAATTATTTGTCTGGTTTAGATACTCCTTATCATTGAAATCGTTGTTTTTTGGATTCAGTGGTGAACTAAAATGATCTCCACAGGTTTTTTTTTTTCATAATTTCCTGGAAGTCAGGGGCACCTCACTTCCACTGCCAAGGCCACAGAATTCAGCTGTCACAATGAAAGGAATTCCCAGCTTCCCCGTGTCAGATGGCTAGGGTTAGCCAACATACACCTAGAGTTGTTTCAACCACACTAATACCCATCCAAACTTTGTTGTTATTCCAGAAACTCCCTCTTGCTTTTCTGATTATCTCTGCAGAATGGCGGTTAGCCAGCTCTCCAGATTGTTTACTTATCATATAAATGGAGCCATTGCTAAGGACTTCCAAAGTTAGGAGACACAGCATTTAAAACTAAACAGACATCTGTTTCACAAAGAGGAGGACTTTCTTCTTGCCACTTTGTTCAACACTGAACATCCAGCACCTGGACATTCTATTTTTGCTTAAATCAAGTAAGTAAGCACTTTGGAAAGTGATTTTTGCGTATTTCCAGTGCAGTCTATTCTGAACCTTTTTAATTCTTTGATACATTTGGAGTGGAAAGGAGTAGACTATGTCCTCATGCTGTGGCATTGAAACACTGCATTGGCACTAGGCACAATAGAAACAGTGGCATAGTAAGGGAAAAAGGACTAATTTCATCAAAAGGTACAACTCTGCTAGCTCCTCTTTAATATGATATGAGAACCGTGGATAATGTCTTAATTTTAAGAAATGAGTTGTTGCAAATACAAGGTAATTTTTGTCCAACCCTGGATATTCAATATCTTTTCTTTTAAAATGATTCTTACTGATTATTTGAATAATATTAAATTGGAAGGTGAATATTGCTCATTTTTAAAGGTAATATTGCACTTCTGTATGGCATTTTTTCTTCTATCTGATTTTTCAGAAATGCTGTGACACCACAATGCCCTTTATAGGAGGTAAGCTATGATCTCATCAACAGAAATTTACATTCAGAAAAAATTAATAGAAACAGGAATATTTCACAAAGATGACATACTCTAAAAATAAACCTGTTAATGCTAATCAAAGGAAAGAAAACAAGTACAGAAGCCACATGCTAAAAACACAGTATTATTTGTCATAGGGCAGGATATCATGAGAGTCTAGAATCCATCAAGGGACCCTTGACACAAAGAAAAAATGATAGCCATCTGGGACCTTGTCAACAAAATGGTGAGTAAAAATATATGGGTTACATGGTTAAATGTAAATAGACAATATTTCTCAACTGTGGCTTCCAATAATATAATATAAGTGGATACAGGTATATATAGTGATACATAGATTTATAAAATTCAGCTAATATTCAGACATGTAAATATATATGTTATAGAACAAGATCTGATTTTTAGCAACCAAATGCCTATATCTATTCAAATATGACACTTTCTTTGGAGATATAGAGATAGAGCTCAAATAATTAAAACTCTGATTCTAATCAGGGTTGACATACTTTAGGCGTAAGTAGGCATAGTCATTTTAGAATAAGTTATTTTAGAAGCCCATGAAAATGCTTTAATTTTTTGAAGTAATAAAAATATAAAGCTTTAAAGTGAAGTAAAAGGAGCAAGGGCCCAAGAAAGTCAGCATGTAGCCCTATCAGCATGAAATGAACTCAGAAATATTTTTGTTCAAATACAAAGCATTCTGAGTCGCCTTGTTTTCTGAGGACTGTAGTCAGACAAAAGAAAAATCTATGAATTGGAAGGGGCCTACCTCCATGGGTGCTCTACAAAGCATAAAACTGCCTAGAGAGTAATGGGGCAATGGGCAGCCTGAGACTCTTGTTTACTTTAGATCCTGTCCAGCCTCTTGCAGCCTGTCAGCATTGGCATGCTGAGCTGTCTCTGAGGACTTGTGCTGGCTGGAGGGCTCCTGAGGCTGTTGTGTTATTGCGACACTAAATGTTTGTGGGCCTTTTCATTCTTACACGATGTTACTGGAAATTACACACAATCCAATAGGCCCCACTGCACTTTGAAACCAACCCTGAGAGAAGCAAACACTTCCAGGTCCCTGAACAAATGTTTAACATACTTACAATTTAACCTGATTTAGTATAATTACCCTTTTGTTCAGGGCACCTGTCTTACTCTGTTCAGTTTGTTATGCTAAAAATACCACAGACTGAGTGACTTAAACAACGACATGTTGTTCCCATAGTCCTGGAAACTGGAAGTTCAAGACCAAGGTGCCAGCAGATTCATCATCTGCTGAGGACCCACTTGCAGGTTACGGTTGACCTTCTCTCACTGTGTTCTCACATGGTAGAGGGGGTGAGAGCTCTCTGGGGTCTCTTTTATTAAAGTATTAATTCCTCTCAGGAGAGCTCTACCCTTAGGACAGAATCACTCCCCCAACAGCCCCACCTACAAAATGCCATCCCATTGGAAGTTAGATTTAAACATACGAATTTTGGAAGGACATAAACATGCAGTCTGTAATAGTATCTATCTCTCAATTTGATTATCTAAATTTATATCCCTAATTTTTATAATATTTTATTTCGAAATAATTTAGCACTATTTACACTGTTTAAATCACAAAAAGAGTAAAAAGAATTCTAGAATACTCTTCACCCAGATTTCCAGTGTTTTCTAAGAATAAGGTAATTCTGTTATGTAACCAGATTTGCAATAATCAAAATTAGGAAACTAATGGTGATACAATGTTATTATTTAATCTACAAGCTTATTCAATTTATGACAATTGTTCCAATAATATTTTTTATACACATGGATAATCTGATGTCTGGGGAGAACGAGAGACAGAGAGAGAGAGAGAGAGAGAGAGAGAGAGAGAGAGAGAGAGAGAGGGAGAGAGAGAGACTATTACAAGATCCAAATCAAGTATCACTTATTTTACTTAGTTGTCATGTGTCTTTTGTATCCTTTTTCAGGAACAGAATTAGTCCAATTTGGATTTGCCTGACGTTTCTTCATGATTAGATTCATTTGGGGCAGCAATATCTCAGAGTGATGTTGTGTCCTTCTCAATGAATCAGATAAGCATATACCCCTAGCTCCATATGCACAAATAATAGTTAAAAAAGATTTTTGCACCTCAGCAAATCTATCTTAAGAACCCTTGCAGTAGTCATAATCAATAAACACTTTATTTTCATCTGTCACTTTTCTTCCTCCAGAGCTTAGTGCAGCAGAAGGCAGCTGCTTATGGAAGGCGTGTATGTGTGTGTTTGTGTGTTTGTGTGTGTGTGTGTGCCTGTGTGCCCACATGTGTGCTCATGGGTTTTGGGTTGAGATAAGTGAAATCTACGTATTTTAAAAAGCTCACCAGTGAAGCAAGGCAATGGTAATAAGTATTTGGTTCTTCATGTTTTTAACTTTTGTTGTTTTTCTGAACTTAATCATTTGTCCATTAATTTAATAATGTCATGTAGTAAAATCTATATTCTTAATTAGTTAGTACTTTCTAGCACATTACATGCTGTGAATAAGACATAATTTATTCCTTTATAGATCCTGAAATCAAGAGCACAGAAAGACAAGTGAAATGAAGTGGATAAAGTATTGGAAATAAGTGCAGGGGCCATGGAAGCACACAGACAATATCACTGAACCATCTTGGGGAAGTTGGTTTATGAACTGAGTTCCAGGTTTGAGCGCAGAGTTCTGAAGGCAAAGGGGGCATGCAGGGAAGTGGCATCCCTAGGGACAGTGCTACCCCGACACACTGCTCCTCCACAGCACTGGGCTTGCTCAGAGAGATAGCTCTCATAAGGGAAGTTACTGGTGCAATTCCAGGGTATTTTCCCACTCCTCATGGAAAAAAATGACCCCCAAATTTGACAGAGAAGTTGTTGATATTACTCCTAGGTCCATGGTTGAATGTATTGTATTGCCTATTTTTAATCATCATTGTCACTATCATTATCATCATTACTACTATTATTACTATCATTCATTTGCCAAGGATTCAGTAAAAACAAGCAGTTGCCGGTAATTTATGATTGGATATTTACCACAATGTTCTGTTCAAAACATTCAAATTATCAACATATATCAACAACCAGAGCACCAGGTGGTCTGAGCTGGGGAAGCAGGGCCTAGGGCTGGACCGGGACTGTGCAGAGCTGGGTAGCCAGCCGTGGGTCCTGGTTCAGCAGGGCCGTCTCCATCCCAGACATCGCACTCAAAGGCTACTGCTCCCCTATAGTACACATCCCGCTCCTAGTTACCTCAGCAGTTACAGCCAAACCAATGGAGAGTCAGAACACAGTTAGTTTATGCTAAAATAGAATTCTGGCCATGTCTTTTCCTGGCTTTCATCTTTGATGTCTAGCCCTATGCCATGGGCTTTAGGATAGTTTACATTCTTGCCCCGATAAAAGTTTTTCTCTGCTTGGCCCCTTCTGGCCCCTCCATCTCTTTCTCTCCTCCTGCCCTTAGCTTCAGTCTCTCAACTTCTTCCGCCCCTGAGTCTTTACCCACACCATTTCCTCTGCCTGAAATACCTTTCCTCTTGCTCTGCCTGGCAAACCTACACATCCTTTAGAATTCAATCCAGGCGACACCACTGCTTGGGTACTTACTTCCAACAAGGTCATCCTTTCCACTTGACCTTGCCAGCTCCATTAAGGTCTCAAGGTCTGGCCCCTCCTGCCTATGAGCCTTCCTATAGCCCAGGGTGCCCTTTCTTAAGTAGCTTCTTGGTTTTTCGCTCCTTAACAACAGGAGCTGAATTTGAATCCCAAGCACTTCACACAGAGTAAATATTCAAAAAAAAAATCCATTGAAAAGAGGAAGGCTTTCACTGTTATTTTGGCTTAGCGGTTCAGAGTTGCTGTGTTACAAAGCCAGCTTCCTCTGGTTGATCCAGTCTAGTGTCAGCATGCCTGATACATGACTCACTAAATCCTGGGCAATGTCATTTGTTGACATGGCTCCAAAACATTTTTCCCAAGGATTTCAGAATCTCCCTTTAAAATCCCTTTCACCAATCGTTTCCATCAAAGATGACTCAATTAAAAAAAGAATAATAGGTCATTGTTAGTCTGAGGATAAATCATCTACTTTAAAAAAAAAGTCTGCCTCATTAACTTTGCTCTTTGGAGCTACAAAAGGAGAAATTAAATGAGAGTTCGTTTACAAATTTGATGAATTAAAACTTAACATGTAAATTTTGATGTAGCAGATTCAAGAGTGGTTTGGGTGGAGAGCTAGAAAGGTAGAAATAAATGTCTATTACTTTTGCAAAATACCACTTTAGTGCCAAGGAAAGAAAAATCTCTATGAACCTCCCCTAATGGGAACTTTTCGAAAAGTCATTCCAGTTAACTGGATCTGATTCACCCTTTTGACTGTACGGCAGAATCATCTTATATTTGTCACTGTTACCAGCTGTTGAAGTCACAGTTATGTCCTAGCTGATGTGGTTCAGTGGACTGAGGACAGTCTGCAAACTGAAGAGTCACCAATTCAATTCCCAGTTGGGGCATATGCCTGGGTTGCAAGCTGGGTCCCCAGCTGGGGATGTTCGAGAGGCAACTGATCAATGTATCTCTCGAACATTGATGTTTCTCTCCCTCTCTTTCTCCCTCCCTTCCCCTCTCTCTAAAGATAAATAAATACAGTTTTTTAAAAGATAAAGTCACAGTTATTAGCTTAAACATAGAATGAATATGTTTATAGGCTTTAAATAATAATGCCACTCAGATACATGAAAACTTTATCACAGCCATAGATAGATAGATGTATTATGAAGCTAATTGGTATAAGCTTCAGGACTTTTCACTAATTCAGCCTATTTTCAAGGCTTTGGGAGGGACACTAGAAAAAATCATGTTTTTATGAAATTTTCTGAAGTCATATAGTGTAACCAAATTAATAAGACTGCTTATTTTCTTTACTCCCACATCCTTCTTTACACTTCTTGTATTGAATAATGTTGATGTAGCTGTGTTTTTTTTTAATTAACCCTATTGGGGTGACATTGGTTAATAAAATTATATAGGATCCAGGGGTACAAGTCTGTAATACATAACACATCATGTGTAGATGTAGTTGTGTTTTTGAAACCTGGCAAAAAGAAAGTTGAGTTGAAATATTTAAATTTAGTTCAGGTTTAATAATATATGTTTTGCTGGTTCACAGTCACATTTTGAATGGTTCTGTTCTTACTAGCTATCCTGGTATGAGAATAGCTTTTAGGAATATCCCTTTGCTTACTGTGCCTAATCACCAGCTTTCTGATGAGGAAATCAGAGCAGGTCTTAACACCAAACTAATGCAGGTATGGGAGAAACAAGGCTGAAATATAAAAGCCTGTAGTGAGTTGGGTGCAAAGTTTTCCAATCATCAAAATGAAAAGTTACAAGCAGAGAATTCAGTTGCTGTCAACCCTAGACAAAATAGATTCTCCTGTTTCAGGAATATACCTAATAATACAGGGTATACAATTATAAGTTTCATGTCTTTTAAATTTTGACTGGAATCATGTTACATAGAGTCTACCAGGATTCCTATGTTTGTGCAGCATGCCACTGTCATAGCATGGCAGATAGTAACATGTCGATATGTGACCTGGCACTCTTTATGCATCTCGCTAGGTGTAATAAAAACAAATTGTGATCAACCACCCTAATGTAAAAAATGAACATTTCTCCTTGGTATAGATAATCTTTAAAATTATTATTACATGAAGAGGGGATCAAAATATGTAACCAAAATGTAATATATATATGCTAGAGGTGTTGCAGGCAGTTATTTAATAAACAAATGTTAGTTTTTTGGTTTTTCTGTTTGCAGTATTTTTTAGCTTTATATATCTGTAATTTGTCATAATTTCTTTCCTTATTCAATCTAAATGTTCATTTTTGCACCTATGTTTGCCTTGTACTGTGTATTCTTGCTTTTAGAGTAGCTCCATAGTTGTATAAGTTTCAGGCACTATATGACCTGGATCAGCTTATGATTTTGTAAGCTGCATGTACATATTGCTCTGTGCTTTCTTCCATACAGTGGCCCTGTTCCCTCACTTGGAGTCACATGGCTTCACCCAGCATTCAAGATCAGTGCCTACTATGTCTTTCTCTCTCTCAAACAAACCAACAAACAAAAAACAAAAAACAGGTTTGTAGCATAACTGGCTAACAGAATTCTTGGCAATTTAACACCATACTCTGCTCTTGTAATGGCATGAATTGGCTTGATCAGAGCAATGATCATGTGTCACGCTGGGCAACACTCACTTACCAAGAATGAGCTTCTATAGGACCCTTGGCATGATAACTGTCCAGTTACAGAGGACTTATGCCTGTGTCTGAAACTATGGCTATGTTTTACTCTAGAGAGTCAGTGTTCATTTCCTGTTCACCAGAAGTGCGTTGCGTGGGGGTGTTGAATAAAATAAAGTGGATATACATTTCAAATGCCAGGTGTCTCTGTTCCCAGATGTTAATTTCTATTCCTTAAGTGAATCCTTAGACATTCTCAGAAGGGAAGCCATAGGGCAGACAGGAGCAGAAAGGACGTCAGTGAAACAGCCCTGTGCTCTCCCCCTGCCCAGGGCCTCACTCACACCAAGTCCTGCCTGTAGTGCCTTGGCCTCCTTTTCCATGAAATAAACATTCCTTGGCCCTAGCTTACAGGAAAATTGGAAAAGCAAGACTCTAAAGTAAGCCGATACTATCCACAGTCTGGGCCAAGAAAACCAGAGAACATTTGGCACAAAGAAGTTGCCTTCAAGAAATTATTTTCCATGTTATATTTTTATAAATTTGTCACCAGCCACTTCAATAGAAGAAGGGAAACAGCATGACCTTGATTCTGCAGCCATCCTGCTGCCCTTTGCAACCAAGGCCAGACTATTTCACCTCTTCTTTCATTTCTGCTGCTTTTGGTGGACTCAAGTCTGGCAGATCTGAGGCTGCTGGCTGAGTCCCATTGAATTTCTTTCCAATAGAATGTTGTATAAGTAACGCGTTTTGTGCAACACAATTTCATTTGCTAATATTTTGGTTCATTGAGCAATGGGTCCCACAACTTGTTCAAACCACCAAGCAGCATTTCCTGTGGCAGTGTCAGTCAGGGAGAAGCTGTGGCCAAAGGTTAAGTACTAAAGATGTCCTTGACATGACCATATGACGCCACACTCTTGCTCTAAGATCTGGATTCTTCTCTACTTAATACGGTGACAGTGTTCCTGTGAGTGTAACATGAGGCTCAGTCATCTGTGTACGTACAAATCCCAAGACATGTGGTGATCAGTTCAGAGGTCTGACCTAACTACAAATCCCAAGACACATGGTGGTCAGTTCAGAGGTCTGAAGTCTCCCAGCAGGAAGTGACAATTGTTGTCCTGCTGTTAGTTTGTAAGTAATTTGACGCCTCTTGAGTAAAAAGTGCAAGTTGAGAAATAAACTTCCTGCTGTTGAAATTTTTACACCTTGGGACACATCAATAAATTGAAATAACTAACGAATGTTTTTAGTTTAATAGTGAAAGAGGCTTGCATTAAACTAGACCAAATTCACTATCTTTAAACAAGTAAATGGAGTCAGATTCTTCAACCACTAAAAAATAGGCCTGTCTCCCATTGAGCTGCTTTCCAAGGATACTTTGAGGAATCACTGAAGGCAAGGCAATAATTCTTTATTTTTTTCTAATAATGCATTATCACAGTATGTTATTCAGAAATTATTATTGTTTAAATATCACTTTATTAATTAAGAACTTACATTTGAAAAAAAAGCATGTATTTTATCCTGTGATGTGGCTTTTTTATTTGACTTGTTAACCATTAAAACTTATATCTACATTCCATTTCTCTTTCTTTCAAAAACATCCTATTTGAAGTCATTAAGCACTGTTGGATTTCAAGCACTGTAAAATGAACCCAGTGTGTAGACAAAAACATAAATAAAAATGAAATAATTTTTGCTTCCAAAAATCAGTGCATCCTCTCAGGGGGTATCAAAATAAGCACAAATTTAAACACATTATTATAATACTCAACTTTTCCCCCCAGAATTTATCCTCTCAGTCATCTGTTCTAAGGTGCTTTCACAGAAATTATTTCCCTAATCCATTTCTTAATATTTATGAACTCAGGTCCTTCTCTAACAATTGTTAGGCCTTGAGGAAGAGTTTAAAACAAAGCTGCATTCCTCTGTTTAAATGTTTGAAACTTTCTAAACAAGCTAACAAATGTTAAATAAAATAGTTTTATCCTCCTAATTTGACAATATACCATGACAAATAATTAATGACATTTTAGAAATATGTAAAGCTATAGATTTTATATGATAGGCACCAGCTAAATATCAAAGATAACTGAAATTAATTATTCTATATATCTGGGTGACCTATTATTGGACAGGCAATGTTTAAATGCATATAAAATAAAAATACATATAACTTATAATTTATGCTATATTTATGATATAAAATTTATTTTTACTGGCTTCATTTCAGCAAAATTCTTAAGTTTCAATAACTGAAACTTTCACATAATTTGCATTCTAGCAATGCTCATGCCAAATTAGATTTATTATAATTTAATTTTGAGGTTTTACTCTGCTTATGTAGTGATGAGAATTATCAATAAATTTTCTTAAGCCATTTTAGATTAAAAATGAACTATGAATTTCACAATATGGTCACACATCGTAATAAATTTTCTATGGTAAATTGTATAGACACTGAGTTTTCAGAGTAAATGAGAAAACATAGGATGAAGAGATTCTTTAGAGTTGTATTTATTAACTGATTTCTGAAAAAGAGGACTGGAAAATTGTTGGTCATAAAGGTACATGGCTCTTGATTTCTCCCAAGCTCTTTAAATCAAGTCCTCTATGAAAATTCTGGGTTTTTATCTGTTTGTTTGTTTGTTAGTTATCTTTTGTTTTTAACATACCACTATCTCTTGCTGGGAAGATGCCAGCAGAATGGAAGGGAGCCCCACCACCACCTTTATTGTTCATTAGCTTCTCCAGTATTACCCTGGGACACTAGGCCTTGAAACTAAACTTTAGTAGTCAAGAGAGTGAATGTGTAGAGTTAAGGATTTTTAAAATGTTAAAGGTCATTTGGTGTCTACACTGGGCTCTGGTTCCTCATGTGACAGAGTGCTCATGTTCTCTGGAACATGTTTGTGTTTGTGTGTATGTATGTGTGTGTGTGTGTGAAGGAAGACCTACTGAAGCTCCAGCTAAAGATGGGGGCCCTTTTTCAAGTGTAAGGGCAGTGCTGGACCCCATGTAGAACTATACATAACATAATACAAATTTTTCTTTGTCTAGTCTAGTTTTTAGAATTTAAAGTCTGTATGTAAGGGAAAGGATTTTACTCTTTTTATCTCTAATTCTTCAAGTATATAATGTTTGCCATAATACTGTGTAATTATCGCCTGTTGGTCTCCATATCTGCTCAACCATATTGTAGATCTTATGAAGAAAGATAAAAACATGTTGATTTCTTAGTATCAGTGCCTCTCATCCAATCTTGGAAACGTAACCACTGCATAATAAATTAGTCCACTAGGTAATGTATATATAAGCTTAGAACTGTAACCCTAATATGGAGAAGAGGAGACTGTATAATTTATGCCCCACAAAGAGGCAAACATAAACGAGGCAAGAAGAAATATAGAACAGGAAGGGAATTAGAATATAGAAGTGGCTCCCATCTCTATCCCACTGATTGGTTACCCCTAATTTCATTTTCTGTTTCAAAGTAAGTACTCTTTTATTCCCTTTTTCTTACTACTCTCAGGGTGTCCCTTTCTTTTTGAACTCATAATCAACCCTTCATCTCTATCTAGTTTCTTCCTGGGTACCACAGAGATGGAAGAGTAGGAAGGGAAAATAGGCTGTTAGTGTTTTATACCTGTCATAATGAACAACTTTGCAACTTTTCTCAGCCATATCTTTCTAGGGAGATAACAGGACTATGCAAAAATGGCTGTACTCTGCATTGGAGACTAGTAAGTACTAGAAGTACCAACCATCACTATTTTTATGCTACTGAATGGGAAAAAGCTACACAACATTACACAGCAAATCAGCATGCCAATGTTTGTGCTTTTGGAGAAAGAAGTTTTAGTTGAGTCCAGAGGGACACTTCTATATGTTTTGCTCCGCAGAAACCCCTAGGGACCTTTGTATTACCAAGAGGTGTGATTAGGAAGCCACAATAAAGACAGAGATTGAGTAATTTTCACCATGGTAGACTGAAGGCATAGGGTCAGATATTATCTGTTATATAAAATGAAGATATTTAAATCTTCCTGTACTCTCAAGTTTATACAGCAGAATTCAAACTCACACCACCCAATGTCTGAAAGCTCAAGAAGATGATTTGAAGAACAATAGAGATTGAATTTCCAAAAGGGCAAATTGAGGGCTCAGAATTTAAAATATAATCAGTGACTTTGCCTTTGTTTTCATTGTAATTGTCATAGAATACAACAGTTAACTGTTTCTTTGTATCATAAACGTTTGTCTATTTTTCATCCATTTTTATGATAAATATTTATGTAAGAGAGAGGAAAGTGACCATAAAGATATGGGGGGAAGGATTACATCTTAAATAAATATATTATTATAGAAACTTCTCTTAAATCCAAGTATTTTTGTTTTCTATATTTATATTATGTATACTTACATTGAATTTAGTAAAATTATTAACATTCTATATCAGAAACATAACATTACCATCTTTGATTTCTTATAGGATTAAAAATTGCCTTAAAGGATTCAAAGCACACTTCAGATTCAAAGGTAGAGTTGTCAGAATGGTATTGCTTCAATTTTGAGGTCAAATTAACCCTTGCCTAAAGAATATTCTGAATTCCTTAAAAGTATCAAATTGACTCTAGGTAACTTAACTGCGTCCCAGAATAAAGTACACAAATATTTTAAATGATGTTAATTTATCATTTAAAAATCTGTATTCAATAAATTTTACAATATTTTACATCCAACAAAAAGTTGCTAAATGTACAGAGGAGCAGAAAAATATCACCATAACTAAGAGGAGAGACAAACACAGGAATAACACAGATAATACTGATAATACTAGACAAGGATGTTAAAGTTATTATTACTATAATAGTAAGAAAGAAAACTATAGGCAAATATCTCTGAAGAACATAGATGCTAAGATTCTCAACAAAATACTGGTCTACCAGACCCAGCAATACATTAAAAAGAACATACACCATGATCAAGTGGGTTTCATCCCAGGATGCAAGGATGATATAACATTCACAAATCAATAAATGTAATACACCATATCAACAAAATGAAAGACAAAAACCAGATGATCATATCAATAGATGCTAAAAAAGCATTTGATGAAAGATAGCAATGATTTATGATAAAAAACACCCAGAAAATGGGAATAGAGAAAGCATACCTCAAAATAATAAAGGCCATATATCAGAAACCTGAAGCCAACATCATACTCAACAGGCAAAAACTAAAAGCTTTCCCCCTAAGATTAGGAACAAGACAAGGCTGCTGGCCACTTTCTCCACTTCTATCCAACGTCATTTTGGAAATTCTAGCCATAGCTATCAGAGAAGAAAAAGGAATCAAATGTATCCAAGTTGGAAAGGAGGAAGTCAAACTGTCATTATTTGCAGATGATATGATAGTGTACATACAAAACCCAATAGACTCCACCAAAAACTTACTGAACCTAATAAACAAATTTAGCAAAAAAAAAAAAAAGTTGGATATAAAGTCAATATTCAGAAATCAAAAGCATTTTTGTATACCAATAATGAAACATCAGAGATAGAAGCTAAAAAACAAATCCCATTTACCATAGCAACAAGAAAAATAAAGTACTTAGGAATAAACTTAACCAAGGAGGTAAGAGACCTGTACTTAGAAAACTACAGAACACTGAAGAAAGAAATAAAGGAAGATACAAATAAATGGAAGCATATACCATGTTCATGGATGGGAAGAATTAACATCATTAAAATGTCCAAAGCAATCTATAGATTCAATGCAATCCTAATTAAAATACCAATGACATACTTCACAAATATAGAAAAAATACTTCAAAAATTTATAGCCACATCCATGAATAGCCACAGCAATCTTGAGAAAGAAGAACAAAGTAGGAGGAATCACAATGCCAGACATCAAACTATACTACAAGGCAACTGTAATCAAAACAGTCTGGCATAAGAATAGGCAAATAGATCAATGGAACAGAATAGAGAGCCCAGAAATAAACCCAGGACTCTATGGTCAATTACTGTTCAACAAATGGGGAAGGAATGTAAAATGGAGTAAAAATAGTCTCTTCAACAAGTGGTGTTGGGAGAACTGGACAGCAACACGCAAAAAAAAAAACAACAACAACAACAAAAAAAACTAGACCACCAACTTACACCATACACCAGAATAAACTCAAGATGAATAAAGGACTTAAACATAAGCAGTGCCACCATAAAGGTCCTGGAGAAAAACATAAGCAGTAAAATTTTAGATATCCTATACAGAAATGTGGTTACTGATACTTCACCAAGGGCAAAGGAAATCAAGGAACAAATCAACAAATGGGACGTATCAAACTGAAACAGCTTACTGTTTCAGCTAAAGAAAACACCAGAAAAATTAAATGGGAACAAATTGTATGGGAAAATATATTTGTCAATGATACCTCAGACAAGGGTTTGATCTCCAAAATATATAAAGAACTTATGCAACTCAACACCAGGGAGACAGACAGCCCAATTAAAAAATGGGCAAAGAACCTAAACAGACAACTCTCTGAGGTAGACATACAAAGGGGCCAAAGGTATATGAAAGAATGCTTAACATCACTAGCCATCAGAGAGATACAAATTGAAACCACAATAAGATACCACCTCACACCTGTCAGAATGGCAATCATCAACAAATCAACAAACAACAAGTGTTGGTGAGGATGTGGGGCAAAGGGAACCCTGGTGCACTGTTGGTGGGAATGCAGGCTGGTGCAGCCACTATGGAAAGCAGTATGGAGTTTCCTTAAAATACTAAAACTGGAACTGCCTTTTGATCCAGCAATTCCACTACTAGGACTACACCCAAAGAACCCTGAAACACCAATTCATAAGAACCTATGTTCATAGCAGCACAATTTATAATAGCCAAGTGCTGGAAACAGCCTAAGTGCCCATCAGTGGATGATTGGATCAAAAACCTTTGGTACATTTACACAATGGAATACGACACAGCAGAAAGAAAGGAAGAAGGAACTCCTACCCTTTGCAACAACACGGCTGGAACTGGAAAGTATTATGCTTAGTGAAATAAGCGAGTCAGTGAAAGACAAATACCATATGATCTCACCCATTTCAGGACAATAATGAACAAAACAAACAAACAAGCAAAATAGAACCAGATACATGAATACAATGAATAGACCTTCAGTGGGTGGAGGGGAGAAGAGAGGGGGAAGGGGGGAGGAGGAGGCAAAGAAGGGGAGCAGTCAAGGAACTAGCATGGAAGAACCATGGACATGGACAATAAGTGGGATTGACTTTGGGGGGGCAGTGGGTGGGTGGTGATGGGGACAGAGAGAAGGAAAAACAGGATGGATGTAATGCAACAACAATAAAAATAAATTGAAAAAAAAAACAATAAATAAATAAATAAATGAAAACATATTGTAGTCAAATTGCACAAAAAAGTGACTAGAGAATAAATTCGAAGGAGTCAGAGGGAAAACGCCACACCAGAACAGAGGAACAAAGGTAATATGCCAACAGACTTCTTATCAGAAACCATGCAGCCCAAGAGACAATAAAATAAGATCTTTAAAATTCTGAGAGGTGCTTACCCTAGAATTCTAAGCTCAAAAAGAAAATTTTAATGATAAAATAGTTTTTTTCAGACATACAAAAAATAAAATAAATCAATCACCAGCAGGCCAGCAATGTTAAAGAAATATTTTTCAGGCAGAAGTAAACAGATACCAGATAAAAACTTGAATGTGTAAAAATAATAAAGTCATCTAGAATAGGAAATATGTACATAAGTAAAGTAAAAAAGCAACAATGTATTTTGAAGTTTTTAACATATGATGAAGTAAAATATATAACAACAATAACACAAAGGCCAGGAGAGGGAGACAGTACTATACTGTTGTAAGTACAATAATGTGAAATTGTGTTATTTATTAAGGTAGACACTGATAAATTCTGGAACAATTAAAAAGTAGGTATAACCAATAAGGCATGATAGGAGACAAATTAAATAATACTCCAAAATAAAGAAAGCATGAAAAGACATAAAATAGGAGAGAGAACAGATGAAGAAACTAAAAAATATCATGATGGTAAATACAGACCCAATCATATTGAGAAGTATATTAAATATAAATGGAATAAATACTCAAAGATTTATGTAGATTATCAAACTACATAAAGGAGCAAAATTTCCTTATCTATAATGACTCATTTTAAATATGAAGATCTAAATAGTTTAAAAGTAAAAGGATTGAAGATTAATCATATTAACAGTAATAAAAGTAAAATAGTAAAGCTGGAAGACTATATGTAAGGTCTGTCTGGAAAAAGTCCAGCCATTGTTGATACAATGAGAATGGTTTGTGCAACATCGATGTAACTTGGCAGCCAAGGAAAATGGACTGAATTACACATGTGTGAACAATGATGGTTTCACTGTATTAGTTAGTGGAGGTGGTAGACCCTGCTGAATAAGCATGTGTACTGTGTTGCATTGAAAATGACTGAGTAAATAGAGCAATGAATCTGCATCAGATTTTGCATTAAGCTTGAGCATTCTTCCATGGAAACTATTTAGATAATTTAGAAGGTCACAGCTATGGGTAACTGGTGATTGGCAGTTTCATCACAACAACATACCCACTCACACATCACATCTCCTGTAGAGTTTTTTAGCAAAATATCAAATCATCCAGGTGACTTAGTACCTGTACAGCCCAGATTTGGTGCCCTTTGACTTCTGGCTTTTCCCCAAACTAAAATCACCTTTGAAAGGAAAGAGATTTTAGACCATCAGTGAGATTCAGGAAAACACCATGTGGCAGCTCATGGCAACTCCAACAAAAGATTTTGAAGAGTGCTTTGAACAGTGAGAGACACTGAGAGAATTCTGTGACGTTCCAAGGTGCCTACTTTGAAGGGGACTGAGGCATCAGTGTCCTATGTACAATGTTTCTTGTATATTTTTCAATAAATGTCTCTATTTTTTATATTACTGGATGGATACTTTCTGGACAGGTCATAGATGTGTATATATGTACGTATGTATAAATGTATGTGTGTGTGTGTGTATGAACAGGAAATATTTCTAGGGTTAAACAGGAGTCAGGTCATAATAATAAAGTATCAATCACCCAACAGAATATAACAATCTTAAATATGTATGTTGGTTGTTAAAAACTATATTTTTCACAAAAAAATCATAACACTTTACACTTAAAATTGGTCAATATAATTAATGGTAAATAAATTTTCAATGAAACTAATGAAAAAACCCACAAGTCATTGATTATAGTGCCTTTCACCTTCAGTGTTACATAGCTTTCACTTATTTATCCATTCTTTCTATCATTACCTCCAGAATAGGTCCACATGCTTCATTTTAACACTCTGTGGAAGCCAACTTACTCTGTGCCAGACATTGTGTTATGTATTGGAATTCAAAAATGAGACTTTGCCCTTGCTTATAGGCTAATATAATTCCAATTCAATATGATAAATGTTTGTATAAATTAGAAATAAAAGTGTCATAAGAAGATGGAGAAGAGAATGAAGCTATCTATGTCGGTTACTTTGGAAAAGCATAACTGTAAATTGTATCATGTCACAAGCTCTAATTAGATGTCACAGATCACTTCTAATCCTCCTAATAACTCTTCAAGATAGGAAATATTTCCCCCATTTTACAATTGAGGAAGTAATCTCTCAAACCTTAAGAAGCTTGCTTAAGGTCATACTTGTAAAAGACAAAGAAAATCTGGCTGATTCCCAACCACCTGATCTTTCTCCCACCTCATCCTACTAGTACTGGCATATGACATGTAAGTAACTGCTTCATATAGGTAGCAACAGATGAACTCCAACTGAAAGAAGAGTTGGAATTTACCAGTGATCAAGGGCAAAAGAGAACTGCAAAAGAAGGGGGAGAAATGAGTACAAACACGCAAAAGCATCAATAATCAATGCATGTTTAGCAGAGTTTATTGTTCTCCACAGGTGGACTATATGTGAGGGGTAGGGCAGAGATACATTGGAGAGAGAGTAAAAAAATCATTCCTCAAAGAGTTTTGTCCCCATTTTGAGTTTCCTTCTTATATTTCATCTTTAATGCGACAAGAATCAACTTGCTAAATTACAAATACAGCAATGTTGTTCATCTATATACAAACATTCAAGGTTTCATTTTTGCCCCTAGTGTAAGGTCGAAATTTTCTGGCAACGGCACATATGCCTTGTTCTCTGATCTTTGACATGGCTATATTTTGACTATACTTGTTTACTTGGGTTACTATAAGGAAGTTTTTATATACACCCACAATCTCAGCCCTGTTTTATATATAAAATAGTATGTTTTTACTAAAGAAATGTGATTATTAATCATTATAATTATATTGTCATTGCTATTCCTTGTATTAGCATAGACAGTATGGGAAGTTGAGTCAGACAGTTAGAGATGTTTTGGTGAAAATAAGCAAAAAAAGTGTTATGATTGAAATTTAAATACTTTAATTTTTCTAAAGATAACATGCTAGAAATTAGGGTACAAGTGATAAGGTGCTTTTACTTTTACTTTTACTTTTTCTTGATTTCCCTTTGGATTACTGCCACAAAAAATATCATTAGTTGTAATTAGGAAGTACGACCCAACTGGCCAAAGCAAACTTTGCTTTGTACCAATATTTTAGATGAACTCCTCTGAGAACATTGTGAAACTATCACCCTTATCAGCAAGAGCATCAAGTATTACTGTTGGAAGAAGTATAGGTCATTTATCAATTTACCGTAGCTCTCTGTTTTGCAAACTTTCGGAAAGTGTTGAAATTAAAATGGCATTACTTCAACTTATTTTCTGAGTGGAAATTCTCAGCAGATAATGTCTACAGTCTAGGAACTTATTATCTAGTTACAACCTCAATCAACAAAGCCAAATCACTGAAGAGATATTTTTTGCATGTGGAAGCTTTATTTCTACATCTTTTGCATCAAGAATTTAGGTTTACACAGCAGGTACAATAACAGAAGTTAGCTAACACACGTAGGGCATATATTGGGTGGATATTAAAAAATGTCAAGGGTTTAGAGTTTATCCATTTTGCATCTCCTATAAAATCTGCCATAGCACCTAGTATACAGTTTACACAGTTGGTGCTTAGTAAATGTCCACTGAATTGAACATTCACTACCTGCTTCTTTCTGCCATGTGCTCCTGGCAGACACAATACTCATTCTCACCACTCTGACTTTGCTCATTAGAGTGTTTGGTGGTAGTAGAATACATCTTATGCTTTTTGTATTCCTAGAACCTAACTTGATCCCAATCTCATAAATGCTAAGTTATAACTAAATAGATGAAGAAGGAAAGGAATGATTTAAGTAGTGAAGAAATCAACCTGTGTTAGAAAGACAATTGTAGCAGCAATATGAAAAATGGAATGCATTTTTCATGACTCCTTTACTGTGAGTGATAGAAACACATCTCAAACTGCTTCAGAAGGAAAGAGACTCTATTGCTACATAACAATGAAAGTTAATGGATTAAGTAGAACAAAGCTAGACTCAGGTGTTCAAATAATGTCCCCAATAATCTCATATGTGTATAGGCCAGCTCTGTGCATTCCTCTGTGATAGCACAAGTCTCAGGCAGGCTCTCCCCAAGCAATGGCAAAACTTTAGGTTTCTACTGAACAGTTTAGCAATCCCAGCAAGAGCAAGAGTCTCTCAGTTCCCTTCACTCCTACACAACTGACATTGTCTCCGAATTGGCCACTTTGAACATTTATTGGCCTGGGCAAGGGCACAGGGAGGAAGAACAGACCAGTGCTGCCTTAGGGCCATGGACTCCCCATCTTGAGTTCAGAATTGAAGTCATTTTACCTTAATTACATGGACTGATAAGGGCAGAAGTGAGCATTCCCAAAGGAAACCAGTGTTCTGGTTAAGAAGGTGGAAGGTTGGGTGTTTAGGTAGGTAGAAATTTCAGACATAATGGTGATTAGAAGAGTAAGTTAACACTGATACTGAACTGAGCACTCTGAGACAGAGAGATGGGCAATCTTGAAATCTATTGAGGTGATCAGGTATCTCCATTTCCTCCCTCCAGAACTGAACCATTATACAACAAACTATAACTGTTAGGAAATGGGGATGGAGGGGTGACAATATGTCAACAAAGTCCTCAAGGCAACCCAGGATAGAGCAGAGCTGTACATATTCATTCTTGCTGGCTGATGAGCAAGGTCAGTGCTCACCCAGAACAGTAACCCTTGGTTTTGAAGGCAAGTTGCATTGTACTAGTCAAATTGGAAACATACCAGAAAAATTTCAGGGTAGAATGGAATTTAATATGCTGAGCTTCTGTTTTAGAA
Source organism: Noctilio leporinus (assembly GCA_004026585.1). Lineage (NCBI taxonomy): Eukaryota > Metazoa > Chordata > Mammalia > Chiroptera > Noctilionidae > Noctilio > Noctilio leporinus. Next base: position 138,553 of record PVIW01002854.1, on the reverse strand, counting down.
GTAACTTCTTTGGGTTAGTGACTGCATGCTTTTACAGCTTCTGCATATAAAAGAGGTCTTCAGCACTTGTTACAACAAACAGCAATTTGTTTATCACAGTAGGCTTCGCAGGGCTGGGGCACTTAACATTTCCTGAGTTTGCAATGAATTAAATTATTGAAAGTGGTATCTTATGAAAGAAAAAAGTTTTTATTTACTTTCTTAAAGCAAGTGATTTTGATTACATAAGTTCTAGGTGTTACATTGTAGATAATTCTATAGATAATGAGTTGATTTTGAACAAATCTCATCCTTTTGGCTACTTGTGTAGAAAAATCAAAATTCTCCTCTTCCTGGGTACTTGTTTACATCAATACTTTAGGTTGCATCTGGGAATCATTACAGCTAATGCTTTTTATTGTTTAAGCAACCAGATGTTAATGACCAAGGCACAGAGACAATCATTTCTCTTCTTCCCATTTTATATGGGAAATAATTGAAACTAAAATTTTAAACAAGCATTGAATTTTAAAAATATATTCTAAGATCCCTGAAGAATTAAAAATATATTATAAGGTGCACCCACTTCTCAGAAGTCCTAATGCTTTTAAAGAGAAATGAAAAAATTATTTTTTAAAAATATTTCTTTCCTGTTTGTGTAAAGATTCACCATAGCGTGTTTCCGTTTAGGTAAACTTCTAATCAGTTTAGGCTGCTATAGCGAAGTATCATATGCTGGGTGATTTATATAACAAATATTTGTTTCTCACAGTTCTGGAGGGTGGAAAGTCCAAGATCAAAGTGTCTGCAGATTGGGGATCTGTAAGAATGCTCTTTCTCGTTTGCAGGTAGTTAGTTGTCTTCCTATTGTGCCCTCACATGGCAGAGAGAGAGAACAAACTCTCTGGTTTCTCTTCTTATAAGTGCACTAATCCCACTATGAGGCCTCTCATGACTTCATGTAAACCGGATTACCTCCCAAAATCTCCATCGTCTACTATGATCACAGTGGGTTGTAGGGCTTCAAAATATGAATTTTTGAAGGGCATATTTAGTCCATTAACAGTCACATTGAAAAATACTACTTCTATTGTGTTTATTTAACAAATATTTATATAGCACTTAATATTTGCTGATATTTTACAAATGTTCACACATTTAATACTCATTACAACTGTTTGAGGTGAGCACAATTATTAGCTCTTTTTTACAAATTAAAAAACAAGAGCAGAGTGAAGTTAAATAAATTACCTAAGGTCAGATGTTTAAATGGCAAATATGTAGCTGAGATTATAGCCCACAGCCTAATCAAACTCTCATGCTTTTGAGGCAAAACAACTTAAAGGATCTACAGTTTAATTCAAAAAAGAGATATTGAAGCTGATGGTGAAAACTGAATTACAGTCATTCCTCCATGTTCATGGAAGATTGGTTTTGGGACATACCCTTCCCATCCATGCTCAAGTATCTTATATTAAATGACATAGTATGTGCATATAACCCATGTACATCCTCCCATATACTTTATATCATGTCTGGATTACTTATAATACCTAATACAAACACCATGTAAATAGTTGTTTTACTGTGCTATTTAGGGAATAATGACAAGAAAAAAAAGTCTGTACAAGTCAGTTCAGGCACAACCGGGTATAACTATATTGCAGATGTTAGCAAAGACAGCAATATATGTACAATATATGTATTTTTTGTCTGCAGTTCATTGATCCAGGGGTGTGGAACCAGTAATAAGGAGAGCCAATTTGCAGAACCAGTAATAAGGAGGGCCAACTGTATTCACTGAGGCTTTTGGTATACAGATTGTGAAATGTTCTATTGACTGTCTTAGAAATCTAAAGTATATTGATAGTTATTTCTCAAGAAAGAACCCCATGAGGTAGGCAAATTCAGATGACATGGAGTGGAATATACCAGTAATTTAGTACTTATCAACTTCAAAAAACACATCGGTTTTCTGTTCAGAGGAGTAATGGCAGAAATTGCTTTCTGGTGTCTATAATCTTTTCTGTCCATGCACAGCACTAGAAAAGTGGACTTCCTGAGCCTACCTCACAACTCTTCAGTTATGGTCATGAATGAAAACAGCCTCGTGCACACTAAAAAGTGTTGCTCCTGGCATTAGGAGAGTTTAGAAAGCCCCGGAATTTCAAAGAGTGGTAAGAGATTACAACATCGTCATCTCCAAATAAACACCGAATTAACTTCTGCAGAGGTTTCCACCTCACCCTACCCCAAGGTGTCACTGCATAAGAACATGGCACTAAAGTTTGATTTATCTGAGCTCAAAAACACCAGGAATAAAGCAAACATTCTTATATTTAATCTGAAATGACAAATGGATTTTTACAGTGGTCCTTTCAGGGATGAATAAAATGTGCAAAACCCAAATTCAAGATGAAGAGGATAGAACCCTAATGCACTCACTGTTGGTGGGAATGCATAATGGTTTAACCACTATGAAAAACGGTGTAGGGGTTCCTCAAAAAATTAAAAATGGCATTACCTTATAATCAAGCAATTCCACTTCTGAGAATATAGTTGAAGAAACCTGAAACACCAATTCAATAATATATATACACCCACATGTTCATTGTAGCATTATTTATAGTAGCCAAGATCTGGAAGCAACCCAAGTACCCATTAATAGATAAGTGGATTAAAAAAAAAAAAATGCTGTTATACACACACACACACACACACACACACACACACACACACACACAATGGAATACTATATGGCCACGAAAAAGAATTAGGTCTGACCTTTCCAGTCACATGAGTGGATCTAGAGGGTATTATGCTAAGTGAAATAAGTCAGACAGAGAATGACAAATACTGTATGCTTGTATGTGGAACCTAAAGAATAAAATAGAGCCCTGGCTGGTGGCTCAGTGGATAGGCTCAGGCCTTCGAACCCAAAGGTCGCTGGTTCAATTTCCACTTAGGGCACATAACCAGCTTGCAAGCCAGGTCTTCAGCCAGGTCCATAGCTAGAGGCAGGTGAAAGGCAACCATACACTGATATTTCTCTCCCTTTCTTCCTCCCTTACTGCCCTTCTCTCTAAAAAAAAATGATGAATAAAATAAAAAGTAAAATAATAAAAGAACAAAATACACCAACAAACAAAATAGAAATAAACTCATAGATACAGAGGACAGACTGACAGTTGTCAGAGGGGTGGGTGTTAGAGGGCTGGGTGAAAAGGGGGATGGAATTACAAAGTACTAACTGGTAGTTAGAGAATGGTCACAGAGATGTAAATTACAGCACAGAGGATATCATCAATAATATGCAGTAACTATGTATGCAGCCAGGGAGGTACTTGAAACAGGGCCGAGAACCACTCTGTAAATGACACAACTTTCTAACCACTATACTGTCCATCTTAAACACAGAATAATACTGAATGTAAACTGTAATTGAAAAATAAAAATGTATATAAAAAGAAAACGTAATTACACTGAAAGAACTTAGGAAAATGCACATTTTGTTAATCCTTGTATAAAAAACTCTAAATGATCAAAAGATCAATAATTGTGTCAACAAGGCAAATGGATAAGATGTGGGAGAGGGTTATAAAGGGGTTAATAGAAAGCTTTCTGAAATGATGGATATATTCATTATTTTGATTATGCTGATTGACAGTGTAATGGATTCATATATAAATCCAAACAGAATAATTTTCTCTTGAACTATGTGCATTTTATTCTTTAACAGTTATATTTATAATATAGTTATAAAGTTGAAAAAATTAATATAAAAAAAAACTTCGAAATGTTTCCTTTTCAGAGAACCATTAGAACATGTAGCCATTGGTAAAATATTTTTAATAAAAATAACTAATATTTTATGTAAGAAAAAAAAAAAGAGGCTAGATCAAGCAAAGGCTACCATTCCCCCTTTCATCTTTTTCATTCCAATAACAAAGATTTCTTTGCGAAAAGTAATTTTCCCCTAAAGATGTCGCGCAATCTCTGGGGGTCTAAGGTTGAACCCTCCCCGCCCTGCGCCCTGGGGTCCTGGGTGCCCACAGTCCCTGCTCGAAAGCAGCAGCTCCTGCGTGGTGGCCACTCCCTCCCAACTCCGGGATTTGAGCGGAAAGAGGACGTCCTGTAGTCCTCCTAGTCCGCGGGAGGCAGGAGTCGTAGTGGCAGCGGGGAGTCACTCCGCCTTGACCGGGCCATTCCCTGTCCCCCACCCCCTTCCCCCTCGCCTGGGGCGGGGCCGCGCCTTCCTTCCTGAACGGAGTACGAAATGCAGCTCCGGGAATTTCCCAGGCGCAGGGACTGCCAACTTTTCTCCCCGACCATGGATAAAAGGGGTCCGTCCGTCTCGGGGAGCCACAGATCTCGCTCCGCCAGCTCTCCTGCCAGCTCTCCTGCCAGCTCTCGCACTCCAGGCACTGCCGTCCCGAATCTCCGAGCTGAGCCCCATGGCCCGCACCGCCACCGCCGCTGTCCCCTGCGCCCCCGGACTCCTCCGGGCAGCGATGCTGCTCCTGCTCCTGGCCACCGCCTGCCAGCACGCTGCAGGTAAAACTCGGAGCCCTGGAATCCCAAGGGCGGGACAGGGGACGATGGGTGGTGGGCCCCCAAGCGGAGACAGCTTCTACAACCGAGTCCGTTGTCCCTGCAGGGGTGCCAGTGGCCAAGGAACTTCGCTGCCAGTGTTTGCAGACCTCGCAGGGAATTCCCCTCAAGCACATCCAGAGTTTGAAGGTGACGCCCCCAGGACCCCACTGCCACCAAACCGAAGTCATGTAAGTGCCAGGATGCTTTGCAAATGCTACCATGACCCTTGTCACCCCAGCCACCCGACCTCCAGTCTCACATGGATTCTCCCTTCTCTCTGCAGAGCCACGTTCAAGAATGGACAGGTAGCTTGCCTCAACCCTAAAGCCCCCATGGTTAAGAAATTCATGGAAAAGACGTTAAACAAGTAAGTTATGTGATTAGTCACTGATGACAGATACTGGCATCTATCTGCCTCCTGAAAATTTTATCAGGGAAGCCCAGGGTTTAGCTGAAAGAATGAAAATCATTATTACTTCACAATTAGGTTTGTCACTAAGGTCATTAATGGGCTCTGTGTCCCCATCCACAAAGGTGTGGGTAAATATGTCTTCATAAAAGAATAAATAAATTTAGCCAAAGATGCTGATTTGCCAGCTGCTCATTAAGGAACAAACATGGTTTACCTCAATCCCCCATTAGCTTTAGACCTGAAAAGTTAGACTCCCTAGTTTGGGATGACATAGGCCTGGGAAGTTTAATGGTGAAAAGCAGGAACTTGGCAGCAAGACCACCCTAAGGTCTAGTCTAGGATCCCTGGGAAAGTCTTTTTTTTTTTAATTTTATTTTATCCCTTTAAGTATCAGCAAAAGAGAGTAGGTAATAGTAGCTACTCCATGTATTGTATAAGAATAAAGTGAAGTCATGCATATCAATTTACAGCCCACTGTGACAAAAAAGGTTGAGTCCACAGTCCAACTTTTCCCAAGAAAAGAGCAAGCCAGCCCTCTGCTCTGCAAGATAGAAGGCACAGTGGGACCTTCTCCTGGCTCAGGATTGAGCCAGGGTCTACATGCAGAAATCCCTCCAGCTTAAAGGGCCAGTGTGAGAGAAGGGCAGCTTTCCACACACATATAACATTAACCCCTTTCTCACCTTAGGGGCAACACCAACTGATTCAGAGAGAAGAAGCTCATGGTGCCTGAAAGAACATGCCTGCCTGTGGAGGTCTGACAATGAAGGAGGAAACAATGCCTTTCCTAGAACAACTAGAAAGGGATTACTGTGTTTGACTTTTTTTATTTATCGGAGATCTATTTATTTATAGACATATTTATTTTTCACGGCTTGTATTTTAATATTTTACATGTTAGTTTGGAAGATGTGAATATGTTTAATCAAACGGAACTCAGTTCTGATTGCTATTTATTCAAAGATGATGGGTTTTAAGTGTCTCATTAAATTGATATTTATTGGGAGAGCATTAGTGTCAGCCACTGTGATAGAGGTAGAGAGGTGTATGTGGGAGAGGGAAATCTAGGCAATTAATGAAAGTGTCAGGGAAAGTGTGTGCACATCTGTATTTGTACTTGTATGAAAGAATGTCACTTGTTATTTATTGAAACTATTTCATGTTAGATGGTCAACATTTTGATGTTGAAGCTTCCCTTAGACATTTTATGTCTTGCTTGTAAGGCATAATGCCTTGTTTAATATTCATTTTGTAATGTTTTCTCTGTCTTGGAACAGAGAAGTTAAAACTACTGTTACATTTTTACAAATGACATAAAAATAAAAGTTTTACAAAATACAACACGTTTAGATTTTGTTTTATTCTTGCTCTTTTGTTTCTGCTGATTCCCATGTTGTACAGTTAGATTTTATGAGGGAGACACCCCCGACCCCCAAATGGAATTATCCTCTGGAGGGAGGTAGCGCATGCTTCCTCCTCTAGGTGGGTGTTCAAGGAACACACCTGGTTCAGAGTACCCGCTGGCATTGTTGTGAGAGGTTACATTCTGCTTCAGTGGCTTTTTTTGAAGACTCTTTCAACGTGTTTACTCGTTTCATGATGGATGATTGATGAGCACACCTTCCCTTACCTTGCTAACTTTTCAGCAGTTTTAAACCAAAAAGGACATGACCCTTGTGCCCCACCCTGCTTGTTCACCTGCAAATTAGTCATAAAAGCAATCAGTACAGAAGATCCCTGATACAATAAAAACTTGAGTCAGTTCATTGAAGCACTTGAATCAATAGGTTGAAATACTAGCCAACAAAAGATTCCCTATGAGTGCTGAAATTAAATGTTTTTGTTATTTTTTAAATATTTTATTTATTATTTTTAGAGACAGGGGGAGAGAGGCAGAGAGGGAGACAAACACCAATGTATGGTTGCCTTTCACCTGTCTTCAGCTAAGGACCTGGATGGAGACCTGGCTTGCAACCTGGTTATGTGCCCTGGCTGGGAATTGAACCAGTGACCTTTGGGTTCACGGGCCAGGGCCTTATCCACTGTGCTACCAGCCAGGGCCTTTTTTTTTTTTTTTTTTTTTTTTCCTTAAATAACTCTGAGTTGACAAGACTGATCTAGGCCTCATTTACTATGGGACTCATTCAGTTGCAGATGTAATCTGTTGCAGATATGTGAAGCATGGGGTGGGGTGGGGTGAGAGTGAGGATGGTGGAGGAGTGGAGGGGGAATCTTATGGGATGCTATTACACAGCACCACTGCAACCTTTGGCAGGCCTGAGAATTTTTATTCTAATTTTATATTTGTTGAACATTAGATACATGATGCTCCTCTTTTGACCTTTTTGCTATGTAACAAGCTAAACCCAAACTTAGTGGCTCACAACATCAGTTGACTATTTCTGATAATTCTATATGCTAAGAGGGGGTCCTTAGTGCCTGAGTGATAGATACGACTGTATTGATTTTTACTAAGAAAAAAAAGATGCTAAAAATGCTAAAAGAAAAGGTTTTTTAAAGTCGCATAGCTAAGTGTACTCAAAACTAGATTTGAAAGACAGTTGCTCTGACTTTGTACTGCACTACAAATTGTAAAGTATCACCGGCCTCTCTTAATGAATATGAATCAACTATATTTCTTTTGATCCAACTCTAAGGAAGCTCAGAAACCATCATCATAAACACTTTTTGTGGCCTTGGAAATCCCTCAATATTTAAGGAACAGGACTCTACACTTTGCAGAAACAAAATTTTACATGTCAATGTCAGGCCTTTCTATGTTATTATTTCACTCTACATTACTTCAAGTGTGAACAATCTTTCTCAGAAATATCACATTACTTCTGCTTAGGACAAGCCACCCATGACCATCAGCCGAAATCAGAGTCATGCGCACTCTTGTCCTCTTCCGTGATTCAGTCAGGGAGGCCAAAAGAAATCCCCAGGTGCTCATTCTGTCTGCTAAATTTCTCAATTTGTAAGATCCAGGAAGGACTTTTGACGTTAGGTACAAGATGAGTTACCCTTAGCAATCCTTTTCCTTATGCAAGAATTAAAGCCATGATAGGAAAAGGAAGCCACTAGTCACATTTATCACAGATCTTGTTGGACCTTCCACAATTGAAGGCTTAAGTGACGGTGCCACACCCAGAGGCAAGCAGGAAAGCCTGGGAGAATAAAAATCTTTCTACATTGAAATTGTCTGGATTGGGGCGATGACACAGAACAGATTTTAGCTGACACATTCAATTCCCAGTGATTTAATATGTACGAGAGAGTTTTAAGTGGATAACAAGTGAAAATAGTATGTTGGGCTTTGTGTGAGGAAAATATTAAGACATAACCCTAGAAGTCATCCATTAAATTCATTTTTCCCAGATATATTAGTTCTTGAGTTTGCTGGTGATGGCATCAAAAATTGGTGAGTACAAACTTTCATTGAGGTTTTGTTTAAACTTCAGTAATATATCATGATTTATCTTCTTTATGGAATGACCAATTATGGCATGAACATGACAAATAGCATTGCAAGGATGTTACAAATAGGTCTTATTATAGGGTTTATGTACAAACTGAACTTTTAAATCTTGCTTTTAGGAAAAATAACCATCTTGAGTAATGATATAAAAAGTATATCAGTTATATTTTTATTACTTCATCCATATACCATATTATTCCATCCGCCTAAAGAGAATATAACATGCTTTCATTTTTTATTATCAGGCACTTACTCGATGAGTATGTTGGGGCTGATATGAAAAATCAGGCAATGGCCCTGGCTGGTGTGTCTCAGTGGATTGAACACTGGCTTACAGACCCAAGTGTCACTAGTTTGAGTCCCAGTCAGGGCACATACCCAGGTTGCAAGCCAGGTCTCTAGCCAGGTCCCCAGCTGGAGGCAGGTGAAAGGCAACCATACGTTGATGTTTCTCTCCCTTTCTTCCCCCCTCCTTTCCTTTCTCTCTAAAAATAATGAATAGAATCTTTTAAAAAATCAGGCACTGTTTAAAACCCTGAAATTCATAGTTTAAACATTTACGGTCATCTGGTTTGCTTTCTATGTTTTCCCCATAATTAGTGTATAATTCATAGGTTCAAACAAACAAAAAAATGTGCTATTTAAAACAGAAAAAAATAGGCTTCAGAAGTTTAATACATACTTTTAAAAATTGAGGTATTTTATGCTTTCTATATTGCTGGAAAATAGTCAGCAAAACCATCTCTTTGAATCTACTCTAGATTTGTTCATATCTTTGTATCTCTCTCACTATATTTCCCTCTGTGTATTACATTTATGCTGATAAATAATGGGAGAACATATATTAATCTAATTGATTATATTATGTATAAGGAGGTAAAAATATATAGCGTAACAGATTACATATAGATTGTTAATGACATATTAGCACATACTAAAACATACAAATACATGTCAATGTAAACATGTATACCATAAAACTCAGAATTATCTTCTGGAGGGCAGGTCCCTTTGTAGTGCAGGCTTCCCCTGCTACATGAGTGTTCTCGGAGCCCATCTGTCTCAGTGTACCAGCTGATGTCTGTGAGAGGCTGCATTAGGCTTCAGGGAATTTTTTGAAGACTCTTTCAAGGCATTCACCCATTTTATGGTAGCTGATTAATGAGCACATACGCCTGCACTGCTTGAATGTTCAACAGTTTTTGACCAAAAAAATGGCATGGCCCCTGTGCCCCACCCTCTCTATTCACCCAATCTGGCTTCCACCAACTTCTTATTGTTCCCCACAGGTGAAAAAAAATTCCTCAAAGGGAAACATTGTGCCAATGTGAAAGAGGTAAAACAAAAAAATGGCAGAAGCACTAAAAGGCACTCAAATCGGTAAGTTTAAAATAGTGTTGACCAAGAGAAAAAGATACCCTTTTTGAGACAGGTGTATTGCATCCAATAGAGAGTACTTTGAAGGTGACTAAAGTTAAACATGTAAGGATAAATGCACAATTTTTTGTAACTAAATTCTGGGGTATTTTGGATCTCCCCTCATAGATCATACCTATCTTTAAGCCTATTCCTTCCCTTATATTTTTCTTATTCATGGAGGAATATTTGACACACTTTCCTCCTCACCCACCTTAAGAAGCCTAGTTTTATACAAAATACTACTGTTTTTCATGCTGGCTAATTCATGATCCAAAAAGTAGTTCTTTATAACCTTTTGAAAGTTTACCAATATTTTAACAGGGGCTCCTATTGAATGTTTTGGTAAGTGATTTATCAAACAATTATGCATGCTTTCTTTTTAGCAATGCTGGTAGCAAACAGTGAAAGAATGGGCTCCTCATAACCACTCAAACAGAGATAAACATACACTGTAAAGCAAAATACATGACAAGAACACACAGGACAGTTTGGAAATAAATTAATTTATAATACAATATACTTATTCAATTGTTAGAGAAAAGTATTACGTTTAGGAAAATGTAACATGGCAAGAATACCTGTATATATCATCATTTAGGGTGACTTCTATGAAGAAAATGAAAAATTTTGAATTTAAAAATATGAAAAGGAGTTAGAATGGAATACAAGAAAATACATGAATATTACAAAAGCTGACAGAAATGAAGAAATAAGGGAGCAAAACAACAGATGTACAAGACAGTAGGGACAAATATTTCTTATAGAAAGAACCTAATAAGTGACATTAGTGTCTCCTCCTGAATCAGAAGCTTAATTCCTTCCCCTTGTGGGTGTGGGCCAGGCTTTGTAATTTACTTCGAAAATGAGGTTAGGAAAAGGAAAAAAGCAATAACATTACTGGGGGAAATTTGGCAGATGTCATCTTAACCATGTGATCAATTCAAGGTCATTATCAGCAGCTGTGTCCTGTGAATGCATGAAAAATAATGGGAGTAGGAGGGTACTTCATCTTCACGGCATTCTTCCAAAACCCAAAACCCCAGTGTGATCATGAGAAAATCATCACCGAAAGCCAAACTGAGGAACTCTTTACAAAATATCTAACAAGTGTTCTTCCAAGCTGTCAACATTACCAAAAAAAAAAAAGACATTACTGAAGATCTGTCAGGAACCAGAGGAGACAAAGGAGACATGGTGACTAAGTACAATGTGGTCTGCTGAATTGGATCCTAGGACAGAAAAAGAACATCAACGGAAATTTTGTAAAATCTTAGTAAGAAACTAGAGTTTAGTTAATAACAATGTATCAATGTTAATCTCCTAGTTTTGATTAATGTATTATAATTATGTAAGATGTTAGCATTAGGCAAAAGGTCCACAGGAATTCTCTGTTATATATATATATATATATATATATATATATATATATATATATATTCATAAATCTAAAATTATTCCAAATTGAAAATGTATTTGTATAAAGACAGGGCATATAGAACAGCAAGATAGTCGACTGAAATCCAAAAGTGGGGGGGTTAAATGGACAACAGGTGGGATTGACTTTGGGGGGAATGGGTGGGTGGGTGGGGGGACAGAGGGGAGCAAAAAGGGGATGGATGTAATACAACAACAATAAAATTAAAAAAAAAAAAAAAACAAAAGTGGGGGGGTTAAGAAGTACAAATTGGTAGTTACAGAATAGTCATGGGGATGTAAAGCACAGCATAAGGAATGTACATGCAGGAACCATGGACATGGACAACAGTGAAGGGATTGCTTGAGGCAGTGGCGAGGCAGTGGCTGGGTAAAAGGGGACAAAGGGAGAAAAGTGGGTCAACTGGAATAGCATAAGCAATAAAATACAACTTAAAAAAATTAAACAATTTAAACGAAACAAGCATTCCAATTGAAATTTAACATTTTTGACTATGAGATAAAAATGTGCACTGCATTAAAAAGACACACTTTAAATATTAAAACCCAGATAGCTTGAAATGAAAAGAACCGAGTGTAATTCATGCTAAAACTAAATGAAAGAAACCTGGCATCGCTATATTAATGCCTTAATTACTTGTTAATAATTATTAATCTATTAGTAACATAATTTATTAATGTAGTGCTTAACAATTGATCTATTAAGGCCTGATTAATATATTAGGATGTAAGGGAAAAAGTAGACTTAGAGATAAAGAAGGCTGACTCAAAATAAAAAGGAGCAATTTTACAAAAAACAAACAGTTCTAAAATTGTATGACCCTTATAAGAGTTATCAAAATATACAAAGAAAATGGAGAAAAACTAAAATAGATAAATCCATAGTTCAAGATTCTAGAAAACTTTTTAAAATACTTAATAGACAAAGCAATAAAGAATAAATAACAGCATAGAAGAGTTAAGCAACACAATCAACCAACTTGGCCTGAGCAATGTACACAGATACTTCACCCAGCCATTGTATAAATCACATTTATTTATTCCAATATACAGGAACATTTTTATAAAAGAGATGCGTATCAGACATAAAAATGCATTGTCAAATTTCAAAATGTTGAAATGTTACAGAAGTTATTCCTTGATCAGCAAGTTTCTTTATGATTTGTAACCATCAAAGCTGAAGTAAGTTTCCGTATTTCACTATATAACACATTCCCTGTGGTTTATAACTCATCTCTCAACTTCCCAAATTTTACTTTCATAACACAGGAAGCTTCAAAGCAGGATCATAGTGCTCTTTTCCTGCCTGTTACAACCAAGTGTGATAAAGAATATTTTAATGATGAACTTCCCTCATTCTCTGTATTTATCTCTTGACATTTTTTTGTAATTTTGGCATTCCCTTTTTTCTTTGGTTTATGTTATACATCATATAATTACTAATCACTGCTCCCACAAAAGTTTAAAAAACAATCTTAAGAAAATGAAAATAGAAATCTTATACTGAAATCCATGACTTTAAAAGCCTTGAAATAATGCCCAAATCTAATATATTAGATGGGGCTCAGGGTTAATTGGAAGGAATTTAAGCAATTCTAGGTGGTTGGAATCACCAGGATGGCTTTACAACAGAAGCAGAAGGAAAGTCTAACTGTGTTGCAGAAGAAAGTTCTCAGGTTAGGTATTAAAAAACTTCACATTTGCAATTTTGGTTTTATTCCCTATACATCTTTGTAAAACTGACTACAGTCCTTTCTATGTTGTATGTGCTTAATATATTGTCTTTGAATTTAATATCTACCATTCCCCCATTTTCTGCACATACCCTGAACTTTAGATTACCTACCACCTCCACCCCCATGGAGGAGAGCCAAGAAATGTCAGAGGAAACACCTTGAGATGCCTATAGAGGCTTTTCAGAGGAGGTAACATCTAAACTGAGTCCTGATCAACAAGCAGGATCATATAGGCAGTTGGCCTCTGGAGTCTGAGCCCTGACAAAACCCCCTGCTCCAGTATCCCTGCTCACAGAGTGAACTCCAGCTGCATAAGCCACTTACTGATCCAAGTACTCCCCGTGCTGTTTCCAAAGCCCCATCATTGCTCATTTGGTCTTCTGCTAGAGTGTTTTCCTCCCTTTAACACTCTCACTTACCTGGAAAACTCCTTCAAATTCTTCAAATTCACAGGAGTAGGCACCCATTTCAGGAAAACTTCTCCTGCTCTGACATCTCTCATAAACCCACTCTATAAAAGTTGTTTTAGCCCTGACTGGTGTAAGAGTGGGTAAGGCACCAGCCTGAGAACCCAAAAGTCACTGGTTTGATTCCCCAGCCAGGGCACATAACCAGGTTGCAAGCCAGGTCTCCAGCCAAGTCTGTAGCTGGAGGTGAAAGGCAACCATACATTGATGTCTCTCTCCCTCTCTGCCCCTCTCCCTTCCCCTCTCTCTATAAATAAATAAATAAATAAATAAACAAACAAAACTGTTTTAGGTGCTTTCCCTGACTCGCTTCTAATACATTAGGATGGTTTACCAAGTAGTATTTGGCCGTTTTTCTAAAATCTTCTATTTATAACTTCATCTCCCTTATTGTGGTGAGAGGTAGAGGTTAGTAGAGCCTATCTCATTTCTCTTTATACCCTCTACACCAAACTTCATCACTATCTTATAAGTGTTGAGAAAATGATCAGTGAAAAATGTTGAAACAAATGAAGAAAGACAGGAATTAAGAGTTGAAACACTTCTGGTTAGAAAGATAACTCCAGCAGTAAAGGGGGTCAGCAACAAAAGTACAAACCAGACTGGCTTACTGAAAAAAAGGAATCAGCCCTGACTGGTGGCACAGTGGAAAGGTGCTGGCCTGTGAACTCAAAAGTCACTGGTTCGATTCTCAGTCAGGGCACATAACCAGGTTGCAAGCCAGGTCTAAAGCCAGGTCCTTAGCTGGAGGCAGGTGAAGGGCAAACATACATTGATATCTCTCTCCCTCACTGCCTCTCTCCCTTCCCCTCTCTTTAAAAATAAATTTTACAAAAATTTTTTTTAAAAAAGGAATCATTTGATCTGTGTAACTGACAGACTGACAATTAGGGGAAATTAAGTTAAATGCTGCAGTTCAAAATTTCTCTTCAGTAATAAGTTTCAGTCCAGATATGTCTCCTTTTCTCTGCTGGCTTCATTTTAGGCAAGCATTGACAAATCCCCAAGCTTCTGTTCTACCAGGTAGGACCGCACAGGAGGTAAGGACTTTTTTCCAACCATTTCCCGACAAAAAGTACTCCAGGGAAGTTTTTTTCTTGCCTGATCAGGCTTAGGTCACTTGTCCACCTTGGACCCTATCAGAGAGCCTGGGGGTTGACCCAAATTGCAAGGACTGACTAATGCTATTTTGGGTCATCAGCCCACTCCTGGGGCTTTAGAGTAGGGTCACCCTATCTGACCCACTGAGATTGGAAGGAAGAAGAGATGTTTCCCAAAGGAGATGAAGGTTCTGGTAAGAAGGAAGAAGGAGCCCAAGCCAAGCAGAAACAAAAATCTACTTGAAATTGGACCAGGATGATGACATGGATGCTGGACTGAAGCAGTGTAAGCATGCAGGGGTTTAATGCCACATTCAGACATCTCCATTTTCCTCCTCTCCGAGCAGAAGCATTCCATCAGAAGCAGCAATTACAGAAAAGTAGGGCTGGTGGTTGTGATGGCACAACTTCCCAAGGCCAGCACTAGGGAAACAGCACTGCACTGCCCATTTCTGCGACTCCATCCTCTCAGGATGCTGCAGCAACTCCAGATTTTAAACGCAAATTAGACAGTGTCAATCAAATCTGTAAGATGCAGCAAATGCTGTAGCTCAAGATGAGATTTAACAACTGATGCCTTTATTTTAGGGGTGATTCTGTCTTTTAAAATTGGTGATTTTATAAAAAAAAGTTCAGGCATATAAATCTGTCATTCAGCTCATAAAATGAATAATTAGTTCAGGAAGACACTTGAAAACAACAAGAAAGAATGGAATTATTTTAGTAGGCTTCATTCATAACACCATCTCTTTTTAAATTTTCTGAAAGATAAACCTAGGATTGTTACAGATTGAATGATGAGAATTAATATATTAAGATAAAGAAAATATCTTTTTGTACTTCATTTTGTAAGCAACTGATGTTTATTAAGCAATTATTAGTTATAAAATTATAGATAATTCCACACATATGAGGCTACTTACTGATTTTTTTTTTTGGCTACTACTATAAATTTCCTGATGCTTCATTCATTCATCCTGAGTATTTGCTTATGCCAATAATTTGGGTTGAGTCTGGCATTAGAACAAACATATTCTATTCTATTAAGTTTTAAAGAGAGTAAAGTTTAGGTAGCCTCCTGTTAATGCCAAAGGCAAAATAGTTCAGGTATTAAAACATGACTCAAACTGGATCAGCAGAAAACTGTGATCTTTATCTCAGCAAATAAAGTTGATAAAATGTCTAGTGCCCCTTCTGGAACATTCTAAGATTTTGGAGGTGAAGTCCATTGATTTGGAAACATCAGACAGACAGATGAAATAAATACAGATTTCATTAAATTTTAATATACTCGTGCCACAAAAGAAAATTCTTGCTGTTAGTGAAATAAAGCACTTGGAGTCTTTTGAGCAATTTGTTATTTTTTAGTTTTAGGAAAGGTAAAATTGCACTATTCAACCAAGAGAATGACAATCATATTTAAGCCAAACAGAACCAAGCTGTTCTCCTGAAGTTATCCATCATTGTCTCAGGAAACAATTTTTTAAATATATTGTGTAGAGGTTAAAGCTGCACATCCTGAAACTCAAGGTCTAATTTTACTAACCGTGAGACTTACTTAAATTCTCTGCCCTTTGTGGAGAAAAAACTATGGAGGAAAAAATTGGTAATTATTTTATGAGAGCAGTTGCGAAGACTAAGTGCAGTTTATATATATTTAAAAGATTTAGAAGATTACCTATTACATCAAAGTGTTATTTGCTATAACACTTCATTATTTAATCACCATCTTATAAACTCATAGAATATATGAGTTTCTAGGAATGTTGAGGAAAAAAGGAAAGATCTGCTAAAGTTTGTTAGTTGGACAAAAAAAAGGCTTAATAATATCTTCAGGTTTTCTGCACTTTAAAAAATTTTAATAATAAACAGATACATCTATAATTAGAAAAATAAAACTATTTTTAACTTTTAAAAAATAGTTATATAATTCTGGGCTATTGATTAACTCAGGAAAACACAGAAAGGTAAATAAGAGTGGTATCTATTCAAATTCTCAATTATTGCCAAGTTATTCATAGTTGATAAACTTTAGGTCATCTTTTATTTCCTACTCATTAAAAAAAAAAATCCCTGTTCTTTTTCTCAGAATCATACTGATAGTGAACAAAAAAAGAAATAAATAAAGACAAATCTTTACTTATAATCTAGTCATTTGTAATCTATTTTAACAATCAAGAAGGTACATCTTTAGTTTTACTCACATTTTGTAGCTGAAATTATGAAAACTAGAATTATAAAGTTACCCAACAATTAAACTAGGCAACAAAAAATTCATTTTAAGTTTACTCTTTCAAAAGTACAAATATTTAGCCCTGACTGGTGCGGCTCAGTGGATTGGCAACCAGCCTGCGAACCCAAAGGTCGAGGGTTCAATTCCCTCGTCAGGGCACATAACCAGGTTGCAAGGCAGGTCTCCAGCCACATCTGTAGCTGGAGGCAAGTGAAAGGCAACCATACATTGGTACTTCTCTCCTTTTCTTCCTCTCTGAAAAAAAAAAAAAAATGAATAAAATCTTTAAAAAAAGAAAAAGATTTTTTTTTAAGTACAAGAATTTTATACTGGTTGGATGTTTTTTTTCTTTTTCTGCAAAAAAAAATTTTTTTTTCTTTGCAGAAGGATTTTATCCCCAGGTGAGTTTCAGCTTAGTAATATGGAAAAAGCAATTTACAATTTATTTATTTAAAACTAACATAGCATATTATATGCGCTGGTGTTTTACAAATGTTAACACATTTACTTAACAACCTGTTGAAGTAGACAACACCATTTATCTCCACTTTACAGGTAAAAAAAACCCATGGCACACACAGGTTAAATACCATGAACTGGTAAGTGGGAGAGCCGATATTCCTACCCTGACTCTGGAACTCCCTTGGAACATCTCCAGCATCCTCTCCCCACTCTTGTTCCTCTCTGCACACCTTCCCACTTAATATTCCCACAACTCTCACTGATCTGCATCCAGAATCACATCTAAAGCATCTAAAACCTACATACAATCTAACATAAAGGACATTAAAATTGAGGTTGAAAAAATGAGCTACTGCGTAATAAAGGCTTAAATGAACAGCTTGAAATGTCCTACTAGAAATCACTGAAATCAAAATATGGTTACGAATATTTCTCTAGAGACAACTCACAGAAGGCAAGATAGTCTATGTAACATGAAAGAAAATTAGATTTGTGAACAAAAAACAAACAAACAAACAAGGGGGACTAGCCCTAAAGACATGACCCAATTGATTGAACCTTGTTCTACAAAGTGTGAAAGACCACGGGTTGAACTCCTGGTCAGGGCACCTGCACTTGGAAGAGGCAACCAACCAATCCCTCCTTTTCTTTCTCCTTCCTTTTCTCTCTCTAAAAGTAAATACATGAAGTCTAAAAGAAGGGAAGAAAGAAAAGAAGGCAGAAAGAAAGATGAAGTAAGTAATTTGCCACTTGAGCCATTTCACCAGACCTCTTCTTTTTGTTTAGCGAACCAAGGGGGTGCTATTCACACAGACACAATTTCCTCATTCCTGTGGCTTTTTATTTTACGCCCCGACGAACTACAAACTGTGGACACCGCAAGCCCAGCGCAGCCTTCCCTCCCCAACAGCTGCAAAATGAGGACCAGCCCCTACTTCCTGTTTTAATCAACGCCCTCGGCACCCAGGGGGTAGCGCTCAGGGATTACTAGAGGTCTGGAAGTTCCAGGATTTCACAGAGCAAGGAAGCTATACAGGAATTGGACACTTTGTCCTTGATTAAATATTGAATTAAACTTTCGACAATGGTCATCCCCTCACCCCTGACAGGACCCAAAGTGTAATTTCAAACAAAGCGAACATTCTTAAGTATAAGCTGAGGGGACAGATGTATTTAAGATGGTATTTATGCAGAGGTAACTCATGAAACCAGAGATATTTATGCTACTTAATAAATGGTCAAACAGTTGTCTCCCCTACACACACACACACACACACACACAACCATAATTACCCCTATTTTGATAACTAACATTTGTCACAGTGTCTGTCACCGCTAATAAGTGACACCCTTCTTATGAGGCTATCCACCCCACGCCTAGATACTCTGGGGATTTGGGCGGAAAAAGAGCTTCCCCTAGTCTAGGGCGACGGCCGGCAAAGCAGCACCAACCCAGACCGCACCCCCGACCTCCGCAACCCTGCCCCCCCTCCTCCCTTGCAGCCACTCCCCACTGGCCCGACCGTCATTTCCGAACCTGCAGCGGCCCGAAGGTCTGGAATTTCCCGGGCCCCAGGGCTGCAAACTTTCCTCCCCGACCATGGATAAAAGGGGTCCGTCCGTCTCGGGGAGCCACAGATCTCGCTTCGCCAGCTCTCCTGCCAGCTCTCGCACTCCAGGCACTGCCGTCCCGAACCTCCGAGCTGAGCCCCATGGCCCGCACCGCCACCGCCGCTGTCCCCTGCGCCCCCGGACTCCTCCGGGCCGCCATGCTGCTCCTGCTCCTGGTCACCGCCTGCCGGCACACTGCAGGTAAGACTCTGAGCCCTGGAATCCCAAGGGCGGAACAGGGGACGATGGGTGGGTGGGTCCCCATGCGGGGACAGCTCCATTAACCGAGTCCGTTGTCTCCTCAGGGGTGCCCGTAGTCAATGAACTTCGCTGCCAGTGTTTGCAGACCGTGCAGGGAGTTCCCCTCAAGCACATCCAGAGTGTGAAGGTGACGTCCCCAGGACCCCACTGCCACAAAACTGAAGTCATGTAAGTGCCACGCGGCTCTGCTGCTGCTACTGTGGTCCTTGTCACCTCCACTGTTCAGATGCCCCCACCCAGACCCCACCCATCTCCTGTCTCACATGGATTCTCCCTTCTGTCTGCAGAGCCACGTTCAAGAATGGACAGGTAGCTTGCCTCAACCCCGAAGCCCCCATGGTTAAGAAAGTCATCGAGAAGATGTTAAACAAGTGAGTTGTGTGACTGTAGATTGACAGATACTGTCATCTACCTCCTGAAAATCCTATCAGGGAAACCCAGAGTTTAGCTGAAGAAGTGAAAAGTCTTTATCTTACAATTAAATTTGCCCTTAAGATTATTGATGTGCTCTGGTGTCTGAAGGACATTTTCAGTACCCTTCACCACCAGTCTCCTTCTCCATCCCCCATTCATATGAATGTGGTTGTAAATGTGTCTTCCTATAAGATTAAGTGGCCAATGATCTAAAATGCTTCCTGCCCATTAAAGGACAAACAATTTACCTGGGTGGCTTTAGATCTGAAAAGTAGAACTCCTGATTTGGGGCAACATAAGACTCTAAATCTTAGTAGTGAAGGGAAGGGACTTTTCAGTGATCCCCACTCCAGATGTAATTCTAAGCTCCACTTTTTATTATTCCTGTAACCCTGGAGAAAGTACTTTATTTCTCCGAGTTTGAATCTTATGGGAAAAATCATGAGAGCTACTTCATGGGGTTTGCTATGGGGCTTATGTGATGCCATGCATGTACATATGTTTTGTGTAACACTATTTTGTGGCTTTCTGAAGCTGATAACATAATTGTGACCACAGGCTCCTAATTGCTAACTAAACAGCATCTAGTAACCAGATTTTTTCTGCCACACAGGGCAGCAAGGGTATAGATTAGCAACCACTTGATACAAGGCTATGCAGTCAAGCTTCTGCGTTCTAATAAGCAACAATTTTCTCATCACAGGGGCAATGCCAACTAAACTAGAGAGAAGAAGGAAGCGTATTGCTTGATGATTGCTGCATCCATAGTGGAATCCGAGTGAAAGAAGAGAAATGGAGCTCCTGGGGTCACCTTGTGTTCAACTTGTTTAACTATTTCTTATGAGAGTTCTTTTATTTATTTACATATATGTGTGTTTTATTTATTTATTTATTTATTTTCAAGGCTTGTATATTAATGTTCTGTCTGATATTTAAAGATCTGAAAAGGTTTAGTAATTAGTTGTTCTGTTATTTTTAAATGGTCATTTTTTATGTTAAATTGGAGTTAGTCCAGCCCTGTTATTTAATTGAAGATGATGCATTTTAAATGTTCTTCATTCAACTAATATTTTTGGTTGGGAGAGGGGTGGGAGACCACACCTTACCATCCACTATAATAGAGGCTGAAGATAAATAATGAGGGATTTAAGCAAATATACAGGTCACTGTTAAGACAGGAAAATATTATGTGTACACCTAGTTTTATATTGTTGAGGAGAATGACAGTTGTTATTTATTGAAACCATTTCACAGTTTGTGGTCAGCGTTTCTAATGTTAAAGAGAACTAATGTTCTAAATATCCTTTGGACATTTTATGTCTTCCTAGTAAGGCATAATGCCTTGTTTAATGTCAATTATGCACTGTTTTCTCTGTCTCGTAATAGAGAAATTAAATATTTATAGATGTAGTTTTTTAAATACCATGAAAATAAAGCTTTTTACAAATATTTCTTGCTGTGGTTTGTTTTAAATTTTTGACCTCTTGTTCCTCCTGAATACCTAAGTGTTATAAATTTATAATAGATTGTATCTCACACCCACTAAACCACTGCCATTAGTTGGTACTTTTCTTAGTTTCACTCCCGTTCATGAAAGCCTATTTGATGCATTTGCAAGGTTCTTGCAGGCCCTCATCTTAAACATTCCTGATATATATGTAAAAATTTCATTTATTTTAGTACAACCAATCTGTTACCTAATCCTATCTGTTTAATTTTTTTCAAATATTAATACATATTTTTAAAAGATCTCTTATTTAAAATATTTTGTTAAATGGATTTTCAAATAATTACACATTCTTTTTTACATTAAAATAAACATTTATTTAGAATAAACTTATAAAAATGGCAAACTGAAAAGTTGACAAATTTATGAGCATATCTAGAAAACTATCAGATTATCACTATTCTTTCACTGCCTAATACAACTCCCTGTTAATTCTTTATCTATTTTTCTTTTGCCAGCATACCTTGCTTCCTCTTTTGACAATAATTTTGTAATATTTTTAAAGTATTTTATTGATTATGGTATTACAATTGTCCTAATTTCTTTTTCTTTTGCTTCCTTCTGCCCAGTGCCTTATTTCACTCCAGCAATCCCCACCCCTTAGTTCATGTCCATGTGTCATACGTATAAGTTCTTTGGCTTCACCCTTCCATATATTATTCTTGACTTCTTCTCCCTGTCTATTTTGTACCCACCAATTATGCATCTTAGTCCCTGCACCATTTCCCCATTCCTCTCCCTTCCTCCTCCCAGCCAATAACCCTCCCCATGCCATGATTCTGTTCCTAATCTGGTTGCTTGCTTAGTTTGTTTTTGTTTTTATATATTTTTTAGGTTCTGTTGTTGATAGTTCTGAGTTTGTTACCATTTTAATGTTCATAGCTTTGATCTTCTTTTTCATAATAAGTCCTTTTAACATTTCATTTAATAACAGCTTGGTGGTGATGAACTCTTTGTCTGGGAAGCATGTTATCTGCCTTTCCATTCTAAATGGTAGCTTTGCTGGATAGAGTAATCTTGGTTGTAGGTCCTTGTTTTCCATCACTTTGAATATTTCTTGCCGGTCCCTTCTTGCCTGCAAAGATTTTTAAAAATTTTTTTGAGAAATTAGCTGATAGTCTTATAAGAAGCCCTTTGTAGGCAACTCTCTTCTCTTGATGCTTTTAAGATTCTCTCTTTATCTTTAACCTTTGGCATTTTAATTAGAATGTATCTTGGTATATTCCTCTTTAGGTCTTGCTGGTTTGAGTTCCTCTGTGCTTCCTGGACTTGTGCATCTGTTCCCTTTGTCAAATTAGGGAAGTTTTCCTTCGTTATTTTTTACGCAAGTTTTCAATATTTTGCTCTTCCTTTTCTCTTTCTGGTACGCCTACAATTCAGATATTTAAAGCTGTCCCAGAGATTCTTAAGCCTCTTGCTTTTGTTGCTGTTGTTGTTTTTCAATTCTTATTTCTTTACTGCACTGGTTGACTGTTTATTTCTTTCTTATACTCCAAATCATTGATTTGACCCTGGTTTCCTTCCCTTCACATTTGGTTTCATGTGGATTTTCCTTTGTTTCATTTATCCTAGTTTTCGCTTCTTCCCTTAGCATTTGCCGTATTTCCTATCTGTCAAGTCTGTGAGCACCTTTATCACAAGTGTTTTGAATTCTGCATCTGTTAGGTTGTCTTATTTCCTCATCACTTAGTTCTCCCACTGGAACCTTGATCTGTTTCCACTTTGGAGCCTTGCTGCTCTGTCTCATCAGCTTGGCAGGCTCCTGTGTTTGCCTCTGTGTCTTAGGTAGAGCTGTTGCACATGTTATATTGTAAGGGGTGGAGCCATAGGCATTTGTCTGCGTGGGGTGACCTGTTTCACCACATTGTGGTGCTGTTTGTCAGGGAGAGGTCTGAGAGGGAACAACTGTTAGCACTTGCCCCTTTTCCAGGCACTGCTCCTACTTCCATATGGGACTTGTGCCTCTCTATCTGTTGCTCTGGCTATGGTTCTCAGAGTGGGTGGGTCTGGGGATGTTCTAGAACATGGGGGCCTCTAAACAAGTGGACTCTGCTGAGAGAACTTTAGTTTCTTCCTCTCCCCCACTCCCACTGTTTTTCACAGTCAGAGCAATAAAGCTTTATTTTTCCCTGGTCCTGGATCCATGAGGTGCATGGTCTGGTCACATGCTGGGAGTGCTCTCCAGGTACCCCTCTCTACTTTTTAAAAAAGATTTTATTTACTATTTTCAGAGAGAAGGGCAGGAGGGAGGAAGAAAGGGAGAGAAGCATCAATGAATGATTGCCTTTCACCTGCCTCCAGCCAAGGACCTGGCTGGAGGCCTGGCTTGCAACCTGGTTATATGCCTAATCAAACCAGTGACCTTCAGGTTCGCAGGCCGGTGCCTATCCACTGAGCCACCAGCCAGGGCCCTCACTACTTTTTTTAAATGTATGACTGTGCTTTTCTTTGGCCAGCCATAGCTGCTTCCACACTGTGTCCGTTCCACCCTGGCTCTGCAACTCCTACCTGTCTGGATGAGTATTTCTTCCTTATATCTTTGTTTGTTGGACTTCCATGCAGCTTGACTTTCTGAAGCTTCTGCTTGTCTATAGTTTTGATGTAGCTGTATTCCTTCTTAGTTGTGGAAGGAGACACCGCATGTCTACCTATATCTCCATCTTGGCCAAAAGTCCAATTATACATTTTTTTCCCTCTTACTGAAGCTGGAAACTACGTTGGAAATTAGACTTACAGAAGGCAGTTATATAGGCATGATCAGAGCATGGACGATGGGCCAGCCAGGTGCAGAGGGTCACCAGAATGGAGTGCTCCAGGTGCCTAGCAATGGACAAAACTATTACAATCCCTTGTATGACCACTCCCTTAAGCATTAACCCCTGGAGATGACATTTCAGCCTCAGTTGTGTTGCAGCTCCAGGTCCAAAAAAGCAGCAAAGCCAGGTGGAGCTGACATCAAAACCAGCTGCAATGACTAATGCCCTCCAGCCCTGGTGGCAACCACTCAGTTGAAAACCATGTTCCTGAAATCTTTCCCTGACACTTCAGATACAGGCCACCAGAATGGTGGAACCTCAGATGGTGGACCCAGTGGCACTCTCTCCATCTCTATAAAGCACACCTAAGCCTTTCCCCAGGGCATCCCCTCCACCAGGACACCAGAACCTCTCCTTCCTCTTGAGACAGGTGGTACTGTTACGGTGGAATGAGTAGCAGAAGGGAAACAAAGTCAGAACCCTCACCATTGCAATCTAATAAAGAACTTAACACAGAAAGCTGGAAGCAGAGGGAGACATGTCTCATCTGCTGACCCAGTAATCCTGAGCCTGGTTTGATAAGGCGGCCAGGCATTCTGAACAACACAAGTAAACTGTGATAGTGCAGGACAGGGGGAGCCCTTGAAAGCCTGTGTGTATCATCTCCATTAATGGGAAAAAGGAAAACCTTGAGACTGTGTATTCATCCCAAGGCTAGAAAGGCAGGAGAGGACCTACAGTACCCAAAGAAAAAGCCCATAAAAACAACTTTGATTAACTGCCTACCTCCCATCATGCACACACAATGAACAAATGGAGTCTGGAGCAGGGTAAGGATTCAGATTAACAGACCCTCACACATGCCTAAATTTAGGTTATTATGCCCCACCCCCAAAACCCCCCAAAACACTGGCACCACCTTTATCTGCCAATCAAAATGTAACTTCTTCACCCATATTCCTCCGACTATAAATGTCCTCAGAACAAAGGACTCGTTCTCTTGGCCCTTTTGCCACAGGGGATTGGAGGCTGGCCTCCTGGCCTCTGGCCATGTTCTCAGTGCCCTTGGCCTTCTGGCCACCTTAGGGCGGCGAGCTTACCACCCTGGCCTTTGCCCACTCTTGCATTTGCTTTCCCATTCACTAATAAACTTTGCATGCATGCTAAAAAGCTTGCTGATCTATAACTCTTTGCTGCATTAACAAGAAGAACCAGGATTTCTCTGGTAAAAGTCTCTCTCTCTCTCTCTCTCTCTCTCTCTCTCTCTCTCTCTCTCTTTCTCTCTCTCTCTCTCTCTCCCCCTGAGCTGCAATGGCCCTTCTTTTGCTGAAACTTGTTTCCTGAACTTAATTTCTTTTATGATTCAGCTCTTTAACCTCTGCTAGTTTCTAAATAAGCTTTTCTTATAATTTGAGTCCTGGCTCTAAATTCTTCTTGTAGCCAGAAATTAAGAACTGGGGTTGTTGAACTGAGATTAACAGCTGGCGCGCTTTTTTTGCCACTCACAGATTCTTTCTGAGAACACAATTTGTATGATGGGGAAAAAAGCAGATAAAGCAAGAGGCGGAATGCGTCCTCTGGGTGAAAGGTCAAATGGAGAAGGGCTTCATTTTCTAACTTTCATGGAGAGATTTCAGTCACAAGCATGATGCTGTCCCAATGCTTCACAGCTATAGTGATTATGTAAATGTTTCTGAACCTGTAAGTTTGAATTTATATTGCCCCAGGATGAAGCAGCACACCCAGCTTTCACAGTCATCGGATGACAGGGAAATAGAAAGATCTGAGTCACCTCGAAGAGAACATACTCAACGGTTTATTCACAAGTTAGGGAAGCCACCTAGGGGATGTGGTTGTCTCTGATTCTGGGCCTGTTCTGGGCTCCTGGGCAGCCTTCAGCAGGGAGAAGATGAAGGTACATGACCAGTCCTGTCCTGAGCATCTCGGTACAGCTACTTTGAGCCTCCAAATCCTCCCCTGAAAATTAAGTACACTAGTTTCTTCATAAATTCAGTGGCATTTTTTCAGAATCAATGAGAGAAGATGGAAAAGCAATTTTTAAATTGGATGGAGATAAACAAATGCAAACCTTCTAAAAGCTCCATAAATGCTAACACTGATTACTTCCATAACCCAGAGTCAGGGGTTTATGTTCCAGGCTATGGAAAATAAAACTCCCTTGGATTTCTCAGTGTTCTTGTGTAAAGTCCTAGCTTCTTCACATACCATGAGTATTAAATCTGTAGCCATTTGTCCAGTTACTTACTCCGATTGTAACACATCGTAAAACTACTATAACCTCTTCCACAAGGCCTCAATGGTGACTTCCAGGACTATTAACAGCAAAATAGCACCAGATGTTAGACCTTGGTCCTTGAGTTTTAGCTAAGAAAGAAGTCAGAGCCAATACTCAAATATAAACAAACATTTATTTATTAAGTCACAGAACTGGAAGAAGTGAGATATGAAAGAAGTGAGCCAGTTGGGCTGTATGGGCTCAGAAAACAATTTACAAAGGCAAAAGAAGGGCCCTTGGAACTCAGGGCAAAGAAAGGCAAAGAAAACACACCTGGGGGAAGGAGAAGGTGAAAGGCACACGTTACTTGAGAGAGAGAGAGAGAGAGAGAAAGAGAGAGCTGGGTCCTTTGTCTTAAGGGTTTTAAAGCTGGGGATTATTTTAGGGGAGGTCTTAGGGAGGGCCTCAATAGAATATTCAGCAGTTTTCCAGGTGTGTCTCCTCAGGGTCATGGTCTGCACTGATTAGTTGGTGCCAGGGCAGGGGGACATTAGACATCTCTGCTGGTCCTTATGTCAACCATGGCCTATCCTCACCTAGCCTTGCTACTTTTCTGGGTCCAGAGCTGAAACACAACTGAGACCTAGCTCTTCTCTCTAGTTTGACCAAAACCCTGTATCTGTGGTAATCAGCCCCTAGCCTATGGTTCCTACTCTGCCTGACTGCCTACTACAGGACTACGTCCCAGGTTAAAGCCCAGAGCACTGGAGAGACTGGAATGTATGAACCCTGAGAAAGGACATTCCTACCAAGAAGGACTCATGGTGGCCAACTGGGCTCAAATTAGAAGCAAAGCTTAGCAGCCATTTCTAAACAGTGGACTCTCATGCAAACCACATTTTAGAGAGAACCCTATATTGCCTATACTCTGTTCCTGCCATCTGAGCCAGCCCTTGTAAGAGTGTTCCTGTTTCAACCAATAAGACTGAGACTTTCTTTGTTCAATCAGAACTCTGTAGGTACAGCCTCATCAGCATCTTCAGGGACAACTCAGAGCAGCTCCATTATGACCAATTAAGACAGTGATTCTTGGACCAAACTGTGAGGATTTGGAGTCTTCACTTGCATGGAGACAGACCAATCAGAGACCAGGGTTGAGGACTTCTATCTATATTAGTTAGCTTCCCTCTAGCTCCAGAAGCACCCATTTCCTTTCCACTGTAGACTGAAGATTGCTTTGCCCTTGCTGGAGAAGGGCATTCTGGCAAAGAACTGGAACAGAAGGAGCAGAGCAGAACTATTCAGCTGAAGAGGTCCTCATCCCCGAGGCCTCCTCACAATCACTGTGCTGCTCCATAACTGAGCAGTACCACTACTGAGCTGTTTCACTGTTGGGCTGTTCTCACAGACCTGCTGTATCATAATTGAGGATAAAGTTTCCTCCTCCCTGAACCCCAAATTGGGGATTCCTATTGCTGTTTCCTTAGCACCAAGGACCATGGCCTTCTGTTGACAAATGCTATTTCTCAAAGTATTTACAGGGGGAGGCAGAGGCAAGGAAGGGGAGCAGCTTAGACAAGAACCTAGTATAAAGGAACCATGGACATGGACAACAGGTGGGATTGACTTTGGGGGGAATGGGTGGGTGGGGAGGAGGACAGAGGGGAGCAAAAAGGGGATGGATGTAATACAACAACAATAAAATTAAAAAAAAAAAAAAAAAGTATTTACATGCCAAAAAGGATAAATCCACAGAATTTAAAAACATTTTTAAGTCATAAAAGTGGATACTGGGGCTCTCTGGCTCTGGAGAGATTAATTTACATACCAAAGGGTTGGAGTTAGAATGCAGGCCTTCAGGAGACAGTTCTTGGAGGGTAATATGGGACAAAGTTCTCCTTCCTTCCCCTTTTTTAGCAATGAAAATCTACCCACAACCCTGCATCTAACTACTGTCTAGGACAGTTGACATGTCTTTTTGGCATCACAACAGGGTTAAGGCCTGAGGCAAGCAGGAAGTGACACACATTCACTATGAGGTAATTAATAAGAACATTTTGTTCCAGAACATTTTTTGCATACATTCAGGATTAAATTTTATAGTACAAATACTAAAAACTTTGTTAACAAGGTGACTAAAGAAAAGAATGAAAGAGATGGTGTCATTTATAGGGTGATTAAGAACATAAATTATGAAGAATTAGATCTGGGAGTAATTTTCAGTTCTAACACTTTCTATCTGTGTCATCTGAGGTTATGTCTTTCAATTAATTTAAAATTCATTTATACTTATATAAATGACATACAATAAGAGAATCTCCTTTTTGTAGTTGTTACAGGCATTGGGAGTTATAATTTGAATAAAGGGTTAGGTAGTGCCTGAGAGATGATGGTGGCCCTAGAATTTCCAGAAAAAAGAGGGAGCAATCTGATTGAAAGTGGAGATAGTATTTAGTTTTCTATTGCCATTATAACAAATTATCACAAATTTAGTAGTTTGAAATAACACAAACTTATTCTCTTACAGTTCTGGAGGGTGAAAGGCTGAAATCAGTGTCACTGGGCTGAAGTCAAGATGTCTGAAGGGCTGGTTCCTTCTGGAGACTCTAGGGGAGAATCCATGACCCTGATCTACATTTCATACTTCATGGTCATCTTTCCTGACAGTGGATAGCTTAACGTCTGATTCCATTGTCTCCCATCCTATGTTAATCATTAGCTAGTCACCTATGTTAACAAAAGTTAGCAATAAAACCTCTTTGAATCTCTTTCTCACTGTCTTTCTGCTCTGTCACAATGCCTTCTGTCTGATTCTGACTCTTGTATCCCTTTTATAGGAAATATTGTGATTATATCAGGCCTATGAAGGATAATTCGGGATAAGCATCCCAATGCATGATCCTTAATTTAATCACAGCTGCAGAGTTCCTTCTGCAATATAAGGTAACATGTTCACAATTTCTGGGGATTAGGGCAAGTACATCTTTGGGGAGTTACTATTCAGCCTTCCACAAAACACTTGAATTGCAGTGTTCAAAGAAGTTTCTATTAGGCTAAGAAAATGTATGTTATAGAAGGGGAATTGGAAATTGTGGGAGGAATGAAAATGGTACCACCACTGGTTAATGTTCAATAAATACAATTACTGTTACTATTCCTAGATTAAAGAAAAGCAGGCTTTGGTAGTTTTGTTTGTTTGTTTTTTTTTTTTTTTTTAAAGAGAGCTACTGGAAATCTTCAAAGTAAACCACAATAATTTATTACATAGCTGGAGGGAAGACCTGAATGGCCAGAAGAGCAAGAGGAAGGTCTGGGTCTGTTTATCACTAGCCCTCTGGTTTGCTCTCATAGATATCAATGCATTCCTGAAGCAACCAGAAATGGCAAGATTGGGTACCACATTAAATAGCCCGTGAGACCTTGGAGGATAGGCAGCCCTCCACAGGGAATATCAAGGCAAAAATTGGAGGACAGGGGTATTTGAGAGAATGGCCACAGGTTGATGAGAACATAAAAGAAATGTTTTATGGTGAGCAGAGCAGGTCAGTGCAACACAGGATGACCATGTGACTCTAAGAAGCTATTAGGAAGCAGTAACGGCAGCAGGGCCTGAGGTTTCCTGGGCAAAGAAGCCAGAGTGGAATAAGACAAATAATGGATGATACCAATCTGATCATGATGAATTTTTTAAGAGTTCTTTTGAGATATCCTTTAGAGACTTCCAGAAACTGATAGTATGAGAGAGAGAGAGAGAGAGAGAGAGAGAGGAAATGGAGGTTCTGCAATAGCAAGATGGGGCAATGCTTTCTCTGGAAAAACACAAAAACAAAAACAAAAACATGAGCACCAACCTGTAAACCCAAATGTCAATTCCCCAGCCAAGGCACAACCAGGTTGCAAGCCAGGTCTCCAGCCAGGTCGGTGGCTGGAGGCAGGTGAAAGGCAACCGTACATTGATGATTCTCTCCCGTTCTTCCTCCCTCCCTGCCCTTCTCTCTGAAAATAATAAAATCTTAAAAAAAAAAACAAAACATAAAATATATAAGGTAAAAGTCCTGTTTTATCTTAAGTTTCCATGGAGCAACAAAGCCTGAGGCAAAGACCTTTATACAACTGTTCCTTAAGTCTACCAGCATGTATTCGAGACAGCTTCACCTGTGTATATGGTACCTCTGCCTTCATAGTGATACGGCGGGTGGCTGAGATTGTACTTTCAGTTTTAGCAGTCCTATTAAGAAACATGAGATGGTCTGAGCAGTTGTGAATGGATCAAAGAACCTAGACACACAGCAGCAAGTCAGAGCCTGGAAAAGTCTACTTAGTGGGCTACCAAACTATAAGTGCACAAGATTACCGAGCTCAGAGCCCCCTAGAACTATTCAAATGCAAAAGAAGGAGGAGAGCTAAGGGTTTTAAACACTGGTCCAGTTCACATGACCGTCAAATAGACCTGTGGGTTGACTCTGACTCTAGCCTGGTATTTAAGCACATAGTGGAACCACCGTTTGCTGCTGCTTTTCCGGATTCTTCTCAGACTCCTCACTATGAGCCACTACAGTGTAGACTAAGGGAAAGTTACGGGCCAAATACACTTGAAAAAAAATCTCTTCCTCTTTGTGAGAGTACACCAAATTACTTTACCTCCACTAAGTTTCAAAGTCCACATACATAAAATAAAAACAACCCTTGTAGTGTTGTTGCAATGTTTCAAGATAACACACAAAAATCATGTAGAGCAGTATTAGCATAAAGTAACACTCAACAGATGGGTGTTACTACTAATGTAGTGTATGGTACCTACGTCAGTATAAACATTTTTTTTGAGGAGAGAAACGTAAGACACATCTCAAAATGGTGTATTTAATGTGACTTACAAACTTATATAGCCCTCAGAGCAGCTAAAAGATCATTGTAATATAATAGGTTATTTTAGACTTAAGGGTCTAAAAGTTACTTCAAATTAAATATACTATCAATCTGGCATTGGGCCAAAGGTTTCAAATTAGAGACCAATATTTGAAAGTGAAGTGTCTTAAAAATGTGACCAGGATAATCTTAACAAATTTCGTAAGACTAATTTTAATTCCATTAAATCCTAAACTCTAATTCTAGTTGGAAACTACTTCATTTTGATTCTTTTAACATGTTTTAGCTTATGTTTGTACATGTATATCCTTATCATCATCATCATGGCTGCAAACATGGGTAACACAATTAGATCTCCTTTACTTGGTATGTAGAGAGTTGAGACTCAAGGAGATTAAGATTGTGTCTGAATAGAGCTTCTGATTCATTATGGATGCTTTTTGCTTGCCATAAAGACCATGCACCCAGCAATCAGTTGACTATTACAAAGTTGCTCAATATTACTGCATGTTAAGACATTTTTGCAACATACCATTCTCTACCACAAAGCTGTGCCTCTTGGAGCAAGATCCTACCTACAATGTTTAGCAACTTTTTCTCTGTATCTGAGCTTTTAACCATATCTATAGATGCAATTGAAGGGTGTCTCTCCTTGAAGGCAAATAAGATATTCTGGTTACTGAGGTTATATGTAAAGTGGCACTGTATCAATAATTTAATTAATTATTCAGTTAAAGAGTTTGATTTATTGATAGCAAAAATTTGCATATGACATAACCAAGGCCATTTAAAAAAACAATGAACTGAATTTGAGCACATGATTCATTCTTATTAATTCAGTTTTGCAAGCTTTAAAGCATACCATATGGGTCTTGACAGGACAAGAATTACTAATTTATCAACAGATAGTAGATTCTGCTAAGAACCTTAAATATAATCATGCAAATGGACATAAAAGGCATA
This sequence comes from Noctilio leporinus, assembly GCA_004026585.1. Taxonomy (NCBI): domain Eukaryota; kingdom Metazoa; phylum Chordata; class Mammalia; order Chiroptera; family Noctilionidae; genus Noctilio; species Noctilio leporinus. The sequence goes on along the minus strand of PVIW01002854.1, from coordinate 106,626 downwards.
ATACTTTATATGTATATACATTAAAGCATACTCATTTCTTGCTTTATACCAACAGATTGTTTTGAAAAAGATGCACAGATTTTCTCATGACGATATTCTTTAAATCATAATTAACTTCAAAGTTGCATAGTTCCTATCCCAGGATTAATAACACAAAAATTTCATATCTCTGTTAACAAAGTCATTACTTTCTGTACTCTCCATTCCTCCCAAATAAAACAAGCTGGAAAAATAAAATTTACTTTCTAATTGGCTTATAACTGACAAATAGTCTTTGATATGGTTTTCCTTTCTTTTTTTTAAAAGATTTTATTTCATTATTTTTAGAGAGAGGGGAAGGGAGAGAGGCAGAGAGGGAGAGAGACATCAATGTATGGTTGCGTTTCATCTGCCTCCAGCCACAGATCTGACTGGAGACCTGGTTTGCAACCTGGTTATGTGCCCTGGCTGGGAATCGAACCTGCGACCTTTGGGTTCACAGGCCAGCGCCTTATCCACTGTACTACCAGCCAGGGCATGTTTTTCCTTTCATTCTTTAATTATTCAGTTAAAGAGTTTGATATATTGATAGAAAAAATATTGGATATGATATAACCAACATGTCAGCAATAAAGGAGAAAAGCAATAAAAATTAATCTCAAGATTGTGATGCCTAAAGGCCATGATAGTGTCAAACTTAGCAAGGTCTGAAGTCAGAAGTACCTATTGAGATTGCACACATTTTTCTTTTCCTGTTATCTGTTGGGAAGATTCATTAAGAAGAAATTGAGATTGCACACATTTTTCTTTTCCTGTTATCTGTTGGGAAGATTCATTAAGAAGAAACTAAATCTAAAGATTTCTTTTTGGTTTTAAGCAAACCAAAAACTGAAATACCTAAAATTATACTAGGACATACATGCAGAGTCAAAGAAGCCTATGCAGAAAGGAGAACAACATCTAGTTCCATAATAAACAAAGATGCATGGTTAGCAGTAAGGATGAATGGATAATTCTAGATTATCTGAAAGTCCCTTACACAGTTAAACAGAGGACATTCAAAGATACGGGATGACTTATGTTAAAAAACGTTTTCATTGTACAATGTATCATAGCTATAAAAGATTATACAAAACATATGAATACATGATTTATGTATACAATATGAAAGTGTATAAATACTATATATATGCACATGTACACTGTAAGTGCGTGTATGTATACATACATACATGTGCAGTTTTAGGAGCAGTAACAAAATGAACAACTGTGCTCATTTCCAGTTCGAAGGCACGGAACATGAGGAGACTAGAAGCACTCTGCGTACCCCTCTCCAGCATCATTCCTCTCCCTCCCTATTACCACCTCCCAACCCCCTACACACCTTCACCCTCATCTTGAACTCAGTGTCTATCATTCACCTCTTTTTTCATGAGTTTGCTACCTATGAGTAAAATCACAAACAATTAATGTTTTGGTTTTGATGATTTTATGAAATTTGAAAAATTAGATGATACACAAATAACCTAATTTGCTCAGCAATATTTTTGTGAGTTTAACCTAGAATGATTATTTTTAAAGGTGACTGGTATCCTATTTTATAACAACACCAACATTTATGTGCTCCACTGTTGGGTTGAAATTAGGATGCCCTCCAGTTTTGCTATTATGAAAAAGACCAGCTCTCAACATACTTGTACTGGTCTCCTGCTGCACATGTGTCAGAGATGCTCTAGGGTGAAGCTGTAGGAAGGGAATTACTGGCTCACAGGGTACACGCATCTTCAACTTCACCCACGAATACTATCCTCCAAGTAACCAGTTGTACTGAAATCAGTTTGTACTGCTTTTTTCTTCCCAAAAGCAATTCATGAAAGTTCCTCTTCCTCCACCTACTGGCCAGCACTTGGAACGTCAAACTAAAAATTTGCCAAATTATTATATAATGGCATTTTACTGTGGTTCTAATTCGCATTTCCCTTATTACAAATACGATTGAATACCTTTTTTTGCATGCTTATGAGCCATTTATATTGTATCCTCTGTGGTATTTTATTTATTTTATCCATATGTTCTGTTATGATAGTTACCATTTCATAAAAGCTTTTTTAAAAAAACAAACATCTTGTATACTGATAACCATTTGCCACTTATATATGTGGCAAAAGGTAGTATCTGCGGTGTTTTGTTTTTTTTTTAAGTTTCTTTTCTTTCTTTCATTTTTTTAAAAAAGATTTTAATTATTTTTAGAGAGAGGGGAAGGGAGAGAGACAGAGAGGGAGAGAGACATCAATGTACGGTTGCCTTTCACCTGCCTCCAGTTATGGGCCTGGCTGGAGACCTGGCTTGCAACCTGGTTATGTGCCCTGGCTGGGGAATCGACTAGTGACTTGGTTTCGCAAGCCGGGCACCTTATCCACTGTGCCACCAGCCAGGGCTGCGGTGATTTTAAAATACATTTTTTATAAGATGACCTTTTGTGGAAAGTCTCTTCTCAAAAGTATAAAAATATTTTTTTATAGTGCCTCCTAAAAAATTGGATAGTTTGGTCTTTTATATTTTGAACTCAAATGTGACTCTTTTTCTCATTACAATATGAGGCAGAAATTGCTCTTTATTTCACACACTGATAACCAATTGTCCCAGCACCATTTATAGAAATGTCCATCATTTTCCGATCTCTGACATAATCAAGGAAACATATATATATGGTTTGTTGTGGGATTCTATTTTTTCCCCCTCATTTGTCAATGTTTGTATCTACACTAGTCCAGAACCGTCTTATTTCTGTAGCGTTATTACAATTCTTGTTAAGTGGAAGGGCAAATGTCTTGACATTATTGTTTCTTTCTAGGAATCTCTTAGCTTTTCTTAGTTCTTTCATATATGTCTTAGTGCCAGCTTGTCAATATGAGAATTTTGAGTGAAAGTGCCTGAATTTATAGATTAGTTTTGGTGGGAGTAGTTGATGTATCTTTAAAATAGTAAATCTTACATTTTGTGAATTAGTTAATAAATTAAGGACTTTAAATAATATTAAAATATTTTTCTTGTGCTTTATTTTTTAAACTTATTTTGTAGAGGGTTTTTTTTTTCTTTTTGGTACCTGGAGGGTGAGTGTTAGGATTTTGTATATTATTTTGTATCCATCAGCCTTTTAATTACATATCTGTAAGTTATTTTGCATTTTCTACATAGATAATGATGCCATCTGCTATTAATGGCATTTTTGCTTTTCCATTTATTATAAATTTTAATATCTTTTCTAACCTTACTGCACTGGTTAAAAATTTCAACATGTTTGAATGCAGGTGATAATAATAGGTACTCTTGTTTTGAATCGCATAAGATAATTTATAGCCATTTTAATCACTTACATGTTTAGTAAGGATAATTATAACAGGGAATAGATGCCACATTACATGAAAGATAAATTTATAATTCATTCAAATCTCCAGCAAACATTGTTTAAAAATATCAGTCTACTTAAGAAGAAAAGTGTTGCCTCAAGATAACTTGAAATGTACTGTATTTGTCTTTAGCCTGTTTGATAAAGATTATTACCCGTACATCCTCAGGAGTGAAGCAAATTAATTTTCTTTCTTTTAATGTGTCTCTGAAAGCAGACTATTTGAATTACTAAAGATGGTATGACTACATTTTTTAAGAATTTATTTAAAATTCTAAAGTGACTTAATGTTATTTATTAGGTTTTATAAAACAATTAGAAAATATATGTATTTCTAATCAAATTTGTCTCAGATATTACACTAGCCATATATTTAGGATATATATATACTGCATGTACTACCACAATTTTCTACCACTGACTATGAATGGCAGTTAAAATGAAAGACAGGACCTTTTCAGTGAAAAATCAGTCAGAAAACATTTATTACTATGTATGTAATATATACACAATGCCTGTAATTCCATGTACAAGGTTCTCTTAGGTTTGGTAATCTACACATGCATTTCCCAAGCTGCCACCATAGGAAGTTTGCTGTATGTTGTTTAGCAATGTCTCTGGCAATTTTGGGGGGCCTATTTTTCTTTTGTTTGTTCTGCTTTTAGAATCTCATTAAGATCTCATTTATTGTTGAGTAGGAAGAGCACACGTCTAAATCTCAAAGAAAGTCTTCCGTGTTCCTGTGTAAGTTCCCAATTAAGCTAATTCTGAAGTTTTCAACTGCTGTTCGCAGAGCTCAGGTCTCCACCTTCCTCTCCAGATGCTCAGAAGTCCATCAGGTTCAGGCGTGACCATCTCGCCTCGTTTGAATGTAAGATTACAAAAAGTGTAATTCAGTATTTACTTTTGATTTAAAAGGAAACTGAAGAAATTATTTATAGCAGGTGCCTTCCTCATGCTCAGAAAGCCATAAGACATCTACAATAAATATTATACTTAGTGGTGAAATGTCTAAGATGCTTGGTGAGAACAAAGCAAGAGTACCTGCTATCATGACTTCCATTTATGCTTGTTCTGAAAATTTTAACCAGGTTAGTAAGTTTAGAAAAAGACACTCAAATTTATAATAAATGGAAAAACAAAACTGCTATTAGGAGCAGATGATACCATTGTCTCGGTAGAAAATAATTTACAAATGCATAATTAGAAGGCTGATGGGTACAACATAATATACAAAAATCAGAATGGGTAGTTTTATTTATTTATTTATTTATTTTTAAAAAAGAATTTATTCATTATTTTCAGAGAGGGGGAAGAGAGAGAGAGGCAGAGAGGTAGAGAGACATCAATGTATGGCTGCCTTTCACCTGCCTCCAGCTACAGAGCTGGCTGGAGACCTGGCTTGCAACCTGGTTGTGTGCCCTGGCTGGGAATGGAACCAGCGACCTTTGGGGTAGCAGGCCAGCGCCTTATCCACTGTGCCACAGGCCAGGGCAGAGAATGGGTAGTTTTAAAGACATCATTTATAAATAGCATACGTATACAAAAGTCTTTAGAAATAAGTTTAACAAATCAGACATGAGAAGAAAATATTTGATATTTAAAGACCTCAGTTTATAGACTACAAGTGTTGCCCTTGGCAGTGGTCTCCTGTTTGTATGGGCCTGTTGAGAAGTTGTATATGATTAAATTTAAATGCAAGTCCTGGTGAAGATGTGCTATGAAGGTCAGAGCATTATTAGCTACCCAGTCGTAAGCAAATGACTTAACAGCTTACAATTTAGGTGTTCTTGCTTTGTCCCTACAAAACTGTGCTCTGGTTTTAGCAAATCACTTCTTGGTTTTCTGAAAATAAACTTTCTATTCTGGCTCAGGGCCTAACAAGATGGAACCTCATTTATCTCCTCCCCACATCCTAGCTCATTCATCTGGTTAATTTTTACTTATCCTTCAGCTCTTTATTAATCACCTCCCCCAGGAGGCTTTTCCTGGGACCTCCAAGTATTCATTAGCCAGGGAAGGGAAGTGTCCTAGAAACAAACATTTCATTTTCACCCTGATTTGCTAGTGAAAGAAAATGAGGTAAAGAGAAACAAACTGACTTTTCCAAGGTTACAAAGCCAGTTAAAGGCAGACCCTGCAAAGTGATTGTTCCGCAGAACAGATTATCTCATCAGGTCATTTTTGAGTGGAGATCCTTCAATGGCTGTCTATCAGCTGCAGCCAATATTGCTGGGTTTAGGGGGTGTATTAGTTTGCTTGGACTGCCATCACTAAGTACTACAGACTGATTGGCTTAAACAACAAAAACTTATTTTCTCATAGTTCTGGAGGCCAGAAGTCCAAGATCAAAGTGTCCTTGGTACCAGTCTCCTCTGGGGCTTTTCTCCTTGGCTTACAGATGGCTGTCTTCTCCACATATGTTCGCAGGGTATGTGTTTGTATCCTAATCACTTCTATAAGGATACCAGTGATATCTTTATATCCACCTTAGTAATCTCATTTTAACTTAATTACCTTTAAAATAGCCTATCTCCAAATAAGGTCACGTTGAGAACTCTTGAGGTTCAGGACTTCAATATCTGAATTGGGAGACAAAACTTAGCCATAACAAGTGGCTTACACAATCTGATTCTCTATAAAAGTCCTTATTATTTGTTATCTTGATATGCCTCAAAACATACATAACACTGTTAGCTGGCCCATGGACTAGCTCAGTCTTCCTGAGCCTTTCAAAATTTAACAGTTCTCTGAAAGTAGGATTTAAATTCCTAATTACCCTTATGATCATTTCATCAGCAATTTACTTGACATGTTATTAATTATTCAGGAACTAAAGTTTACACCATCAAGTAGGTTATGCTTTTTACCAGCTTTTACTAGACTTTTTTTTTTTTTTTTTAATTTCAGGATTTAATACTAATTGGTAAATAATACTTTCAAAAAAAAAACCAAGTCAGTAGGGAAGGATCATGAACACCTTTGCTTCAACAACTCGATCTTCAGCTAGCTGGCTGCATCAGTGTGCTCGTACTTTCTTCTACCTCTGAGAGCTTCTTCAGGACTTGGCTGACCTTGGCCTCATCAAATTCCAAACACAGAAATTCAGATTCCTGTCCACTTTTCCCTATTTCCAGCTCCATTACAGCAACAGGGGTATGTATCTGAGCCGAGGGTCTTGACTGTGATTTGCCATCAACTCTCCAGCGGCTCTCATTTACGAGGCTCTCTCGGATCTTTGTCTTAAGACTCTTCCAGAATTTAGAAATGACAGCAGCTTGATCAGATGTGACCCTTCCTTGCTTTTTGGTTTGAGCAGTCAAGAATGCCTCCAGCTGGTTGAAATCCATGTCTGCAGATGCAATAGACTTAAGAATCCCCCTCATCTTCGCCAGAAAGGGCCGAAACTCCTCAGGTGTCACCTCCGGATAGAGCTGGCTCCGCAGCAGCTCCTTGGTAATGCCCACCTGCCCGTAAAAAGTTTTCTGGGCTAGGCTGCTCAGCAACCCGCTTAGTGGCTTGGAACTATCAAGCTTGCCCGCCATTGCCATCGGAAGCCCTGCCCCTCAACTACTAGACTATTTTTTGAAGAAAAAGTATGTGCATATTCTTAGGCATATGACCTGGGTCTGAGAATCCAGGCCTGGTGTTAGCAAGCCCACACAGTAACTGCTGGTGTCAGGGACTGCCTGAACCCCAATAAACCTGCTGCCCCGCAGTAACTACTGACACCAGTGAAGGCCTGTGTCCTTCAGAGATAGCTTGGTCACCTGGCAAAAACGTAGTAACTTTTCTGTTTTACCCTCTCTGTTCTCAGGGCAGCTCCCCAAAAGCTGTAAACAGAGTCTCTTCAACTCCCTCCCCATCCTACCCCTTGACACCTCCCTGCCTTCAGGGTCTCAGCCTGCTTATGCAGCTGGTCAAACGAACCTTTCAAACTCATGGCCTGTTCTCCTATCATTTCTCCTCTCACTCCCATGGGACCTAATAGATGTTATAAAATGTTAAATGGTAGAAGCTTTATACACTTAAAATAAAGAAACCCTCAAACCTCTCCCTTCTACTCTACATTTTTGTTTTTCCATCCCAGAAACTGTGAGGGTTACTAATTTTCTGATTTGAGTATCATTCGAATGAGTCAGGCATGCTCAGTTCAGTGCCTCCCCTTTCCTCTTAGTATCAAGTCCTCCACGCAGGTGCTTGGAGGGCTTGATTCAACATTTACAGTGACTTGGTGGCTATCTATTTATTTGTGGTTTTCAGTTGGTAGTCATTTGACTTACATTTTAAATTATATCTTCCAATGTTATTGTAGCAATATCAAATACTGGATTTGACTTTATTTGCCACTCATATAAAACCAATCAATATAATAAAATCATCTGTGTGTATAAATAATGTTATATTTACCAAAATCTAAAAGCCTCTAGATTAATGAAGGGATAAAACAATCATAAGTACACTCCCTATATTGCTATTTGATATTGTTATTCATAAAGTAGTAGATTTAAACCAAATGTCTCATCTTTGGTTTGAGTTAGAAATAAAATAATTTTTTCATCTAAATATTGACGGAATTCTTATTTGTAGACTCTGAGTATACGACAGTGGCTTCTATTAATTATTCTCTTCCTTTCTTTCTTCTTTCATTCAGCTTTTCTGCAACTTTCAAGTTTTCTGTAATAAACATATATAACTTTTATAACCAAAAGTATAGACTTTATTTATAAAGATATTCCAAGGTTATGTTTAAATGACAACGTTTAGAAGCAAGTCAAGAGTGGGTCCACCTTTTAAATGCTCAATGAAAGGAACTTCATCCCCTCCATGGGTAACATCTTCATTTTCTGTGTTATTATGGCCAACATTTTTATTACTAAATTCTTTCAGCTATGTTAATGAAACTTTTTACATGCATTATTTTCTGTGCGTGTAGATTCATAGATGACATTATGTTCAAAAGCTTTTGGATTTATGAAATAGGGGTTCCCTCTAGTGGCCAAATTAATTATGGGACAATCAAAGCGTTGTATATATGCACTCTTAGAACAGAAGCTTCTTGGTGAGGAATGTGGATTATATTTACGATCATCGACAAGGCTTAAACTTTGTGCTTTCTCAACTGTAATTGAGGTAAATTTACATACAAAGAAATGTTCCAATTTTAAGTGTGAAATTTGATGAGTTTTTTTTTTTTTTTCCAATGTATGGTTGCTTTTCACCTGCCTCCAGCCACAGACCTTACTGGAGACCTGGTTGGCAACCTTGTTATGTGCCCTGGCTGGGGAATCGAACCTGCGACCTTTGAGTTCGCAGGCCGGCACCTTATCCACTGTGCTACCAGCCAGGGCGAGTTTTGACAAATGTATAGATTATGTACCACACCACAATAAAAATCTATAACATTTTCATCATCTCCAAAAGTTCTTTATGTATACCCTTCTATCAGTTAGCCCCTGCAGAACAGTACAATATGAAATAGAATGCTGAGAAGACCATTGTTCTTAATCTTATGGGTCTTTCACTATGAAGTGTGATGTTATTTGTGAGTTAGTCAAAGATGTCATTTATCAGCTTGGTGAATATTTCTAGTTTTGTGAAAATGCTTTATTTTTATCTTAAATTAATACTGAATTTTGTTGGTCAAATAATTTTTCTACGTCTATTGAAACTATTTTTTTCTTCTTTAATTTCTTGCATGGTGAATTACATTGATTAATTTTGAATGTTGAATCAGACTTATGTTTCCAGGATAAATCCCATTTGTTCATGATATATTACCCTTTTAATATGTCAATTTATATTATTTACTGCTTTTTTGAAGATTTTCATTATTATGTTATTGAAAGATATTGGTCTATAGTTGTCTTTTCTTGCAATATAAGGGAAATGGTGGCCTTATAAAGTGAATTGGGAAGTATTACTTTTTCTTCTAGTTTCTGAGAAAATATTATTATTGCTTTCTTAAATATTTGAGAAAAATCACCAGTGACACACTAGGCCTAGAAATCCTATTGTCAGATATTATAAATACTAATTCATTTTAAAAACTTAGTTATAAAATTTTAAATTTATTCTTGGGTTAGTTTTTGATAATTTGTGTTTTTATTTATTTTTATTTTTAAATATTAAAAATGTATTTACTTTTAGAGAGAGGGGAAGAGAGGGAGAGAGATAGAGAAACATCAGTGTGTGAGAGATACATTGTGGGACACTACTTTGTGTAGTACTGGAAACTGTGGAACTGCGTAAGCCAGGCCCAGAAAGTGGGCCTGTAAGTCTTCCCCAAAAATGGGAAGCAGGCAGCAGGCATGATCTGATGCTATACAGAGAGTTCCCATGGGAAATCAGAACTAAGAATGCAATGTGTGTTTTGAAGCCTGCTCTGCTTTGTCTAGCCTCTAACCTTAATCAACAGATGTTTAGGTCAAGACACAGAATGAACTGGTAAGCTGTACCTTATTGAGGTTGTGATGCCAATATGTCTAGCTGACCAAGGCCAGGCTTTGATCTCTGTTTCCTTTAATTGTTTTTATGATCGCTTCCCCTTGACATGGATTAATATACTATGCACCTGCATTGTGTACTTTTGCACGTACTCATCCTAACAAAAGCTGTGCTGAGAAGAGGTTTGACACATTCCCCACTAGATGGAATGGGCTCCCATCTCTCCCCAGGTACTTTGAGTTCGGGGCAATCTTTTCATTTGTAATCAGGGGACCCCCCAGGATAGGGGACTCCCATAATACATCAGTTGGTTACCTCTCACACACCCCCTACTGGGAAACCTGGCCTACCACTCAGTCATGTGCCCTGCCCAGGAATCGAACCAGTGACCTTTTGGTTCACAGGCCAGTGCTCAATCCACTGAGCCACATCAGCAAGAGCTTAAATAAATTTGTTTATTTTTAATGCAATTATATTGCATTAAAACTTTTTATATTATGACTTTATCAACATTATAATGCCTCTAGTATCTGTAGGGATACCCCTTCTTTCATTCCTTATATTGATAATTTGTGTGTTTATGATAGAGTTGATTTTGCCATACCTACAATGTAGTGAGTTAGCCTTCCACACTTTCATGAAGACTTACAGAAGACACAAGACTCCTGTACAGAGACAAAGAAATTTGTTGCAGCAAAAGTAGGTGTCAAAAATGGGCCATCCAGAAAGAATATGAAGAGAATAATTTCATTTATAATAGGATCAAAAAGTATAAAGTATTTAGAAATAAACCTAACCAAAGAAGATTTATAAACTGAAAACTACAAAGCATTGATGAAGAAAATTAAAGAAGACACAAATAAATAGAAAGACATCTAGTGTTTATGGGGCTTAATGTTGCTAAGATGTCAATAATACCCAAAGCAACCTACAGATTTAATGAAATCCCTCTCAAACTCAAAATAGTATTTTTTACAAAAAAAGAGAAAAATAGATTTTACAATTTATCTAGAATCTCAGAGAGTCTGGAAATCCAAAAGCAATCCTGAAAAAGAACAATGTTAAATCACACTTTCTGATTTAAAACTTACTACAATACCACAGTTATCAAAAGAGTAAGTTTCCAGTATAAGGCAGACACATAGAATAATGAAATAGAAAAAAGAGCTAGGAATATTTAGTTGCTATTAAATTACTAAAAATGGCAATCTAATTCTTATCCAGAGATAATCCAAATTTGCCTTCAGGGGAGTTACAGTTCTGTTGGACAGATATCATTCAGAAACTTGGGGGAAATTTTTCATGGTACAACCCAGTTGATTAACATTAACTTCTCCACTTGCAAGAATAGTATGCATAATGTTCTGCAGGGGGTATTTATTGATTGAAAAGAAAACTAACAAGTGAGAGAAAACTTACAGTCACCCAAACCTGGCAATGGCCTGCCATACATATTCTCTGATATACTTATAAATCTCTGGGAAAGGTTTAACTATCATTCTACATCTGTGGATTGGGAATAGCAGCTCTGTCAAAATTTCCTTAGGGGTGACTCTGTTGGAATTCATGGGCATTTCATTGCATTCTTGCTGAGTTTAGGTTCAATTAATTCAATCACTCTTTTACCCATTTAACAGATATTTAGTGAGAACTTAGACTGTGCTCTCTCTCACTGGGCTAGGTTCTGGAAGTGACACTAAACTTAGACAGTGGGTAGACTTTCTGGTGGGTCCACCTTCAGATGACAGAGGCCAGTGGTCTGCAGACTTTTAAGATGACTTCAATGTGTTACTCAGAGACAGTGGAGTTTATCTTATGTTGGGGTAGAATATACCTTTGGCTGTTCATTAGTAGGGGGTATGAGGGGGTATGAGGTATTAGTAGGGGGTATGTTTATGTATGAGGAGAAAGAAAGCAGTAGCTGGCAAGACACATGATGCAAAGGATAAGGAAGAGCAATGATCAATGAGACAGTTACCTATTCCCTGCAAGGCCAAATGATTAAAATAAAGCTTTGAATTGATGAGGTTGTGTTTAGAAATATGGTGGTATAAATGGATTCTTTATAAACCCTAATTAATTCATTTTCAAGAAATTACCAAATACTCATTCTTTGCCCAATGCTATTTTACGTAAAATGAAGGTGCCAAAGAAGTGGAGTATGCCTCACAATACCTCATGGAAGACACGTCTTCCTCCACCAAACAGAGAACACAAAACATTTCCTGCTTGGCCACAGGGAAAACTACTTCTGGGCAGGGATCCCTCCTTCAAAACAATCATTCCTGGCTGTTGTCTGAGCCTAATCAGACCACAATCACCAGGGACAAATATATAGCAAGATAGTATCTCACCAATTAAAAAGAGGTATATGAGGTTATTATAGGACTTGGAAAAGAGTCACATTCAAGTCAAACTTAAAAGTAACAGTATTCTGGTAGGCTCAAAGCAAAAAAAAAGGCTGTGTTTCAAGAAGCCAATATCAAGTTGAACCGCAAAGAGGGCCCCGGAGCCTCTTTCCTTGGAATTGATAAAGTTAAGACGGATGTGAACTGTGTTCAGATATAGGACATCACCTGAAGCTCTGTACTGAGGGTGGAAATAAAGACTTCTTTCTGTTAAATTCACTTAGGTCATTCAGACAAGAGTAGGATATTTCACCTCTATTAATATAATTTTGAACATGACATTTTTTGACAGTCCATGATTTTAGAGAACAAAGATTTAAGAAAGAAAGCAGTGGTCACAGGAATTGTGAGGACACTTCACAGCTGTAGCCTGACCTTTAGAAAAATAGTTTCCTTTAACTTTGCAGCTGGTTTCATCTGACAGTGTCTTATCTGCTGTTAAAAAACAAAGAAATAAGCAAGGAACCATGCTCAAAATGCAGAGGCTTATGCTAAGCCCCATGTCACCAAAGACTTAATTACATTTCAGCTGTACCAGAATTGGACACTTAAAGTAGTCAACCAGGAATTGCTTAATCAACGCTAGTTAGGCAATCTGCTTGATAGAACCCCACCATACCCTAAAGGAAGGTAACTTTGCAAAAACCAACTAGTTTTATTTATTTATTTATGCCAGTACAACGTCCTTGTTCCAGCTCCTTTCTGCCTATATAAAACTTTTATTTTGTATAGCTCCTTTTTATCTGCTCAATTGAATGCTGCCTGATTTGAATTAAGTTTTGCTTAAATAAATACTTAAAAATGTTTAACATGGCTGAGTTTATCTTTTAACATATCCCAGTGTAGTGAATATTCAGTCTGGTTTTTACTTTTTCAAAGGGAACTGATGTTTTGTTTTCTCACTTCAAATTCAGCACATAATACCAGGTTCCCAGGTGGTGTTAACTTTTACAACAGACTCTGGAAATCCATAGACATTGGTCAATATTTTTCTTCCAAAAGTATAAGTGATACAGAAACCCCAAAGACAATGGCTTGATCAGCCAGGCCCCCTCCTCCCTCCACACACACTTTTGTTTTTCTCCAGCTCCCGAGGAGTCCAAAGGTCGTTCACTGGAGTAAGAAACAAAAGAACCAGTAAGGTCCTTCCAATTTTAAATCAAATTCCACGTGGCCTTTCCAAGACTGCGGGTTGGGGAACTCTAGTTCAGGAGGAAGACCGCACGGGGCTTGAACTGATTAGTTTAGCCACCTGCCCCGTGTCCTCCCTACGGGAAGGTGTGCAGGGTATCAAGTGGGAGAGAAGCCAAGCAGCCAAGCCTCACTGCAACCCACCCGGCTTCCAGACGCAACTCCCCACACTTGTCCAGTGGGCCAGGAGTCCGGGCCTAGCCCCCTGGAAGTCCCCGCCTTGCCCCTGGCCCCGCTGCGCCCTTAGCCCCGCCCCCAGCCCCAATTGGGCCTTGGCTCCTGGCCCCGCCCCTTACGGCACCCGGAACCTGCTGCTTGTGGGAGTTGCTCCCCAGTCGGGCCTGATAGGGGCGGAGCCCGGCCTGCGGCGGGGAAGACGCGAGCTGCGGGAGGTGGACCTCCGTCCGGAAGCCGGGGTCTGCGGCCATGACAATTCCCTCACGCAGCTTCTTGCTGCTCCGCAGCCACCTGGGCCGAGTCCCGGGGCTGGGAGGGAGCGCGGCGTCGCTAGTAGGGGCGCCCAGAGCTGCCTACCCCACGATCAGGGGCTTTCGGAGCAGCGGCGCGAGGTATGAGCTGCACGGGACGCTTCGTCTGCTCTCTTGTCTGGGTGACGGGGGCGGGGGGTGAAGGCTGCCGGTGGGAGGGGCGGCAGGGGGCGCGCAAGCTGGGCTTTCGCCCTCGCGAGCGGGTCTCAGGCTCCAGCATAGTTCGCGGCGTGGGGGGCTGGGGCGAGGCCTGCTCCTCCTCCGAACTTGGCCTAGAAGACCGCCCAGGCGGGGGCCCTCAGTGGGCAACCTGGACGTGCTGTGCCCTGGGTTCCAGCACCAAAATGTTCCTTCTTTGCAGCGGGTGCAGCTGAGTGATCTATGAAGACTTTTGAGTCCCTCAGGAGAGGTGCCATAAAAACGCCTGGGCTGCTTCTTGCAGGCATTTGTTTTTGTTTCTGTTATTGTGAGTCATACACAAAGGAGTGGGCGCTGTCCCAGACGGTTTATTAGCGTTTGAATGTCTGAATTCCTTTATGGGCGGTAATACCGAGCGAGGGCTTTTCCAGCTCCAAAATTTTAATGACTTTAGCCCTGATTTCCCAGTCTTTTTCTGTGTGGTACTTCCCGAACTTCTTTAACCTAAATTTGAGGTGATGAGTCTTTATTCACTGTATGTCTTTGGATCTTGTTGCTGACGAGTACATTGGAAACAGAACAGTGCGGTTTTAACCCTTCCCCTCAAGGGTGCCTGGGGACAGTTTACCCTTCAGTCATCGACTTGGTCCTACTTACAAACTCAAATCTAATCATCTAAAAATATATCCCCTTGACCCAAAGCCAGTGAGTTCAGAAGAGATTATATTTCCAGACTTTCAGGGCATCTAGTTTCAGGGCTTCCAGTAATGCACTTTCACTGCTGTTTTACGTGGCTGGGGATGGTGTCTGTCTCATCTTTTTGTATATTCAATGCGCAGCACAAAACCTGAAAGAAAGTAATGATCAGTTTTGTGGAAATTCAGCTAGCTACTGCTTATTGAATTTATAGTGATTAAGTACCCGTTGTATGCATTTGGACCAAAGTCCTGAGTAACTGAAATAAAAATTATTTCCTACAGAGGTTACTTAGGACGTCATTTTTAGTGACCATGTATTCTGCAAAAATATGTGAGAATAGGACTGATGTAGAGTTCTGGTTGAATAAGCTTTGGTGGTGTCTGGAAGAATTTGCCAACTTTATTTAGAATTACCAACTTTATTGCCTAGGAAAAGGAGATTCTGTAGAATTCTATTTGTATTACAAAATTGAACGAATTATCTACTATAGTTATTTTATCTGTTTAGAGACTTTAGAAAACTTTTTGTTTTAGGACTTCTTTCCAGGGTGAGGATAACATTTTTCAAAGTGTAAAAGTTGATTAATTTATTTTTGTCAGCTTGATGTGAACAACCCCATCACCCAATTTTCTCTATGCACTTTGAATGATAGTCATAGCAGTTACAGCACAAGGATTTGGTCTAGCCAGTTGATTTGTATGGATGTGCCCCCCCCCTCCCCCCCATGCACACACTTGGGTAATTCAGGTATTTTAAAATTATACTTAATCATCTCTTTATAACTAAAATAGTTGAGTTGCAGTATGTTTGGAAAGCTATTCTTAACATAGCTAGGAACCGTTACTTTTTGATGTAGCTGCTTTCAGCCCCATTTGATGCAGATTGTATACATATAAATAATACTTTTGATTGTTTTTATTTTTTAAGGCAACAAACACTAAGTTAGGATAGGCTGGTCTTTTTTATATCCTCTTGGCACTGAATACCATATAAAAGGTGAGGATGGCTATAAAGTTGAGAGACACCTGTGGATTGGTGGGTCTGGTGGGGAGGAATTTGGACAGTGTGTTGATGCTTATTGGTGTCTCTTTTCTCTTCTAGGGCCAGCAGAGAGAAGAGATTCCATCTTCCAGAGGTTGCCACTGTCTGCCTCCCCACTTGTCCCCATCCACAGTCATTTTTAAAATGTAGTATAGTGACACATTAGTTATCTAGTTCTTCATTGTGAATGTGGTTTAAATCTAACATTATTCCTATTGACTTATTTTCAGTAAGTTAGTCTTACTGAAAACTGTCTTTGAGTGCAATAAACTCTTCACCCAAAGATACTGAATGTTTTATAATAACAGATTTATTGCAAGTTTTTGAGTTATATAAAGCCTTAAAGGAATTATAAAAATTAGTTTTGGTTGTTTTTTCATATTTTGACTACTTAGATACCTATAACAATGGAACATAACATGTAAATATTTTAGTAAATTTTTTTTTGACAAGTGAAATTTCAAGTAACATTTGACAGAATTTGAAAGTTGGAAAATCTTGAACTATCATTTAACATTTTTCTCTCAATGGTTTTTCCTTTAGTATTTGCAATGAGTTCTTTCCTATTTACTCATGAGAAATTAGGTCTTATTAATTGAAAGAAAATATATTTAATGTCAAATAAATAAGTTCTTTTGCAGCTTATTGTTTCTTAAAATGAGTTACCCAAACAGCCTTAAAGTTAAAAATAAAAAATTCTTGGTAATCTATTTTGCTTTCCTGTGTGAGTTTACAAATCAAAATGTCTTTGGGTTATAAACATCCTGTGAGCCTGGCCCTGTGCTTTTCAGTATATGGAGCTGGGCAGCAGCCTTTCCCATGTGGAGGGAAGGTCACAAAAAGCCCTTTTTAATTAATGTCAGACTCACAGCAGATTTGCAAGTATCCTACAATAGGAACTTCCCCAAACCCTGCTTTAGATCATCTTTCCTCAACTCATGTGCAGTAACTAGATGGATACCTCAAGTGTTCAATGCTTATTCTTTTGCTCAGTGATAAATCACTAATTTGGCAGATTTTTCCTCCTCCTGCTATGATTTATTTTAACACTTGTAAAATTTTGTGTATTGGCCTACAGCTCTTTATGGAAGCCTCACTTTTCTTTATGTCTCACTGCCAATGGCTTTATAATTTTTGCAGCTAAGCTGAAATTTTTTAAAAACCCTACATTTTTGGATGTAGTAAAAGATACTGGTTTATATGTTTTAAATAATAATATCTTATAAAGTAGGTAATTGAATTTAATAATTAAGAACCAGATTTTATCACTAAGGCTGTTCATTTTTCTTCAGATTCTTCCCTTCAGTACTTTTGTCTCTGGAGAAGAATTACTTCATTAAAGATCCTTTTATCCTCATGTAAGGCTGAAGGACCCAGACTTTATTTAGGACTATTGCTACAATTGATTTTTCACAGACTGAATTCAACCAATATTAAGAGTTCCAATGATTAACAAAGGCAGTTTCTTTTTTTTTCTTTTTTAATTAATAAATTTATCATTATTATTTTTTTTTAGAGAGAGAGGGGAAGGGAGAGAGGCAGAGAGGGAGAGAAACATCAATGTATGGTTGCCTTTCACCTGCCTCCAGCTACAGACCTGGCTGGAGACCTGGCTTGCAACTTGGTTATGTGTGCCCTGGCTGGGAATTGAACCAGCAATCTTTGGGTTTGCAAACTGGCTCCTTATTCTCTGTGCCACTAGCCGGGGACAAAAGCAGTTTCTTGAAATCATACTTTGCTTTGTTGGCAAATATGATAGTGTATTTTTCCCATCTTAATGCCTTACCTATTATAATAAAAATGAGATATGATAACTATCTGACTATAATTTTGATTGCTCAGTGTTCTTACGTCATTTCGATTTAGAACTTAAGTGTTTCATCATTTAGTGTCTTATATCTTAGATTTATATCTGTGTCCCAGCTGTTCAGAGATAAAATGCCTAATTGTAATGCATCTGAAACCTTAATTTTTCTCATTAAAATGGATTAATAGATGAAAAACAGACTAATTTAATCTCAGATTTTGTTAGTCATTGGTTTAGTAATAATTTAGCCATTTCTTTAATGAATTGAAACTTTGTCTTTTAAATGCTTTGATGCTTTATTGTCTTTTCATGTTAATACCTTGATAGGGGGATAAATAATAATCTTGCATGGTCACATACCCTCATGGAATTCCGTGAAGTTCAGTGAAATTTTTTTTGAAGAATTTTAAAATTTATTTTTAAAGAGAGGGTAAGGGAGGGAGAAAGTGAGGGAGAGAAACAGCAGTGTGTGGTTGTCTCTTGCGCACCCACAACTGGGGACCTAGTCTGCAACCCAGGCAGGCATGTGACCAGACTGGGAATCGAACTGGTGACCCTTTGGTTTGCAGGCTGGCATTCAGTCCACTGAACCTCATTAGCCAGGGCTCAGTGAAGATTTTAAAAAATCCTCGGGTTTAGGGAGGATTAAATTGTGGAGGGAACTTTAAAGAGAGAGGAACCTGGGTGAAATTTGAACTGTCAATGACTGGGCCATATTATTGATTAGTAATAAATGAGATTGGCTATTAAGTTCAGTTTGGAACAGAAAAAGAGAAACACTAAAATATAGAAAACTTTGTCGTCAGAGTAAATTACAATTAAAATTAAATTAGTTTCAAAGAACTCGGGATTGAATATTATCTGAGACGGCTTATCCAGCTGCTTCACTTAATGATAATGATAAGCATTTCCTGTGTTTTGGTTAATATTTTATTGGCTACATCATATTACATTTAAGTCAGTTGGCTATTTAACCTTATAATTTTGCTATATTCAAGGTCTAGTTTTAGGAACATGAAATAATTTACTCTCAGATTCAGGTCATCTTGTCAACATCATGCCATCTAGGTTTGTTCACTTAATGATCTGAACGCCACCTGGGTATAATTTGTCTCATTAGAGAATGCCTAGAACCTAAAAGACTATCTAGAGATTCAGCATTCTAAAGTGAGGGCATATATATAGACTTTAAAACAGATGACCCCTTCTCCCCTTTTGGCTAGTTATGATGAACTTTGTAAGGAATATTATCTTGCCTTTAAGTAATCCAGTTGTGTTGTTGAACAATAAATTCTTACTAATATTTCATGAACACGTATTCTGTTAAGCACTTAGCTAAGATTTTTTCACATACAGTCTATCCTTTAATGTGCACAATAACTAACTGAAGGAAGTAGACACTATTTACAATTCCCAGTTAACAGATTGGGAAACTGAGGAATAGAGAAATTAAATTACTTGTCCCAATTAACGTAGTAAATAAATAGTGAAGACAAGGCCTGAACCTGCATGCTCTACTTACTGCTTTTTTCTGCAAGCAATTTATAATTTTTAACATCTCATTATTACTTTTCCTCTTTGAAAATGTTATAGCTGGTAGAACTTTTCTGAATCAATAAAGATACTGTTGCATATAAAAATTAAAAATTATGTTGTTAGATTCCCTTAATGAAAGGTGCTTTTTAACCTGGAACTTCATGCATAGAATTTAGGGGATCCATAAACTTAGATGGGAGGTCATTAATCTGTAATAAATTTAGAGTTTTCTTCAATTGTGAACATTGACAATGCATCACAGTAATATTAGCAGTACCTGTAATGATGCCAATAAAAACCACAGTTTAATATCACAGAGTTGATGCAGAGATCTCAAAACATTATATACCCAAATACCTACTTTGATATTATGGTAGTTATTAGACCTACCACAAGATCCTGTTATTTAATGCTTTTTTATAGGTGTTTGATAATATTTCAACAAAACTGATTTTCTTATAAACTTGTGTATTTTATATTAAATATTTAAAAAGATTATTCTGAGAGGTATCCATAGGACTAAATAGACTACCCAATGGTTCTCATGGTAAAAAACGTAGCATCTAAGATTCTGAAAAAGATAAATGTTGTTTAGGTATATTCTAATTTAGTGGTCCTGAAAATGTTAAGTTACAAAATTGAATAACAAACAAAAAAATCATACATAATGAGAAGAACTTGCTTTGCTTTTTATTGCTTTACAAAAGTATAATTTCTGATAAAATTACTTTGAGTTATAAGTATTTTTGATGTGCAATGAAATGTTTGTTGAAAGGTCAAACAATATTCTTAAGTATTCATTTACTTTAAAAACATTCATTTACTCTGAAAGGTTCCCTAGTACTAGTGATTGCTTTTCTTCCACATGTAACTTTGCCTTGGTTCCCTTGGGTTCAATTTCCATTTTATCGTTAGTTCTAACAACTGAGATATAAAGCAATTAAACTACTTAGGGCCTGAAGAGAAATTTGACTTACTAATTGATTATATTAGGGTTTTTCATAAAAGACTTCTCATAAAATAATTGTAATTCTAAAGCAATTGCAATTCTAGAAGCAAAAGCAAGATGCCAAGTATTTAAATTGAATGCACTGTTAATCTTCAGTAGAATTTGGTATTTTACTATTTCATGAAGTATTGTGGTACACAAGAAAAGTCATGGCTTTTATTCCTGTTTACTACTTTGCTTTAGTTAATCAAACACATCATTTAGTTCTAATAACCATGGATTAGGATGGTTACAGTTTATTTTCTGGGGAGCATGGGTAAATAAACAAGTTTTCTCGAAGTATGGGTATAAACAGGCTCATAGAAACAGCACTAAATGCTGATGGCTTTCTCTGGTCCCATATTGTTCCTGGTTATCTGAGTAAGTCTCCATCTGTTACTCAACAGAAACTAGGGGAGACACTTTTGCAAATCAGCCAATCAGCATTTAGCTAAAACCTTTTCTGTAAGGTCAATAGAGAGCATTCCCATTTGTAGATGAGGGAATTGCATGCCTTTGAATGCAGTTAAGTGATGTGTCTAATCTCAAAAGCTACTGATGGTGCATCAGGCCTGACACTCAGGACTACTGGGCTTGGGGTAAGTAATTAGTGCCACACTGGGCTGCTCTGCTACTCCATGCCCCAACCCTCCATGGCTTATTGCTTCCTAAGCAACCACATTTAGTGCTAGCCCAGAGATACAGGGGGATAAAGCACTGAAAGGGAGAGTTCCTTGTCCAGCCTGCTTTGGGTAGGGGGCGTCACTGGCAATATTTCTGCCTTTTCAGGAAATGTTACCTGAGCAAGTAATGATAGGGTACATTGTATGAAAGATACCTGAAGGGTCAGCCTCTCTGCACTTTTGATGCCTATTTAATGGCAATGTGATTGATTTTTTTGGCTAAATCACATTTTTTAAGCCTAAAAAGAGACCTTGAAGTAACAAAATTGACACTATTTAGAATATTCACTAACAGATACATGTATTAGTGGATTTATAAAAGTTCTATTAAAAAATTTTTTCAAAAAATTTAAATTAACATTTTATAAGGTAATTATACATTAAAACGATTGAATTTTTATCTTAATTTTATATACTTAATTTTTGTTAATTATGTGAATATTTTTAATGTCAAATTATTGGTACCTATTCATACTATAACATTTAAAATATAAACATTAAATGATAAAGGAGAACAATTATAAATTAAATTTCAGGATAGTGTTTATAAGAAATAAGGGTTTTGAATAGGGGGGCATTATATAGATGATTTCAGTGATTTTAATAACTTTATTAAACTGGTTGGTATCGTATTATTTTTCCTTTTCATATGTTTTATAGTTGCTTTGCATCTACTCACTTTTAATATAATTCAGGAAGACCTATTTTGATAACAGAAAACACATTTTAGGATAGATAAATATCTGGAATACTACCTACCTCACCATTTTATCTTGAATATTTCTTTCAATTCTTTAGCCGTATGCATGAATATTTTAACAGTCATAATGAACCTGTAGTTTTTCAGTTCATATGTTCACTACGTACAATGAATATTTTCCCGTATTGCTCCTTATAATTATTTTCATTGGCTGCACAATTTTTAATAAACAATTTAACTGATAATTCCGCAAATATTTAATAAACACATATGCTGTACACATACTCTTATTAGGTGTAAAGGATATAATAAATATAAATTGGCTGCCTTGGCAGGGTAGTGGGTGAGACAGTCCGTTTAAGAAGGACGTAAGATACTACAAGAGCGAGCAGGGCGCTGCGGAACTCATGACAGAGTAGTTCCCCAGAGTAAAGTGAAGGGTCAGAGAGCATATCCAGAATGCCTTCTGAGCTGAGTCCTGAATATGTGAAGTGAAGAAGGAGTCGTCCTGGTAGGGAGGTTAGGTGAGAAGTAGGAAGAGTACTTCAGGTAGAGGGAATAGTATATGTAAAATCCAGAAGTAATAACCTTTATGCAGCTGATGTATTAAAATACAGTTGTGTGTAGCATGGGACTTGGTGAACTCTGTGTTCTTTAACAATGAAGCTAAAGAAAGCTCATGCATGGGCTTGAATCTACAGGAAATTCAGCTTTCAGTGAAAACTTATTCTCAGTTCTTCAGATCAAAGTTTGACTTCCGTTCTTTTTCTCACATTTAACACCCCATCTCAGTAAATCTCAGTGGCTCCATGCTCAGATTTAGAATTAGCACTTAGCACCCTCACTGCTACCCACTGGGATACCACACAGTCCCCGCCCCGCCTTGCTCCCAGAGACTGTCCTCCACATTTTAACCAGTTATCACTGAATAATGAAAATTGGGTCATGACGCTCCTCAGAATCTCCAAATGGCTCCTATCTCACAGTAAAACAGCATCCTTTTGAAGGCCTGAAGGGTCTTAGGTGATCTGATATCCTTGTTTCTCTGGCTTCATTCTCTGTCGTGGTCCACTTACTCTTTACACTGCAGCCGCTGCCTCCTTGCTATTCACTGAGCATGCCAGGCATGGTCTCACTTAAAGTTCTTTGTACTTGCTTGCACTTTCCTTGGCCTGGGATTCTTTTCTCGTTGTAGCCACACAATGTTTTCTCATTTCATTCATTTGTGCTCAAGTCTCACTTGGTTAATCAGAGAAGTGACACCCTAACTCACTTACATAAAGCTGCAACACTGGCATCCAGATATATGCTGTTCCTCCCTTTTTCACACATGATACTGTATACTAAGTATTTGCTTTAAAATTTGTTGCTGTGTCTTTACAATATGGTTTCCCTGAAATCAGATAATTTTTTGTGCACTATTATTTATATTCCTAGTGATAGTGCCTTCTATATAGAAGATCCTTAATATATATTTGTTAAATTAATAAATTAGGGCAGGTAGTGAGGAGTTTTACCAGAAAATTGACATGAATGTATTTGGAAATTCACTGACTGCAGCATGGAAAATGAATGGGCAGAGATCAAGACTTTAGCCAAGGAGAACTCACAGATGCTGTATGCTTCTGTGGCTGAATATTTGAATTCTTACTGGTACTTAACATTTTCAGCAATATTCATGCTTGACAAATCTCATTTGTTTATGCACTAAGGACTCTGTGAGCTAGAACACTACCAGCTCCTCCAGCATATGGACTGATAACAGGCATTTTGTCATTGGGCCTCTACTTGTTGAGACTCTCAATGACTGAGGAAATCAATGGGATGGGCCAGCAGCTACTAAAAATGCTCGAAGTCCTTACTCACCACTGGGTGGCAGTCTTACGTATATTTACCCATAAACGCTGGCTAATTCAGGCTACGTCTTGTCAGCTGTAGCTAGCACCTCAGTGTTATAAGGTATAAGCACTGTCACTCAGACCCCAACATAACAGAGTGCAGTCAAACTTAATTGTATATTGTCTCTCTGGAAGCCAGGAATCAGCTCATGCCGTTATCGTCCGACATTTTCAGTGCACACAGCTTTGAAGCATCTAGGCCATAATTATCGTAGGTTATTTTCAGAGCTTGCCCATTTCACACTAGCCTATGAACAGATAATTCTGTTGAACAGAGAATCAATAAGATGTATCAGCAGCAGCACCGCTATTCATATACTATAAAATGCACATGTGGTTTTATGTTTTAAAATATAAATGTATGTTCTTTATTGTATGAGTGAACTCTAGAAGCATGTAAACCTGCTTCTATAATAGACTATTTTACCCTAACTGAATATTGCTGACATAATTTTATTTATGGAAAGTATTTATTTATTTTTACTCTCTTTTAGAAATGAGCCATGCTGGAATTAGTTGCTATATCTGCAACCCTTAGTATTTGCTAGTATAGGAGGTCTTTGTTCTCTTAGTATTAGAAGGCCACTTAAATTATTAAAAATAAGCATAAGAAATGCATAGGAAATAGTGAAGTAAAAGTTTATTAATGTCAAAAAATAAAATTTAAAGTCTAATGTATTTTATTTTAATTTGATTTAACCTGAACCCATAACACTTCTAGAAGGAAACTCTGGAGAAATCTTTTGTGACCTTGAATTAGGCAAAGATTCCTCATACCAAGAGTATGATCTATAAAAAGAAAATTGATTGAAATACATAATAAGTCAGAAATGATATTCCATAGACACATTTAAGAGAACAAAAAGGCAAAGCACAGACTGGGAGAAGATATTTCAAATCACATGTCTGATATAGGACTTGAATTTAGGATATATGAAGAACTCCCAAAACTTCAATATAAGGAAACAGCCTATTAAATAATGGACAAAAAATTAAATTACATAGTTCAAAGTGGGTAGGCAGACAGTAAGCACATGAAATGATGTTTAACATCATTATTCACTATGAAAATTCAAATTAAAAGCACAATGAGATACCATCGTATAGACACTATTATGTCTAAAATGTGAAAGACCATATAAAATGATGGCAGGTATGTGGAGCAACTGGTACTCTCACATGTTGCTTTTAGAAATGTAAAATGGTACAACCACTTGGGAAAACAGTTGACAGTTTTGTACAAATTTAAGCATATACCTACCATATGCTTCAGCCATTCTACTCAAGGTTTGTTCAAAAGAAATGAAAGCATATGTGTATACCATGAGTTGTACATGAATTTTTCTAACAGCTTTACTTATTATGACTACCCACTGGAAACAACCCAAATATCCATCAACAATTGGAAAAACAAAATTTTGAATTTCTATGTAATGAAAACTACTCAGCAATAAAAAGAAATAAACTATTGATGCATGCAACAATATTAGTGAATCTAAATTATGTGAGTGAAAGTAGCTAGAGGAAAAATGTATAGTGTATAATATTTTTATAAATTCATAACACAAACTAATATATAGTGACAGACACAGGTCAGTGGTTGCCTGGTGATGGAGGGCATGCATGGTGGGGACATGTGGAATGGTGAGACCAAAAGGCACACCAGGAAACTTTTGGGGGTGATAGATATGCTAGTTTCTTAATTATGATGATGGTTTCTCAGGTACATATGTACATTGAAACATCAAATTGTACACTTTAAATGTGTGCAGTGTACTGTGTGTCAATTATACTTCAATAAAGCTGTAAAAAATTTAAGACGGTGAACCAAAAATGAAACACTGAATTTTCCATGAACTTTCATGCTTAAAAACTATGAAATTTTAGTGAAAAGTCAACAAAATTAGAATCAAAAGTACAGGCTACTTATCATTATAGTGTCTAGTTTTAATTGTATTATATTACCAGTTTATTTGCTCAGTTAATTATTTACCCAGGGTTAGGATTATTATTAAAATCAACTTTTGTGTTGGATTGAAGTAGTGGTTTTCAAACACAATCATGCACAATAATACCTGTGGGAACTTGCTAGGCATGCAGATTCCCAGGTTTCACCCCCTAGGGATTGTGAAATGTGGGTGTTGTCTTGGGGTCTGGGAGTCTGCAAGTTCAGCAAGCTTCGAAGGTGATTTTAATGTATCTACCCACAGACCACATTTGGCTATCATTTCTTAGCAGAATGTTGTTTATATCAAAATTGTATGAACTTAGATGAGCACAGTGGGCCACTGAAATGGAATATTCCTGATCTGGTTCTACCTATATGCACACTAACCTGTCAGAGAAGACAACTGACTTATTTGGAAGAGGCAGCAGGTTTGCACTTTGTGTGTTGCCTGATATTTGTGGTGCCCACATTCATGAGACAATAAATGTACAGATATGAAAGAATTAAGGTGCTGTAAAATATTCCATTCCTCTTTCCTGTCTTCTGCTTCTTACCCCTTTTTTTCCTCTTCTTCACAATATTCATTGACCTGCATTTGGCATTTTGTATAATTGTTATGGCAGAAAGAAGAACAAACCATTTCATACTTTATCAGGTACCTTTAACAAATGAACACATAGTAAGAGTAACATAATTCACCACTCTTAAGGCTGACATCATGGTGCCCTGGCAAACCTTCCCATAATGCATTTCTCCATGCCTTTCCAGAGGTAGATTCATGCCATTTATCAAGCCATAGCATTTCTCACCTTCTTAAGTACATAAATAAACTGCCGGGAAGTAATGCTCTATGCAAGCTTTTTTCCTTTAGAAATGGTGTGGGTAACACCTGAGCCATCTGCTTACTGACCTGGTCCCCAGAGTAATCAATAACAAACATGGAAGACTGACAGCTGTTGTCATGGACTTGTCCTAAGGCTGTGGAATAAAATTTCTCCTTGAATAAGTTAAAGGAGTTGTGTAGTACAGAGCTCACAGCTTCAGGGTCTTGGACAGGATACAGTAACTAAGAGTGTACAGACTAGTTTTAGGGTTGCAAGACTGTGGGGTCACGTACAACATGGCACAAGGCTCTAAGGGTAGGCGCCAGTGTTAACTAGACTGTGCTGATCTGCCTCTTCTGAAAAAAATAGAGCTTTTAGTAGAGCCAATACTATAGTCCAGATCTTGAACATGTGGTTTGATTAAAAAAAAAAAAAAAATATATATATATATATATGCAATAGTTATAAAGAAATGCATATTATAGTAAATTATAATGTATATCTAAAAAGCAGGATCTTTCACAAAATTATAAAAATATTTATGAAGCTGAAGAATGGGTGTCAAATATACAAACAGTTAAAATTTTGGATGCTCACTTGGAGAATCGTAGATGTTTTAGACACTCTTGTATCTTAAATTTATGTGGTTAAATGCTCCTCATTGTCCTTTTAGTACTACATTTATTCTTTTGTTTTCTACAGACATGATGCCATTGTTATTTCGGGAACTGAAATGGCCAAACAAATTCAGAAAGAAATACAGCGGGATGTCGAGTCATGGATTTCCCTCGGGAACAGAAGACCTCACCTTAGTATCATTTTAGTGGGTGATAACCCAGCAAGCCACACCTATGTCAGGAAGAAGATCAGAGCTGCCTCTGCCGTAGGTGCGCATGTTTTAGTTGTACTTGTTACAAAATAATTTTTCTGGTTTTACTTAAAGTTGAATTAATGATGAATGATGATTGTCAAATAAGTGTTATTTGAATAACATGTATCATTATGATAGATATTTTTTAGTTACCAAAGTATATCTTCATTTCTTTTCTATAAATTGCTTAAAAAAAAAAAAAAGACTTTTTTTCATTATTCTTAGAGAGAGGGGAAGGGAGAGAGGCAGAAAGGAAGAGTGACATCAATGTATGGTTGCCTTTCACCTGCCTCCAGCTGGGGACCTGGCTGGATACCTGGTTATATGCCCTGGCTGGGAATTGAACCAGTGACCTTTGGGGTTGCAGGCTGGTGCCAGTCCACTGAGCCACCAGCCAGGGCTTATAAATTTCATATTGAATCAACTCAGTGTGATTTCAGATGTTGTGATGACATGTGAGAAGAAAATTTACACACAACAGGCTCATTTTTGTTACATTTGCTTTAATCAGATAATAAGTCTGGCCAGTTCACTCTGTCATACTTGGCCTGACAGTGGTGGCAGTGCTGTTGAAATCCACTAATAGTGGTTTATCACAAATAAGTGCAATTTACCACATAGGACACAGGGCCAAAGAATGCACGTGAATCATAAGAAAACATCTGTTACTATGTGAGAAACCCTTTCTGCTGATGCTGAGAACATCGTTTTTATAGAAGGGCTTTTCTTTCTTGTGAGACAGGAATAGAGAAAACCAATTACATTCTGTCTGAGACAGTATTAATGGGGGAAAAAAACAAAACCTTTGTTAGATGACTTTCTGTGTTTGTTTTCTTCTAGGTATCTACACTGAGATCATTTTAAAACCTAAGGATATTTCTCAACAAGAACTTCTGGATATAACTGATCAATTAAACATGGACCCAAGAGTCAGTGGCATATTAGTTCAGTTGCCACTGCCAGGTACTTAATGCTTTTCCATATGTCTGGTTTGGTTAGGATAAAGGGCATCTTTCAGTATTATGCCATGACACTCTAAGTAATTGACCAAATTTGCTCAGGAAAAATCCAGCTATTATATTAGCATGTAATAGGTGAAAATTTCTGAATCACTTATACTTATGGTGACTGCAAATTACAAAAGAATACTTTAGCATTGACAATACATGCATGCAGTCCTTGCTTTGCCCAGTACTGCAAGACCATTAAAATGACTGTGTAAGTGGAAATCGTATAAAGTGATCTTAATAATCAAGGGCAAGAATAGCAATTGTCCTGTAACCTTTAAAATGTTTTTCTCTAAACATAAACTTCCTTGCTGTGGTTTATCAATGTATAAAGAAATGGAAAAACAGTAAAAATAATATTTATTTTATAGACTGTAATTTAAAATATTAAAACATTGCAAATTAAAGTATTTTATTTCTTTGCCAAAAAAATCTTGTCCATAGGTGCTTGAATAGAGCTTGCCTTCCCCTCATATATCATACAACATGGGGCAGGAATCTTTTCTATGCCTTGCAGACTGGAACTGCCATATTTCTTCCTGAGTTTGGGTCAGCTTTCATATTATTCTTTGTACTTTCAATGTTGTAAAATGTCTCCAAGTTTCTTTAAAGTGAAATTTTATGCTGGTGTCACTTTCTCTGGGTCATTATCATTCTTTCTGTCACAATAACTTTCCTCATTGAGGTTGATGAGCTACCTTACTCAGAGGGCATCCCAAGGTCACCTGTTTCTTTTACAACCCACTCACACTCAATAGAATCCTATTGAAGCAACTTCAGTTTGTTTTTTCCATTCATAGTTCTTACCTTCACTTCATGCTGGCCTAAGTTTTATCTATCTTTGCTTGGCTGTCACCATTTTCAGGTCTATTCACATACAATTTCAGTTCTAGCATCATCACATTTTGTTTCTTTGCTGTACTTTCCTCTTATAGGCTAATTCCCTCTGTTGATTATCCACTTTTGCAACATGTCATATGAATTTATCACTTGGAGACATGGAGGCAATACACTTTACTGTCTGTCTTTGACTAAAATACCAACGTGCAGTGACAAGTCATTGATGGGCCTTGAAGGAAGTGATATGTCAGCCACTGTGATGCTATATATTATTTACACAGGAATTTATGGATCAGAGAGCCAGAGCTCTTATGTAATATAGTTAATATACCATGAAAACTGACATTTGAACTGTGTTGTTGGAAGGCTGGTATTGTTAACTGGTTGTAGGTCTGAAATTTGCATATTTTTTAATTGAGCAAAGCAAAGAAAGGCTGCTGGTACAATATAGGGTACAGTAGTTCTGTGCAGTTTTGTGTTCCTCTGTTAAGTGTTATCTTGGAGAAAACAAAGATGTATGATGCTTTGCCTGGGATCTTTATATGGTATTAATATTTTAATTTCTCTTAACAATATAACTTAATATCTTAGTATGTTATAACTTTTGTGCCAATTAAATTACACCAAAAATTCATGTCTAATTCTAATTTCAATATGGCTGCTTTTAAAAAATCATAAAATTGGAAAGGATCTTAGAAGTTATCAAATTATTAGTGTTTCCTCCATGAGATAAATGCTTCTGATAGAAAATACTACAGATCCGTTATGTTAAAAGTACTATAGTAATTCATCACTTACTTTTAGAACTAGAAAGAAATTCAATACATACAACACCTTAATTTTATATTATAGAAAACTGAGGTCTAGAAACTATCAGGGGTTTACTAACATCAAAAGTCTGTCTACAGAACCTTGGCAGTGAGTTTAAACTCAACTTTTTTGGCTCATGTACAAAAAGAGAACCTTTTATTTTGTACTATATTTGCCAAACAGTTTTATAGTTTGCAGTTTATGGAGCTTACTCCATTTGCATTTGTACTACATTAAAATAGTTGTATAAAATGTTACAAGTTTCCAAATAGCTACATTAGATTTAGTCTATCTTAAAAATTTTATACGTATAGAATTTTTACCCCTTTGTGGGCAATATTCCCCATTTGGTGAATTTGTCAGCATTGCCACTAGATGGCACTAGTGATCTATCTGTACTAAAATTTCTTGAGTCTTGTTAGTTTCAGAGGGTGAGAGGCATAGAGGGACCATGGTGGTCACAAATTTCTGGATGCAAACTAATAATGTACAAAATAATAGTGGCTAAAATTTATTACATCAAGAACTTGTGTTTCAGGCACTTTACGTTGATTAATTTATTAAATCCTCACAATAATCTTATGGGCTTGTATCTTTTATTATGCACATTTTACTGATGAGGGATTTGAGGCATGAAGAGATTATATAACTTCCTTACAGTCATGGAGCTGGTAAGAAATTGTCCTGGGATATGAATGTTTGTTAGTAGGTCACTCATGGCATTACTTTAGATGATTATGTTAGCTAGTAAATAATGTGTGCCTACTACATGATAGGTTTTCTTTATATGGATTATTTTATTTTATCTTCAAAACAACCTATTAGTAGGAATTGTCTTCTCCATTTTACAGATAAAGAGACTGGAATATAGAAGTTAAGAAAATTGTCAAGTATTACTTCCTAGTAAATGGTAGAGCCAGGACTCAAAATCAGGCAGTCTGATTCTAGAGCTGACCTTTTTAACTTTTGTTAACTTACATTATACTGACTCTGTGAACATTATAAGTGCATATATTTCAAGCATTTACATTCAAGTTCCTAGTACATATAACTACCATTTCGACCAGGATTATTTCAGTGATCTTCTATCTGTTCTCCCTTCTTTCCTGCCTTGTAACCTACATTTTTATGGCTTTGCCCTACTCAGTAATGATATTTCTATTATTATTCATAATTTCTTTTTGGTAAGGTTAAAAAATGATAACAGTGGGCATAAAGACAGATATTAAATATATCGTTCCTCCTGAAGTGGCTTGTATCTTATTTGAGTCGTTATATGTGAGCGGTACATGTTTGCTAGCAGAAAATACCATTCAGCTGTACGGATGTGTACAGCATGAGCCTGTAATCTGGCCTTACAAGTTATTAACTGTTACTTAACTGGTGGATCACTTTTCTGTTCATTGTAAAAGGAGGATTGAAATAGACTTTTATCCAACTCACTTGTGCCCTATAGTTTGTTGGTTAATAGAAAGAGTTGATAAAAAGAAAGTCATAGAACATTACATACTTACCTTAAAGATTGTATTATAATGTACAACATTAAAATACTCACTTATTCATCAATCTTTTGATGTGGGTCCAAGACTGTGGAACTCACTGACTAGAATTTTTATCATTTTCTGGCATTAATTCATTGCCTATAATTTTCAGTTGGAAGTGAAGTTGAGTGAAAATTTGTCTAGATTTGAGAAAGTTCTCCCAGTTTTCATAATTATCTTCCCCTTATCAAAATCATTATTAATTCTTTTTGGTCCTCAGGAGTCTACCCAGAACATTCAACATAATTTCCATAAAAATAACAACTGTTTTTTTCATACTCTATTGTTATTTGGTCATATATCATTTTTAATTAAATGACATGACATACTGCAAAATAACTGGCAAAAACAGGTTGGGATATATACACAATTATTTCTTTATTATCATGAAACTAGAGGCTGAAGTAGTTTATTAATTACTCTCTGATATTCTTTCAGTAAGCTTGAGCCACCAGCCTGAATGTTTTATAAAAGAAATGGAACACATTAGTTATTTTGGTAAGTGGCCATGTTGGAGTGAGTTGAGATAGCATCTCCTGTACATGTCGTCTAGGGTTGTTATTAGGACCATTGAAACAATGAGTAAATGAACAAATGAAATGATTCTAGTCAATTACACCTTCACTTTTTCTATCATTTGGTTAATAATCCAAATTTCAAGTTATTTTATTATAATTTTAAGATTAATTTTTACAAGTAGGGCAATATACTAAGCAAAAGAAATTCCTAGTTGGAAGTATAATTCTGATGTTGGAGGAGAGGTTTGCATAAGGATTGGATAAAATGTATAAGCAGTTTCCATGAACTCCTTTGGGTAGAAATCAAAGAAATGAGGTAGATTTACAGCTAATAAGCCAAAAAAGGAGATAAAATGGAATGATTAAAAACATTTAATTGTTCTAAAGAAATGAAGCAACAAAAGGAAAAGACACAACGAAAACACATAACAGTTGATAGATTTAGTCACATAAAATGGAATGTTGTAAATAATCCAGTTAAATATTAGAGGTTGTTAGATTAGATAAAAAGCAAGACTCAAATATATGCTGCCTATAAGAAACACACTTTAGCCCTGGCTGGTGGCACAGTGGATAAGGTGCCAGCCTGAGAACCCAAAGGTCACTGGTTCGATTCCCAGCCAGGGCACATAACCAGGTTGCAAACCAGGTCTCCAGCCAGATGTGTAGCTGGAGGCAGGTGAAAGGCAACTATACATAGATGTCTCTCTCCCTCATTACCTCTCTCCCTGCCCCTCTCTCTAAAAATAATAAATAAAATCTTTACCAAAAAAGAAAACACACACACACACACACACACACACACTTCTGGTATAAAGACAGAGAGGTTAAAGCAAAATGATGAAAAAGATATATTATGCTGACACTAATTAATAAAAAAGTGATTATGTTAATGCCAGATCAAGCAATGACTATTACTAGGGATAAATAAGGTCACTCCACAATAATAAAGGAGCTGTTTATTAAAAGGAATTAACAATTTTAATTATTTCTATACTTAAGAAGGAAGCTTCAAAACACATTCAAGAAAAACTAATAAAATTGTAAGGAAAATAGATACATTTAAAATTATAATTATAGATTTCAGCACTTTTAATAATTGAGAGAACAAGTGGACAAAAAATCAGAATATATATTTGAAACACAATGTCATCCGAATTGACATTTATAGAATACTCTCTTAGAAAACAACGAAATGTATATTTTTTTCTAAGTTTACAAAGCACATTTACCAGGATATACCATCTTTTAGGTCATAAAAATTGTTTACATTGTTTAAAAGGATTCATGGCATCTAAAGGGTATTTTCTTACCACAATGGAATTAAATTAAAATTCACTAACAGAAAAATATCTGGAACACTCCAAAATAGTTAGAAACTAAAAAACACACTTTTATTTAGAAACGAAACAACACACTTTAAAATAATTCATGTGTTAATATACTATAATCATGGATTGAAAAACTAAATATTGTTAAGCTGTCAGTTATCTTCAAATTGACTTATAGATTAATCAAAATCCCAGCATACTTTTTTTTTCTTTTGTAGAAGTTGACAAATTGTAAAATTTATATGGGAATGTGAAGTACCTAGAATGGTCAAAATAACTTTGAAAATGAATGATAGTTGGAAGATTAATACTGCCTGATTTTAAGACTGATTATAAAGACACATTAATCAAGGCTGTGTGGCATTGGAACCAATGTAGAAAAACAGATAAATGGAAGAAATTGGAAGCCCAGAAATAAAGCCACAGCTATATCGACAACTGATTTTTGTTTGACAAAGGTGGAAAGAAAAATTAGTGCAGAAATGATATGCTTTTCATCACATGATGCTGGAACATTTGAATTTTATTTGGATACGAAAGGTAAACTTGATAAATTGGACTTCATCAAAATATAAAACTTATGCTCTTGAAAAGATACTGTGAAAGACAAATACCATATGATCCTACCTGTAAGTGAAACCTAATGAACAAAACAAATGAGCAAAGTAGAACCAGAGCCATGGAAATAAGTAACAAACTGACAGTGACCAGAGGGAAAAGGGAGGGGGATAACAGGGAAAGAAGGGAAAGGGTCTAGTCAAAAAGGACCCAAGGACATGGACAACAGGGTGGGGATCAATTGTGAGAGGTTGGGGAGGGCAATGTAGGGGGGCAAATAGGGATAACTGTAATTGAACATCAATAAAACAAAAAATGGAGAAAAGATGCCGTTAAAAGAATTAAAAGACAAACTGGAAGAAAATATTTACAAAGCATGTATCTGCTAATATGTATATACAGAATATACAAAGAAGTCTCAAAAATCAATACAAGAAAATAAAAACAATCCAGTAAAAAAAACAAAACCCACCTCCTAGCAGATCAACATAAATCCCCTTGTCTTTACAACAAGAAAAAGCAAGCAAATTGAAAGTTAACGTTTTTCCTAACCCATCAGAGAACTGATGTTGCGAAGACAAACCACCATTCCAAAATGTGGAGGGAGAAAGTCAAATCCAGGGTCACAAGATCTACTTACATGAAAGAGAAATTATAGGAGCCATGAACACATAGGAACAATTAAATGTGAATTTTTGTGAGTTTCTGGAAAACAAATAAATGCAATAAAACTATGAAAAAGAAGACATGGAAATGATAACCAGGATTCAGAATAAAGCATAGATCAGGTTGGAACTGGAAAGGGGATGGGTTAATGGGTTGGTTATATGATTAAATATAGGTTATTGTTAAAGGCATAACTTTTGTTTGGGGTGGTGGAATTGCATATGTGTACTATAAAAAATAACTACTTAATTAGTTATAATTAGATTGTTCTTGGATCAATATTGAGATTGTGTCACAAACCATAAATCATGATTCAACCAATTTATGCATTTGAAGTTTATTCAAAGAAAGCCTGATTTTGAAGATATTTTACTTGAAGTCCTTTCAGGCAAGATTTGAATATTTATAGAAACAAAACCATCCCCACAATACCATCCATCCAGTTTTTAAAAATCTCATAAGTAACATTTTTATCAAAGAATTTATGAGCAAGGGAAACAAAATGAAAGGCGATTCTCCTGTACATGGAATATGTTAACCACATGATGGCAACATTGAGAAAGCAGTGATTTAAAAAACTTAATAATTTATACTGGAAACTGAGAAAATCACTGAGATATCTTTTACACATTAGTGGGATTGGTTGGTCACTGTGGCTACTATGTCTCTCACCACTCATACCCAGATAGAATCCACCCCAAGAGTGTTTTTAGTCACCCAAATCTATATAATCACATCTTTTTGAGTGGTTGCTCTCACAAACTAGTTACATTATGTAACTAGAAATGATTTACTTCTCAAAATATATTTAAAATCTGGAATCCTTGAACAACAGAGGTTACTTTTTTTCATCTTTTTCTGTTCCTTTTACCATGATAATCTTATCTATTTTTTAGTGCATTCAACTTGGGTCAAACCAAAAGTCTCTTTTAAACACCTGAATATTTCTTTGTAGACAATCGTGTTGTTTTTTTGTTTTTGTTTTTATTTTTTGTGAAGAGTTTATTTATTATTTTTATAGAGAGGGGAAGGGAGAGAGGCAGAGAGGGAGAGAGACATCAATGTATGGTTGCCTTTCCCCTGCCTCCACCTACAGACCTGGCTGAAGACCTGGCTTGCAACCTGGCCATGTGCCCTGGCTGGGAATCGAACCAGCAACCTTTGGGTTCACAGGCTGGCGCCTTATCTACTGTGCCACCAGCCAGGGCCTGTAGACAATCTTTTAAGAGATATATTTATGATTATTTTGTGACCTTCATCATTTATCAAATTGAACAAATATTTACTTAGAATTCAATCTATATATAATCTGATAGGTGTTAAAAGAAGTGGTAGTTAGAAAATAGTTTAAGACTAGCTATTCTTGAGAAGTTTGCAAGCATGATCCCCAAAACACAGCATTTCTTCTTTTCCCTTGTGTGTAAAAGAAGTTTAGAAGAATAGACATGCTCACTTACCTGTTTTCCTCTATAGAATATATACTGCTTCAAGTGCTGTAATGTGTATTTGATGGAAGTCACTTTGTAGGGTGCCTGCAAAACAGAGGACTTAACAAACCAAGGTGTTTTCAATTCTACTTCTGAAGAATAAGGCAATTTTTGGATCTGCATGTACTTTTCAGGTCACTAAAGAGGCACATGCAGGGCAGAGGTGGTAACCTTTGCATGACGTGTAGGTTCCAACTCCGGTAATTATTTTTTTATAGCCTATGAAGTAAGCCTGCCTGGGAAGTTGTTGCAGTTATGGCTGTAGGAGAAAGAGGCTGAGGAAGGGTGGAGAGCCAGAGCCACCCCTCCACCCTTCTGTTGCCCAGAGAATACTTCCCACTCCACCCCAAGCTCTACTGTATTCTCGAATTTGGGGGTGGAGAGGCACCCAGTGAGATCACAGTCACTTCCCATTCCTTTTTCATTCCTTCACTCCTGATGATGAAACAAATCTTAAAGGATATTGTGCAAGTGGTAAGCACCTAGTAAATATTTTCTGTCTTGCAACCTTGATGTAGAACCCCTAGGGGATAACAAATATTATTTATTGATTTGAGAAGAGTGTACATAGCTTCTAAAAGTATCTCTCATGTACTCCTAAAAATAACTAGCTTGTTAAGAGCCATAGCTAAATAATTTGATTAGGCCAACATTTATTTCATTAGAATGTAAGCTCCACAAGGTAAGAATTTTGTCTATTTGGTTCACTTACATATCTTAAACACTTAAAACTGTACTCAGCACATGATAGACACAAAATAAATATTTATTAAGCAAATAAATGAGTAAATTTTCAAGGGCCTTTTATCCATGTTTATTAGGATAAAGCCTTGCTTGAAATTTCTGATTTTTCAAGTCTGGAAGAGAAGTAACAAATGAAAAACAAACATGATTTTTTTATATTAAATTTTTATCAGAGGATATAAAAGTGCCAGAGAGCTAATGATAGAGATGCAAAGATTGACAAGTTGAGATTTTAATGAAAGCCACCTTTGGTTTTTTATTATGTTTTTAAAAGATAGAAGTTAGAGATTATAGCAAGATCATCTTTTCCTTGTGACAGCCTGTTCTAGTTGTCCTCACTTGTCCACTTATTTTCCACTAATTTTATCTGTTTCTTTATATATAGGTCAGGGATACTAGCAGTCATTTATTTAATAAATGTTCATGCGTGGTAGGAATACATCAATGAAAAAGAAGTTGAAAATGTCTTCTTTGTGGAGTAGCAAGAGAGACAGACAATAAGAAATAAACACAATAAGCAATTATATGTATTAGAAGTTGATATGCTATGGGAAAAAAGAAAAATTAGATCATAGTAAAGAGGATCAAGATTTGGGGGTACCAAGTTGTATTTTTACTTTCCACTCAATATTTTATGACATATTGGAACATACAGAAAAGTTAAATGAATGGTACAGTGAAGACCCATATGCCCTCAATCTAGGTTCTATAATTGTTAACTCATTGCTGTATTTGCTTTGTCACATCTATCCATTTATCCATCTATCAATTCATCCTATTTTTGAAGCATTAAAAGGTAAAAACACTTAATGTACCCCTATAACTTCAGTGAGCATATTGTTACTTACAATGTTTATATTTTCATGTGAAATTTACATATACATTGAAATGCACGCATCTAAATTGGCTCATCTAAGCAGTAATGTAAAAATCTTTGGGTGGAAAATAAGCCAGAAATTTGTTTTGATCCTTTTTTACTGTTCCTTGCCCAAAGGCAATTAAACATATTATAAATAATTTGCTGGTCTCTCAAGACATTCCCTAAGCTGTTCTATTGCAGTCTATGAATTTAATTTAATGACTTTTCTGACGTGACTTAATGACTTCTCATGATCTTAAATAGAAGGGGACAACACACACTTACAAAGTGAATACTGCCAGTTGTCCCATTCATTTCTGTGAGATATTAACCCATTATGAATAAAAAATGTGGGGGACAGAGGGGAGCAAAAAGGGGATGGATGTAATACAACAACAATAAAATTAAAAAAAA
Organism: Noctilio leporinus; assembly: GCA_004026585.1. Classification (NCBI taxonomy): domain Eukaryota; kingdom Metazoa; phylum Chordata; class Mammalia; order Chiroptera; family Noctilionidae; genus Noctilio; species Noctilio leporinus. The sequence goes on along the minus strand of PVIW01002854.1, from coordinate 68,796 downwards.
TGTTTTATAACCATTGAGAAAAGAAATTGATATTGTTGAGTCTCATGGTTATTTCTTCCCTTCAATTCATGGATCCCAGGAGTGAGACATCAGGGGACTTTGAGTAGCAGTCAGTCAAAATGATGCAATGAATTTATTTCTCTTACTCATACAACAAAAGGTGGACTTGGTTGTATAATGTTTGATATATATCTTTAGACCCATATTAGTTAATCTAGTAATAGTGTTATATTTGAAGGTTTGGAAAAGACAGTACATTACGTTCCTTGGGATATTTTTAAATTATCAACTGCCTTGATTAGAAGGGATGGAGGGGCTGTCTAATTTTAAATGTTTAGCAGTATTGAAGATGCTTTTTATTTATGTTTTTTTACATAATACATAAGGAGAAACTGGGTTTAGAGCAAAAGGATGTGGATTTGAATTCTAGGTCCTCCTCTGTGTAGTGGCTTCACATTGACTGAGTCTGAGACTCTTTGAGCTTCATCTTTAAAATGGAGATAATGCTTCTTCTGTCTTAGTTCCCAGTAATATGAAGATCATAGGAGGAGCTTATGCAATGGTAACATAACATTGGAAAACTCTATTTAAAATTAAGATGTACTATTTGATGCTAGTGCTGTATACTATACATTACATAATAAAAGATATACCTCTCCAAGAAAAAAATGTATGTGAGATTTAATCCACTGTTGAATTAACATAGAGCTACATAAAAATGATTTATAATTTTGTTTCCTTGATTTTTATAATGTAAACATTTTAAAACTATTCACAAAGATTCTTTTCCTTTTAGACAAAATAAGCGATATAGGAATACAGTTTTCACATGTCTACCTTGCACCTTTTGCATGACCACACATTTGTCTTTAAACAACTATTATATTATTAGCTTAAGGCAAAATTGTTCTAAATGGCCATCTGAGTCAAAGGTTAAGAAGTACATAATAGGAAAGATCTGTTTGTAATTACCAGTCTCTATTGCCTCTCTCCAAATTTTCAGAGCATACATTTCTTCTTTACTATTTCAGCTATTGTGTGAGGTGAATTTTTTGTTACAACTTAATGCTATTTTTAGTGAATGAAAAAGTACAGACCAGTTGATGGCAAAATTCAGTATAAGAAAATGGCTCTCAGAATCTAATTAAGAACCCTTGTTGAGTTCTTTCAATCAATGGCTAATCTATACATACATTAGTTAATTTTTAATTTAGAGGTGAACTAATTTAAGCCCTAGATCAATAATGGAGATTACAAGTATAGGTATTTTAAAAACTTACAAAGGTTTTTATTTCATTAAAAAATATCCATAGCATGAACCTTCTGCATGAGTGGTAGGTGTTGAAAAAATCAACCATCAGCAGCAGCACCATGACCGTAATTATCATCATCCAGATGGAAAAGAGAACAACTTTTTTGTCATCAAACAGTAAATTAAACGTAATTTTAAAAAAGTTCTGCTAGAACCTATATTCTTCTACTTCTGAGAAAATGGATGGAGTTCTTACTCTTTTAGAACATTAAAGAATGAATACAATTCTTAAAAGTGAACAATTGTTGACTGGAGAGATATTCCAAACACCCAATTTCTATTTGACTATGATGCAACTGACTTCTTTTGTATATGTAAAGGACTTTGCTAGTCAAGTAATGGCAAATTAGATCTATGCAAAGTAAGTTGTTGGTAATGCCACTTTTACAACACCAAAGATCTAAGGTGCAAGGCATACGCCTTTGAAAACAATTTTCAGTCTAATGCTCTGCCAGTTGAGCTATTTCGGCAGCTTATAGTTTGAACTTGGTCTTTGATAATGTTTGTTGGTTTTTTTTTTGAATATTTTATTTATTAGTTTTAGAGAGACGGGAGGGGAGAGAGGCAGAGAGGGAGAGAGACATCAATGTATGGTTGTCTTTCACCTGCCTCCAGCTACAGAACTGGGTGGAAACCTGGCTTGCAACCTCATTAATGTGCCCTGGCTGGGGAATCAAACCAGTGACCTTTGGGTTCACAGGCCGGCACCTTATCCACTGTGCCACCAGCCAGGGCTCTCTGTGATAATGTTTTAAAATAGTTTGTCTGAGGAGCATCTATTGTGTAACGGACAAAGAAATTTTATGCAGCAAATATACTTTCACTTCAATATTTTAGGTATGTGGGTTAATTTTGGGATTTAAGCTAAGCTAAGCTACTTTGCCTAGAGTAGTAAGAGCCTATTTTATATTTCAGTGTTTACGGCTTTTCAAAATGATACTATTGGTGTCTCATATCTCATTTGATTAGTTTGTTACTCAAGTTATGCTCTTTTTCTTTCCGATAGGAAACCATGATGATATTTTGGATTTCTGTGTGCTAGTGCTTCAGGAATTGCATGTGTGTGTGTATGTTTGTGTGTGTGCATAATATTTACTCTTTTGTATGTCTTTTGGGATGAAGCTAGGCACCAATGACTATTTTTAACACTTACAGAGCCCTTTTAACCTGTTATTCTAGAAACAGTTAATAAAAGCCTATTTGTGGAAATGTAGATTTCCACATGTAGATACATACCTTCTTTAAATTAGTAACAATACAGACATTAATAAAAATGGGAAGCCAGTAGATATTTCCATAAAATTTCATGATATACATCTATATACTCATACACACACACACACACACACACACATACACACACAGCAGCAATGTATAGATATATAGATTTCTTATTATTAATTTTGGTGAATTTTAGTTTCCTGATCTTAAGTTTTACTTAAATGTAGATTTCCACAAATAGCAAAGACATAGATTAAAATATGTAAATTTATTGGGGCAAAGACTTATCATCTGGGTGTTCCCAGATTTTATTAGTGTTGTTTTATTTTGCAGACTTTTTCTTTTCACTTTTTTCTTAACAGTTTTTTTAGTTTTTTAAGTTGTCAAATCTAGATGTTTGAAATTGTGACTTAGCATAGTTGTAGGTTTATGCAAATAAAGGTTTCCTTTATTCCTCATCTAATGACCTGGGCATCTTGAAAGTGAACAAAAGAATTACTGGAAATAGGTGGCCACTTTGTTCCTATTTTTTCTTTTGGAGATACATACTTTCTTTACACTTCTGGCCCTGTATTGGCCTATTCTTATACAGCAGTTAAATGCAGCCATTGGTCAAGAGCACTTGTCTTATTATTTTGGTGTTAGGAAGAAGAACAGAATAATGATTTCACATCTTTACTGAAGCTCTGAGTCATAAGTGATCTGGTTGTAGGTCCTCACATCTCAGTTTGCAGACCTCCAAATAAACAATTAAAAATGAGAGCCATTTTATTTACTTTTCAGACCATGTGGATGAGCGAACAGTATGCAATGGAGTTGCCCCCGAAAAAGATGTCGATGGATTTCATATTATCAATATTGGAAGACTGTGCCTTGATCAGCATTCTCTCATACCTGCCACTGCTGGTGCTGTCTGGGAAATAATCAGAAGGACAGGTTGGTGACTTGTGGTCTGTAGGACATGGGCGCTCCTTGCCAACCAAGCATTCGTCTGATGCCTTGATGGAATGACCTCAGTCCTATTGAGAGAAAGAAAATGATGAGCCATAAAACTTCAATCTGTGGATATGAAGTTATATAAGTCAAAGAACAATCCAAAATAAAATCTTCTCCTTTCTAATCTTCTGTTTTCTAATCGAAAGAGAAAATTTCCAAGGGAAATCAGATTGTAAAATTACATTCTTAGAACGATAGTATTTGGGGGGGAAAAAATCTAACTTCTTTCTTCCTTTTACTTATGAAGAAGCTATGCCCAAAACAGGTAAAGTATGTTAAATCTGCAAGTTTTATCTTGTATGCCTTTTTAAGTCCCTAAGTTTAATGCTTATGAAGTAAAATGCATGAGCTTTGTGGGAAAATTCATTTTTTCCTATTTCATTTTGTCTCCTTGTGTTCAAAATGTGATTACCCATTAAACTTGACATTGCTATATTTTACTTACTTTGTAATTAGCAGTTAATATATTTTAATTCTCTATACTTCTAACTTTTCATATAAACCACAGTACTTTAAAGTAATTTGATGGCAACTTGAAAATATTGTGCTTTTCTTCATGAGGACATAACCTGAGAGAAAGTGACACATCCAAGAGGTATAAGAAGAAATAGTTATAAATAATGAATGTGGACGCATTAGAGATAAGCCACACAATAATACAAATTGGATTAGAAGTTTTTAAAGAACATGTCAGCTGGCTATTTAAATGTTTGTTTGCTTCTTGTTGTTGATCATTTCAATCAAACTCTGTTTTAAGGAATTGAAACATTTGGGAAAAATGTGGTTGTGGCTGGAAGATCCAAGAATGTAGGGATGCCCATTGCCATGCTCCTGCACACCGATGGAAATCACGAGCGGCCGGGAGGTAGGTGGGGCCTTGGGGAGTCCAGATTCCTTTACAGTTTTTTAAGTCATCAAATCTAGATATTTGAAATTGTGACTTAGCATAGTTGTAGGTTTATGCAAATAAAGGTTTCCGTTATTCCTCATCTAATGACCTGGGCATCTTGAAAGTGAACAAAAGAATTACTGGAAATAGGTGGCCACTTTGATCCTATTTTTCTTTTGGGGATACATACTTTCTTTAAATTAGTAACAATACAGACATTAATAAAAGTGGGAAGCCAGTAGATATTTCCATTAAATCTCATGATATACATCTGCATACTCACACACACTCACACACAAACACACACACACACACACACACACACACACAGCATCAATGTAGAGATATATAGATTTCTTACTATTAGTTTTGGTGAATTTTAGTTTCCTAATCTTAAATTTTCAAATACCTGTTTTAATCTGGGTTGACATAATGCATATGAAATAAATTTTAAGCTGCAAAGCCCTATGAAAAAGTAAGCCCAATGATAATGTATTTCTTATCTCAGATGACATGAGACTTTTGAAAACTGTTTTTCTTTCCTGGGTCTAAGGATTTAAATATTGTCACAAATCAAAATGTGTATATGGGTCATAGTAAATACAAGCCTGATAGTGACTCCAATTAGCTTTAAAAAACCTTAGTTTGAAGAGCTTTTGGAAAGACTAAAGCTGGTGGTATGAACACAGTTTTCATGATAACCATCTTCAAAGTTACATTTCTAATTTTACTATTCTGTTCTAACTTAATCTCCTAGGGTTTATCTATCTCTTAGGTTATAATAAAAATATTGATTCATATTTGCCTTTATATAATAGCATCTTTGTTAAGCAAGGTAAAACAACTAGGCAGTTTACTTATGTATACTATTTTTGTTGGAAAAACCTGACCAAGAGCCAATAAAGTTTTTTCATTTTCAACATTTCATTTTATCCCATCAATAATGTAACAATAACATAGCTGCACAACTTGTACTATACTTTCTCATGAACTATCTTACTTCTCAATAATTCTGGCATACATGTATCATTTGCATTTAGCAGCTAAAGGAAATGAGCCCTGAAAGACTTCAGGTGACTTACCCAAGGCCACACAAGGAAGTAGTAAATCAGCTGGGAGTTGAGCGCTGACTGTGTGTTTAGGAGGGTAGACTTGCAGTCAGACACCTTTCCTGCCAAACCCTGTGTCCTTGGGCTAGTCATCTAATCAGCTGTATGCCTCCACTTTTCCCATCTGTAAAACACATAATATTAATATCTCTTCATTGAATTATTTTGAAAATTCAACAATGTATGGATAGAAATTACTAATTGTAGTGCCAGACATAGTTAAGTAAGTGCTTGTACAAGTGAACTGTGCCTATCGCTATTATTTCCATTTTTATGCTGAGGTTAAAAAGCTGTGGCCATACTAATCATAACATTTGGGGTAACGTGACCCAATATTAATTATGTATTTTCACCTTCATTTAATTTTTTCTGGTGGGTTTTATGTTTGTTTTATTTTGGATCAAATCTAGTTTTTGTTGTAATAATTTGCATAAGTATAGAATTTATAAAGTCCATAAAGTATTTCATTAGGAATATGGTGTCATAATAGTCTATACTTTACAAGATATCTTTTCTTGTAGATGTCAATAAATTGTATGCTAACTTCTTGATAAATTTTAATTTTGAATTATTTGTCACACCTAAGTTTAAGAATATTAAATTATCCTTTATTTATGAAAATTTAAATTAGACATTCCTATATCATAAAACATACTAACTTTATAAATACTTTACATTTTGTGTTATACTTGAATGCATGTTAAAAATTAAAGTGGAATTAGTTGTATATAATTGATTACTTATAAGCTGGGAAGTTAAATTTACTTTTATTTTAGTGGCATGTAGGTGCCATTGTAATTACAGTATCTAAAAGGTAATAAGTTATATTAAAAATGATGTTGGACAGTTTGTAACATAGGTGGCATTTAATCTCATGCATATTTAATAGGAGTGTGCTGGCATATGTGATTAATGTAATAAACTGTTGAGAGCTGTTTACTGAAGATTTGGAGTCTGTGGGAAAGTTAATATTTCAAATGTCCATGTCTCCAGTTATTACATGTATCTGTGTAGTTATTATAGGTAATAACTACATGTGCATGTTAGCTAATAGAGATAATGAGGGAGGATTAACTTGGCCAATTCATATCTATAGAACTTTTTCTGATGACACTCACAGTGTTGTGTGTTCAGCTCACAATGTCTTTCTTTGTTAGAAGAGATTCGGAACCCTAATGATTCATTTGTGTTTTAAAGCCAAAGATAATTGCACTAGAAAAAAATATCTGTACTGAAATTTAGCCTGATTAATATGTTGGCTACCCATGGCTAGTTATTAGTACATACCAAAAAGATAGTTCTCAAACTGGGAGCCCTTGAATCAAAACATGGGATATTCAAGGTTAGTCTCCATGCATGTTTTACGTTAACACAAGATAACTAGCACTCAGGGTCAGGAAGAGGCATCAAGGGCAAAGGCATTTGAAAACATTTCCCTTTAAACCTCTTGGTTCACCTCTCTTTCTATCGTCATCCGACCAACTAAAAACCATTTCATGGTTTGATATTATCATGGTTAAAAACTGATTAGTCAAATATAAATATGCTTTGATATTTCCCGCAGTTCACTCTAGCCAGACTTACTTAGGAGTAATAACCAGTGAGGGGGAATGAAGTAACCCAAAAGATGTTTTGATACTGATTGAAAGTCATCTCAATGCTTTTTTCTACTAATACTCATGTGAACAATATTTCCAGAGTTCTTACAATTTCAAATTGCATCCTTTAATTTTGAAGGGCAATTTGAATGAATACAAAATCCTTGGCTTCTAATTTCTCTACATGAGTCTCTTGTAGGCATTGCCCTGCTGTTTTCTGCAGTTAAATGTAAAACTTTGAATTTTTGCCTGGTTACTCATGGGATTCTTTATTTTAATCTTTAAAATCCAGTCATTTTATTGAAATGTGTGTCCGTGGTGACCATTATAAGTCAGTTTTTATGAATTCAAGCCTTTCCCCCAGTTTTTGTGACTTTAAGTTCTTATTTAAAAATTTTTTTACAATAAAATTAAAAAAAATTTTTTGGCATACTGTTTAATCACGATGTTTAACTTTTTCATAACAACATTTTGCTGTTGAACATATTGGCATGTTGATGAATTATTTACTTTTTTTTTTTTTTTTTTTGCTTTTTTCTTGAGTCTGCCACTTTTAAAATATCTTTTTTTTTTTACTTAAGAAAATTCCATATAGTAAAATTTACTTTTTGTTGTCCATCCATGACTTTAAACAAATGCATGTTGTCATATAACTACAATAGAATCTGAATGATTCTATCACCCCCAGATTCCCCTGGACTGATCCTTATGTAGTATACTTTCAGTGTGTTGTCAAATGCTTTTTAAAAATTACTTTCTATTGAATGAGTTGCATTTCTTAGATCTGCTATTTGCAGGATACTTCTGCTAGGGGTCATGGAGGAGGTACTGGGCAGCCTTCGGATTCCGTCACCATCTTCACAGAATCAAACTACTTCCTTCCTCTTGAAATGGCTCCCTTGTATAAGAGTTTCTTCAGTCTTTCTTCCTATTTTGTCTGCTATGAATATTTGCATTTTGATGTGAACCCTTCACCTTCAGGGCGTATATTTGTGCAGTCATTGTCAGGGGTCTTGTTGCTGGCCATCTTGTTACTCTCTGCATTTCTTTGTTGCCTCTCTCTCTGTATGATATGTACTAACTCTGCTGCTCCTGGGTAAATCTTACATGTTTTTAGAGTCTGTGGTAAGTATGATTTTTAGTTTGCTTAGAATAGAGATGGTGCAGTTTTTGTTGTTGTATGTTATCCAGGAAGGGAAGAGAGAAAATACTGCCTCACACAGTTATGTTCATACCAGAGTACTTGCTTTGACTGCACTTGCTACTGCCTTTCTCTCACTCCTCTTCCATGGCTCTTACTTTCATCACTGGATTCCCTGAGTCTGCTAACCTCTCTTATTCACACATCATTTTCATATATTTAAAGCATGTATGAACACTTTCTGTTATAGCCTAGACTTCTTCATCATTTCCTAAACACATAGTTTCAAAGTTGGTCCCTGATTACTCTACTTTTACTCATGCTTTAAGACCCAAAAGAGGATATTGCCTCCTTTAGGAACCCTTTCTGGCACATCCTCAAGATGAGGCACCTGGCAAGATGAGGCAGAATTCATCTATAACCTGTTCTGCCACAATACATTGCCTCATTTTTAGTACACTTATCTGGCTGTCTTTGGTATTTACATGTCATTATCAAGCCAATGAGTGACTCCTACATCTGTACATTAACTTGTAAATACAGACGTTCAAATTCTAGATTTTGGGTCCTACTGGTTTGGCCAAAAAGTCCATTTGTGTTTTTTTATAAAATAAAAGGCACTTCATTTTCACCAGTAATTTTATTGATTTGGATATTTTTGAGTATGTTGGCTATCTCCCACATGGTATAAGGTTCATTGTTCTTAATTAATGTCTTGATTGAATCACTATCAATTTTAGCTGATCTATTGGACCATGGAGCAGCCATCATCCATCAAGAAATCTCCAGCATGGAAACTTCACGAACCATTTTTTAAAATTTATTTTATTTTATTTTAAGATTTTATTACTTCCAGAGAGAGGCAGAGAGGGAGAGAGACGTCAATGTATGGTTGCCTTTCACCCACCTCCAGCTACGGACCTGGCTGGAGACCTGGCTTGCAACCTGATTATGTGCTCTGGCTGGGAATAGAACCAGTGATCTTTGGGTTCGCAGACTGGCACCTATTGACTGTGCTATCAGCCAGGGCTACACCACCAGCCAGGGCCATTTTTGACATGTTTGATCATTCACAGCACCTTCTCCTTACAGTGTACAATTTTCTTTTGCATTTCAGTACCATTTTTACCTTTCTTAAAGCATAATATGTCAAAAATGTTGCATAATTTCATCCTCTTCAATATTAAAATGGCTACACAAAAATTTACCAATTTTCATAAGTTTTTAAAAAAATACCTGCTTATATGACAGCTGTCACAATACAATCTAACAAAATTGTTTTGAAAGAAGAAGTATGAGAGTGATCTTATGGATAAAAACAAACTTTTTGTTCAATTCAATACTTATAGCCCTCCTGTGACAGTCAGCACATGCCCTCTTTGGTCTCATTTGATTTTCTACTGGTAATTGGAGGGTACAATACTATAGGACATCTATATTTTTATATAGCTTTTGTTTTCAAAGTGATTTAATTATTTCAAAACAGCTTTCCTATGCTTAGGACAAATTCTCGGATTAGAGTGTTAGTAAATTATGAAAAAGGTAGACAATCATTAAAGACGTTCTTCTGCATTCCAGGTGATGCAACTGTGACAATAGCTCACAGATACACCCCCAAAGAACAACTGAAGATCCATGCTCAGCTGGCAGATATTATCATAGTGGCTGCAGGTAAGTCTTTAGTGGGTGTTACCTGGTAGAATATCGTCAGCAGAGTAATTCCTGCGCTACCTGCTGGCATGTCTGTGAGAGGCACTTCTTCAGCAAGTTAGGCATATTTATGATTAATTGCCAAACTGGAGTCTGTCTCTTGGCAACGATCATATTGGTCCATTGTGTCCATGTTAGCATTTGTCACTTTATTATGGAAAACCTGAATATCTTTGGAATGAAAGAACCAAAGTACACTTTGCCAATTCCTTTGGCAGACATGATTGCTTCTGAACATGAATGAGTTACCGGGAGACTGGTAGGACATGCTGTTGAAGGGATAGGCATGGCTAGCACATGGCAGACCTTGTAGGCCATGGCAAAAGCTTTGATAAAAGCTTAGATAGCTGAGAACAAGAGACTGACATGATTTGCCTTATGTTTTTCTTTTAAAGATTTTACTTATTATTATTTTTAGAGAAGAGGGAAGGGAGAGAGGCAAAGAGGGAGAGAGACATCAATGTATGGTTGCCTTTTACCTGACTCCAGCTACAGACCTGCCTGGAGACCTGGCTTGCAACCTGGTTATGTGCCCTGGCTGCGAATTGAACCAGCGACCTTTGGGTTTGTAGGCTGGTGCCTTATCCACTCTGCCACCAGCCAGGGCCATCGGCCTTATGTTTTTAAAAGCTTACTTACAATGGGTCAAGGGGAATTGACTTCAGTGAGGCAAGAGTAGAAACAGAGAGAATAGCTATTATACTTTAATTTAATGGATCTAGGGTTTTCCCCAAATTTGTTTTACATTTGAACATATAAAATGATTCTACCCTTGGCATCTTCCTTTACTCTTGTCACATAGTATTTCTGCATTGCAGGCATTGTGACTCTTCCTGTTTTATCCCAGGCTTGAGTAAGAGCTATTTTAATATTGCTTATCAGTTAGATGTTATCGGTAATTCTAGAAGTCACCAGGAAGCTGCTAACCATGTTTTCTCTTTTTCTCAGAAATTACATTCAGGTGGTTTACCAAATGCTTTAGGTGGTATACCAAATGAAACATTTTGAAATGGGTTGACAGAAGTAAGACAGATGTTTTGAGAATCAATAAACTTTACCAGACCACAGGTTAATATTAGGTGAAATACTGCTGTAGCAACTGATAGGTTCATGAAAAATAAATATTATATTGTCTTCTTTTTAGAAACTCTCGAATTGGTACACAAGAATCAGGATTTTTAAAAAGTCAGTTATTGATTCTTTTTTTTAAAGATTTTATTTATTATTTTTAGAGAGAGGGGAAGGGATAAAAGCAGAGGAGGAGAGAGACATCAGTGTATGGTTGCCTTTCACCTGCCTCCAGCTATGGACCTGGCTGGAGACCTGGCTTGCAACCTGGTTATGTGCCCTGTCTGGGAATCAAACCAGCAACTGTTGGGTTCACAGGCCAGTGCTTTATCCACTGAGCCACCAGCCAGGGCAAGACTCAGAATTTGATAAGAGAGGAAAATGAGTGCTCATCCTTGTCCATCTCTAAGTTTAGACAGAATAAAAATTACCTTTAAAAGGTACTGTTTGATTTGACTCTACTGTTAACAAGTTATGAAGAATATTTCACAATTGATCTTTTACAAGTATAATATGAAATGCATATTTTCTTTCAGTGGAGCAAAAGCCCTCACTATACATTTATGCTCATGTCTTTCTTGTTATGAGAAATGACAAGTGGGTAATCACAATCCTCTTCAGGATTTTCTATTGTGACTTTCTATTGTGACTTTCTATTGTGACTACGTCAAACCTTGTGTCACAAGGTGTTTACCAACACTGTTATCATCCTTGAGTTTCTTCTGTAAAGGCCTAAATTAGCACTGTGTGCAAGGTATTAATAAGATATGAAAAGGAAAGTAAAGGAAAAATGGAAAGGAAAGACCAATTCTATATAACATCAACAAAATAGGAACCTGGTCTCTAGGTGATGAAACAGCATTGTGCCTCTCTACCTCAGCCATCCAACGCGGGGTAGCCTCTTTCCTGCCACCAGATGGCGCCAGTCCCGTGTGCAGGCGTTTTAGCCCATTAGCCACTTGCCGTCCTAATCCTTCGGAAGGCGTTTTGAGTGAAGGCAATGTAAATAGGTATTGTCCCTTGCCTTGTGTGACAACTCTGATGCCTCTAACCAGATACAAAGGTGCTAAATTCTGGAAAACAGCTCTGTGTATAGCCTTGCAGTCATCCTGCGGAGTGTGTGTAATGGGAAATTTCAGGGAAGAAAATTGAGAATTTTAAAGACGTAATTCGATTGCTACATTTTTATTTCCTTAATAGTCATCTGGAGAATTTGAGGTAAATTGACATATTGATAAATTACAGTGAAATTGTAGGGAAGGCATGAATTAACTTAAAACATAGAAATTTTAGGCCCTGGTCAGGTAACTTGGTTGATTGGAGCGTCATCCGGATACACTAAGGTTACTGGTTCAATTTCCTCTCAGGCCACAAACAAGAATTAACCAATGAAAGCATAAATAAGTGGAACAATAATTGATGTTTCTCCCTATCATATCAAATTTAAAAGAGAAATTTTATATAGCCAGATAATAATGAAATAGAACTAAAATGACAACATCATGCATTATGTGTGGGAAATGAACAAATAACAATTATCAGTGGATATTAAAGAAGGAGGTAATGATCTAATGGCAGAGGTGGCTGAAACAGGGAGTGCTAGATTGTTGTCATAACTGGAATGTTGGCATATATGGAAGCAATCTCATCTAAAAGTCAGGAAGAGTAGAGGAGGATCAGGAATATTGATAATGACTGAGATGACAGTAAAGAATGTGCTAATGAAATCTTGGAATGACCTTACAGAAGTAAAAGTAGAAGAATTGGTGTGTGAAGATCCTGGAGCATGACTCAAATTAGCTTATGCTTATATTAATCTCACTTCTCTAGGTTCTCAAACTCTTCTAGTTATAACCATATAGTTTTAAACTATATAGCACTTACCTTTTAACCATCTCCCCAAAATTCAAGATTTACACTCATTTAGAAGCTCAAATCTGAAAACCAGATACTGTCAAACTAAGCCTTTAGAAATAAAAGGCTCTAAGTCTTTTATTCAAAGCTACCATTCTGAGTTCACAAAGAGAATTTGTTTCTAGAACATTTGCTGTACTATGGTTATAACACTTAACATTCATTTATATTTGTCTGCCATTTTCTCTTGACTATAGCAGGGACAGGACTACTTTTTGCTGGTACTTAGAACAATATATGACACATAGTGTATACTCAATAAATGTATGTTGCATTGATTTTGAGATTACAACTGGAACAAAGACTTCTTCAAATTGTTACAAATTTAGCTGATAAATTTTTAAGAATATATCTTTCTAAAGATAGATTATTTTGTTTCTCATTGTAAAGTAATTGATAAAGCCATTAAAAGTGAATGATTTTTTCTAAAACAAAAGAGTAGGTTATATCGTCAAGTGGATGAGTAGGCTGATCTGAGTATAAATGTTAAGATTAAGAAATTATGAGAAAGGTGAAGAAAGACACTAGTATAGCCAACTAAAATATAGGGCATTAAACAGTTGACTAAAGAAGTAGAACAGCCCCCCGTTATCTGCAGAGATACACCCCAGGACCCCTGTGGATACCTGAAATCACAGGTACTACTGAACCCTCTATATACTATGTTTTCCTTTTGCATACATACCTGTGATAAGGATTAATTTACAAATTACAGTAGAAGGTTAACAAAATAATTAATAATAAACTAAAAGTTATGTGATTGCACTCTTGCATTCCCTCCCTCTCTCTTTCAATATTTTATTGTACTGTACTTACCCTTTCACTTAAAGGAAGCACTTTACAGCTTCTCTTTGTCATATTCAAGTTTTCAGCATTACTACTCTTGTGCTTGGGGACATTACTAAATGAAGTAAGGGTATTTTGGACATAAGCATTGCCTTACTGTGACAGGCGATAACTGAGATGCCTACTAAGTGACCAATGGTCAGGGAAGATACTCATATATGCTGGACAAAGGGACGTTTCACATCCCAGGCTGGATAGAGCAGGGCAACGCAAGATTTTTACCATGCTACTCAGAACAGTGCACAATTTAAAATTTAAGAATTTTTTTCTGGAATGTTCCATTAATATTTTTGGGCCAGGTTCACCACAGGTAACTGAATCCACAGAAGGTGAAGCTAAGGATAAAAGATGGTCTACTATAGTGCTAGGGAAAGGCTGAATTGGCTTGAGTAAGGCTAATGATAAAGAAGGTAAACCTAGCTAGAATAGGGCACTGATTCTAAGATTGTGTTAGAAAATTCTTTGGTTCTCTCACATCTCATGCTTCCAGGAAATGGGGAAATCCTAAATTTGTAAAGGTTCTAAGAATCTTCATTATCTAGGCAGGATGGGCAAATTTTTCCAGACATTGTCTAAAGGACCCTCCACCCATCTGAGTAAACTTTGTGGAATTAACTTCATTCAGAAGGTGAGTTGCTGAGTCAGTGCCACTTGCCTATTATTATAAATGTCGGATAGTGTCACAGTTGGTGAAAGCTGGCATTATGTCCACTAAGCCAACCTTTCCAGCATGATGAATGAACTTCCACAGTCATAACTCCAGCATCTCCATTGCAACACTTTTTAATGATGGACACTGTAATATAAAACAGGATAAATGAGCAATTCAGTAATTTAGAATATTCATACTTTTCATAAAATGCAAGGTGGTCAACTGACTTCTTTTTACCACTCTGTCATATTTTCAAGTTTTAGATACACACCCATCAAACATCATCCTAGGTTCTCAACACAGCATTTCCCTTCCTTTAAGCAGGGTTAGTAATGTTCAGGAGGCCACTGTGAGGTTCCGAGTGTGGGGGTCATGCAGAGTCTCTTCCACCATCTACCATCTACAGCCCTTGCAACCTGGGTCAGGCTTACTCCCCAGCAGCTGGGGTGCTTCCTGAGTAGTTTTGCCAACAGTATTCTTCTTCCCATACTCTTTTCACTCTTCATCTTGTTCTCTTTAGCCTCTGCTTCTCCACTTAGAATCCCTTTCTGCCTTCCTAAATGTGTCATTTATCTGAATTTTATCAACTGTTGTCAATAGTATAGAGCAGTGTAAATGCACAGACCTTGCTAGAGTAAGAATTTAAGAGTTTAAAATCCTAATTCTGCCACTTGCTAATTGTGCAACCTTGGTCAATTCATCCTCTCTCTCTGAGCATCCATCTCTGCAGCATAAATAATAATAATAACCTCTAACATAGGTTGTTAAGCCATCCAATCCATGTAAAGAGCATAGTGCAATCCTTAGCATATTGCAAATACTCCAATAAATATTATATGCTAATATATGTTAGTCCTTAGGCCATGGCATATATTTAAACAATAATTTAGAAATAACAAATCACTTGGTTATTAAGCTACAACTTTGATATAACTAAAGGAATATAATTTTGTTGATTTTTGATCATAATATAGGGTCAAAGTTGATTGATTATCATAAACATAAATAGATTAATCTAAGAAGTGACTTACTCATAAGAGACCAACTTCAGGAAAAAAGCTCAGTTTTTACCTAAGGTTGTGGCTTCTCAGGATGACAGTAGCCTTTGCCCATAGCTGTGTATTGGTCCCTGGATAAGTCACTTGCTGCCTCCCTTTCTTTTGGAACAGTCTGACTTTGTGAGGGGTTAGAGGCACTTAACTGAAGGCATTTGTTCTCTCAGACCTGTACCCAGTTTCCTGTCTCTTTCTACTCCCCCTCCCCTCCCCATTCCAGACTCCACAGTTCACGCCAGAGCCTAAATTACCAAATAGACCAAGCATCCCTGGTCCACAACAAACTAGCTTTATCAATATACATGAGAATGCTTGACTATAGATTTTTTTCCCCTAATGTCACTGATACATTCTTACTGTAAAATTCTAGAAACCATGAAGATTAAGAGCGGGAAAGAACCCATACTCCCAGCCAAAGTTGACTAAAGTTAATTTCATGTTTGACTCCACCTATTTTATATTTCTCTTTTTAAATGCAACTATTACACAGCTTGTTCCCTTGTATATACTATTTGTATTTTACAACTCCACACTGTGTATGTTTCCTCATAAAATGCATTCCCCTAGAACACTGTTACTGATGACTTTATAGTATTTATTCCATGCTAAGGGTATACTATAATCTGTCTAATCAATTCTTGATTGTTGGACAGTTAGATTGTTCCTTTTTTTTTTACTATTATGAATAATGCAGGAAAAAATGAACACTCTTGTAAACACCTAAAATTATTTTTACAAACTACCTTTAATATTTGTTATATTGGTTTCAAGTTCTTTATTTGCTTATGAATGGTTACTTATATTCTCAAAAAATTAACATGTATAAATATAAGCTTTATTAATAAATGTTTCTCATGGCCTGTATTTCCTGTTTGTGCTTGCATTTCTGGTCTGGCCGTGGTTGATTTGTCATGACCATCCAATGCTTTTATTATCAAATGCACTTTATTTACAGTACATGATTTTGTTAGGTTACCCAATTAAGCTGCTTTTTTCCCGCCTTGATTCTAACAGTCTGGAATCCATCTTCATAGAATTATTTCTACCATAGAAATCCTGGTCTCAGTAATCATGAGACCTATTATTTAATTTTTTAATGCTTTATAAAAGCATTATTTAATTTTTTAATATAAAGCATTTTTAATGCTTTATAAAACAAGAAGAAAATGTCTCCTCAATCCTTTATGGTCTGATTATTTTATTTCTGAGCCCACCTTGCCTAGTTTTTGCTTGAAATCTCTATTGGCTTATTCATTCTTATTCTTTAAAATCTAGGACCTAAAAATGAATTTTGCATGCTTTGGATGTGTTCTATAGTTTTTTCTGGTCATTTAGTGTATTATTCTGGTCACCTAGGCTATATTTTTTTATTTATTCTTCCACCCCTGTGCTTCCCAAATTTCTTTGAGGCTCTGGTAAAGGCAGACATGGTCATGGCATTGAGAGTCAACATGCTGGTAGGAATTAAAAGCCCACTACTTCTCTGTTAGAAAATGATTATCTCTTTTCTAAATGATTAAAAGCAGAATAGGTTCTAATGTAGTTAATCCATTTCTAATAAAGAGGTGACTGAGGCAATGATATTTTTCCTGATATCAGTAGATGATTTAAAAATCTACTTTAAGGCTCTGTGCCCTTTTAAAATATGTACCTTAAATATTATTACTAATTTCAACTAGTGTCGCTAATAAATGTTATCTGAACTACACTGATGAGGCTTAAAGCATTTTTCTACTATAAATTCACTGGACTAACCCCTTTCTAATTTATTAATTTTTAATAGCCCTTACTCTATATGAGGCTGTATTGTCATAGCTTATAGTTGTACAAATGCTGCTTAACAACACCCATGTAAGGCATAAAATATACCTTAATATTATGTAAAATTTAGATTCGTCATGCGAAAGTGTGGTGACATCAACCTTTATAAAAAGTCCTCTTTCAAGCATCAATTGTGAATTTTGAAGTCTAACAAAATAATGAAAGAGAAGGAGAATGGAAATACAAGGGCCCTAGGAGAGTCTTTAAAGAACAGTAAGAATTACAGTGGGATAGTAAGGAAGGTGACCACACTAAGGGGACAGCATCGAAGTGACTCCCACTGTATTGTGACCTCCATTAGCCAGGACCATGTTCTATTTATTTTAACCTTTCTTGTACCTAGTGAAGAACCTTGTACTGAGGATTGAAAAACTCACTGTTGAATTAATAAATTTCCTTCTTTAGAATTCAGGCACTTATTGTTAGGTTTAGCTTTTTTCCCTAGAAGTTAAGGAGAGCCTTTATAGGGGCAGATGATCTCTTCAGGATCCATTCAACCTTAATACCTTGTTTGGGCTGTTCCACTTCACAAAGGCTTACTATGGCATTGCATCAGCACCACTGAATCAGAGCTTGCACCTGTAGAGTTCAAAGGTGAGGTAGGGAGGAGGCAGAAACGCTGAGAAATAATGATTATCTTCAGTGAAAGAATAAGAAAATACTTTGTTTTACTGTCTAGTGTAGGTAAGAATATGAACCCTTTTTTGGTGAAGTCATCATTCCTCTGGTGTATTCAGAGTGTGTGGTATTGATGAATGTCTCTTCCAGACGTGTGTTGACTGGGACAAAGCAATATAATTTTATTATCTGTAGTCAGTTATTATTAGTTGTGCTTTGGCAGCAGCATTCACACGTCTAATTAAAATATAGGAAAATTACCCTGGCTGGTAGCACAGTGGATAAGGTGCCGGCCTGCGAACCCAAAGGTCGCAGGTTCGATTCCCCAGCCAGGGCACATCACCAGGTTGCAAACCAGGTCTCCAGTCAGGTCTGTGGCTGGAGGCAGGTGAAAAGCAACCATACATTGATGTCTCTCTCCCTCTCTGCCTCTCTCCCTTCCCCCTCTTTCTGAAAATAATGAAATAAAATCTTTAAAAAAATAAAATAAAATAAAATAAAATAAAATAAAATATAGGAAAATTGAAACTTTCAAACAAATCAAGGACCGAAATGTGATGCATCAACATTTGTGTAATCCATATAGACATGATGTTTGAACAAAAGGGCTGTAGGGAATCTGTACACCTGGCTACCTGCTTTAGGTGTTGGTTCTAAAGGACAATAAGGAGAAGGAAGGAATTATTCACTAGTCAGCATGTGTCTCCTCAGACACATGCTTCCTACGACAACCCTTTCTTTTGACCTGTTTGATATATTTGGAGAAAGGCTTCTGTCTCTATCTCTTCCTTTGCCTTTCACCTGACTACATTAATAATTGCTTATTTTAGAATGACTTACCTTTACTATCAAACCTGAGGATTAATGAGTATTATGCATGAAGGTGGGCTTCTCTCATACTTTTTCTCTGAGTGTGCAAGTTGCAGGCAATCACTCTTAGTATCTTAGCATCTATGTGCCCTTTAAGTCAGTATAGTAATCAATATCAAGGATCAGATATTACATTGCAAAAATAAGGCAGGTGTATTTTCATAATGTTTCCATTGAGTTTCTATTATGTTTCCTAATTTATACTTATATTTATTTTTAAAATAACCAGGAAGATTTCCTGTCCATAAAATACACACAACAAAAGACACATTATACTATACATTCACCCCAAAATAGTTGGCCAGGATATTCCTAGTGATAGCATAACACACCATATCATAGCAAATAAGAATCCTTTCATGTTTCCTAAGAGTAACATAAGTTCTTTTAAGTCACTGAGATATCCCCCCAAACTTACTTTTTTGATTAAAAAAACTATTTGAAGGGGTTCCCTCCCTACTTTATGCCAAGTTTTCTGACTTTTTGCTGGAAGCTCTGCAATGGAGTGCTGAATGGTTTGGGAAGAGCTCAAAATGTGGTATGAGTTTACCACGGGCACTAGACAAGATAGTCAAGTTGAGAACATTGCTCCAAATATAAAAATAAAATGATTTAAAAACTTGTTTTGGATATAAGCTTGTGAACAGACATTATCTCAGTTCCCAAAATACTGCATCTAGGAATTTATCCTACTGAGAATTGTAATGAGGCTTACAGAGATAATACTCAAGGATATTCATCACAGATTTATTTATGATAGCAAAAAGTTGGAAAGAGTCTAAACATCCAACAACATTGGACCATTTAATGAATGATGGTGTGTCTATAAAGAGAAATGCTCACAGCCAATTATATTCTGAAAAATAATTATATTAGATTACATTCATGGTAGAAATCCAAATATGGCCTCTGTGTATTGCCACATACACACTGACAAACAGAAAAACAAAGATGGAAGAAACATACAGCTTGAGAAGCATTGCTATCGCTATTGGGTAACAAGTGATAGATAATTATTGATTCCTTTTGTATCTTCTCTGAATTATCTAAGTAAATTCTTTTTAATTTAATGTTATTGTTGTTTTATTACATCCATCCCCTTTTTCCTTCCCTCTGTCCCTTCCCCACCCATCCACTCCCCACAAATTCAGTCCCACTTGTTGTCCATGTCCATGGCTCTTCCATACTAGTTCCTTGACTAAACTGCTCCCCTTCTTTGTAAGTAAATTCTTTAAGATGGTTGATGTCATAATTATAACATGAAATGTAAAAGTATTAAGATGATCTATTCCCAGTGTGCAGCAGTATCCCACCTGCTGTCCATGTTGTCTCATTGAGCTGTTAATCTTTCAATACAGAGAAATGGGGGAAAGGTATACTGCACAGAAATGGCTTGTCTCCCACAAAGAACCAAACATGTTCACTAAATGACTTTTCTTGAGAGAGAAGAAGAAATGAAAAGAGATATGAATTAAATGGATGAATTGTAATGGGATATGAACTATATCTCCATAAATGTTGTTAAAAAAGAGAGATGAGAAACTGAAAGATCTAGGGATGCTCAAATCAAGGGTAATTTTGGCTTTTAAATTCACTTGCAACTATATGGTAGAAAGAAATCATCTAGTTTTCAATTAGCACCAAGAGGAAGGAGTGAGGCAAGAATATGAGGGAAGGAGGCAGAAAGGAGAAAACTCCATCTGCTTCTCATTTGAGTTCCTGACTTCTACCTTGCCCTTCTGTTTTGAACATTGCTTGCTATGGAAGTTTTTACTTCTCGCCCCAAGGCCCTAGAAGTATTGAAAGATCTGTCATTAATACCTGTTATAAAAAAATTTTTTTAACACCTGTTCTACTATAGTCAACAGATGAAATATCCAGACTTTAACTGAAGTAAGCTCTATAATAAATAAGAGCATATCCATTCTTTGTCCTTATGTAAATATTTTAAACCTTAGAAAAACCTATCTAGTTTTAACTTTTATCTGATTTATCGCTAGCATTAGCCAGTGTTTGATATTGCCAAAAAGATATACATAGAGATATTAAATTTTTTCTATATGATTAAATACATTTTTTGTATTTCTGAGTATCATGGGACATTATTTTTTAAAGGTTTAGAGGTTGTTAACAAACAGATTTTTAAATATTTGTATAGGGAATTTCAGTATAGGCTTTTCAATATTTTCTTTATTTAAATATCAGTGTTCATAAGATTTATTTACAATAATAATGACTAATAGTTATTGAGCACTTTGGAAACATTATCTTATTTACACCTTGCAACATCTTTATGAGTTCAGTGGGTTTTCATCACTATATTATAGATGTAAAAAGTTCAAGCTTGGAGTGAATTGATATGCCTATGGTCACATAACGAAGTGGCTAAATCAGGACTGGGAACCATGTCTTACCCTAAAGCCCCTGATCTTAATCTTTCGTTCTGCCATTGGCTCCTGCTGCCATGATTTTGGAAAGTGGATGCACTTTTAAATCTTTTCCTTGTTCATTTGTTTTCTCTTAAGTGTAAGTGTTACAATAATTGAAGGATCTGGCATCAAACATGCATACTATTTCTCAGGAATTTATGGTTACGTTGGTCACACTCCACAAATTAGTAATACTTTTTAATAGAACCAAAGGGGCATATTTTAAGAAGATACAAAAAAAGGAACAGTATGTATTTTACTTTGCAAAGCTTGTAGATTGTGACTACAGTTCTCTAACTTTCTGCCAATAAGTAACATTTCACATTCATATATGTAAACAAAAGACTTGGCATTTTCTTTAGCGGAGTAGAGAGCATCACTACACTCTTTTCCAGTTCTGTTTTTGCAAGACACAGCCTGCCATATGTGTCTTTCATAATGCATGGCAATTATGAAGAGCATACCCTCACAGGGATGCTGGCAGTCTTGAGGAATTCATGCTGAAAAGGGCAACAATTATCCCTCTATATCCTTTCCTTTTAGTCATAGACCTGTATTTGTTTCTGCAAAATATGTGCTCCAACTGGAAACATGTAAGCTCGTGCGACATCTTCAACATGACTTGGATGGCTAAAGAATTAACTTGTAAATCAAGACAAATTATTTTTTTACCTATTGTTTATTCTTGCATATTTATGCAATATCTTTTTCACCATCAAGTGTACCTCATTTTCCTCAATGATTCTGGCTTGCAAACTCCAAGTGGAAGCTAGTTTGGTACACCATGAATCCTAGGGGAAAGGCTTCTCTCTCCCCCTACCACCAAAGAGACAAAATATGGTTACTTACTAATCATTCTACTGGTTTCCTGGAATCAACTGAAGATCATAGTCACATAATAATAGTGGCTAACACAGGTTAAACCAGGGCATTTTTAGTTCATTTATATGTGGCCCTTTAAGCCATATTTGTTTTTCTTGCCCTAGAGAAATAGCAGGATATTCACAAAATGAATTGAGTTGCTAAAATTGCCAATAGGCAATTAACAATGATGTTTTTTAGTAAAATGTGATTATATTTTGACTTTAAAAAAGTTTGAAGCAATTTATTAAAAAAAGAGAGACATTTCAGTTACACAGAAAAGTCACTTAAAATAACTAAGTATCACTAAACTGTATACACACAACATTCATATTGTACTTGACTTTTCAATTAGAAAACCAAGAAGTCAAAGGCAATTGTCATTCGTTGAAGGCTGCTGTACCAGAGCACCATGCTCTGTGCTTTCATCTACTTAATTTTGTTTTTATAGCAAACCTAGAGCAAGGGCTGGGAAGTGTTATTGTGTTTATTTTTATAAATGTGAAAGAAATGTTATCTTGCCATTAGTGTAAGATCACAGAGTTTATAATTGTCAAGGTGGAGTCCCCCCCTCACCCCCCCAGTCCAAGCTCTTCCCTGTGACTCAGACCGCGTGCTTGTGCAGACTTACCAGCAAACTTGATTACCCTTCTGGGTAACTACCAGTTCTTCATGGAGAGCTGTCAGTATCATTCCATCTTCCCACATGAAGAGTTTCTCCAACCACGCTTTATCCTATTGTGCTATGTGAAGGAGGATAACTGGCATGCATCCCCATTTCCCCTGGAATCTGTGAGTGGGAAACTCCTGGAATTTCTGCTCACCTCTTTTTCCCCTCCTTCTAGTCCTTGCTACTACTGCCAGGTAACACACCCCCAAGACGTACAGAGGCACTTACGGCAGTTTCACCTCCCTGGTCCTTGTTTATAGCTCTGCAGTGCCGGCCAAGCCAATTAAATTATAAGGCACAAATGAGAGAAACTATTCAACTAATGTTCTTTTTTTCTTAGAAGCTCTTGTGAGAAAAAAGAAACGGATCTCACAAGGAAACCTTTGGGTTTCTCCATCAGAATTCTGAGCATTTTTGTTGCCTCAAGGTGTCTAACCGGTGCTTACTGAACTATATTCAATTGCTTTCTCACATTAACTCATTTTCACCAATTTATTTTTTAATATTTTTAACATTTATTTTAAAACATTTTTATTTTACTTCTTTCTATTACCATTTAGCCTTTTTACACCCCCCTCCTCCCTGCAATCGCCACACTTTTGTTCACATCCATGAAAGTATATAGGACAAGAGCCTTGGTGACTCTTCCTTTTGTCTTTCTCCTGATCAGATTAATGTGCCACCTCTCCAGGACTGGTGTATCACACTAGCCTAAAACGGTGCTTTTCCTCCCTGTCTTCATTTATTCAGCATATTCATTGAGCACCACGCAGGGCCAAGCAGTGAGTTAAGTGCTGGCGTCCAACAACACTTACTAGTGGTGTTGTTAGTTCCTTACCTTCATGAAACTTGTAGTCTACTTGGAACAGGCATTAATAACAACATGAAAGTGTAATGGCAAAATGTGAAAGCCTGTGAGAAGAGGAAAGGTAGGGGCTATGAGTGCATACATACAAAGGTGGGGACTTGGCCTCATATTGGGTTAGGGGGAGCCACAGAAGGCCTTCAAGGGGAATTGGCTGGCGGGCGCATGCTTTTCAAGGATTTATTAATAATGAATAGGCAAGAAATATCTTTGCAGTTTCCTTTCCCTTTACTACTTAACTAGGCACCTGTGTCCATCTGGTGTATTACAGTCATTTCAGCTTCATAGTGCAGTCATACTCCCTGAGGACAGGGGCTCTAACAGTTGCTGTCACACCTCCCAAGCCAGCCCGTGTCTCCACACTCCTATCAGGCTACATGGAAGGGCTTGTTATGGTAGAATAAGAACTCTATCACAAAATATGCGGGTTTTCACATGCACTTTGGTGGATTTTGTTCATTTTTTTTTAATGGACCTTTTATTGGTATTTAGTTTTATTATTTGATTTTTTAAGAAGTATTTTTTTAATCTCTAAAATGATCCCCTTCATTTCCCTGCTTCATCTCAGGCCTGTTTAGAATTCCATAATTTTAGTGTTTCCTAATGAACATGAATGTGCTGCCCTTACTTATTCTTTGTTTGGTTCTTGTATCGCAAAGCATGTTATAAGCAACTAGTAATTATCCCAAAACAAAGCTTGTAGGCAAGGTAATGGAGCCACCATTAAATCCCTAAGTGAACAGAGAGCTTTTCTCATTTTCTCAAAGTGCCCATCTTTTCCTCACTTTGGCTTGTACATTGACCTCATCTATGACAGTGGAGTCACTCTGTGAGGTTTGGCACTGACAATTCTTTAATAATATTGTTTTTAATGCTTTATAGAGAACTAAAATTAGATGTAACACCATTCATTTTGCTGATAGGTGTGACAGAACAATCTTCTTGTTACTATTTGTTTCAACTGTTGTTATGTGATTATTATACATTTAAGGTTGGGCCACTCCCTGTTTGTGGGGGTGGGGTCCCAAGTGAAAGTGAGATTATTCATTATATTCATCAGTACAGTCTTTCCCCTTTGCTTCATGATACAGATAGATAGATGCTCTACTGGCTTTGAAGGAAATAGGTCAGAGTGCCCAATGGTCTGCTTTCGTGAGTGGGAGGAGGGTGTGAAAGCAAAGACTGGGAGTAAATTGTGGTGAACCTGCACTACCTTTCTGGACTAGACTATAGTTTGATTCAAGCAAACTCAAAAGTTTGCAAGAAACAGTGACCCTGCCATAAGCTTGACATCCTCCTAATACTTACTCTTTTTTTTTTATGAGATCAATGGTGATATAAACAAATATGATTTTTAAATATTGTATAATGATATGTGACAACATTGGGAAGATATGTATAACTCAGTGAAGTGATTTTTTAAATAAGCAATGCATAATATTACTATATCCATTGGAAATGTAAGGTAGACCAACCCTGGACTTTCGTATTACAGAGTATGGAAAGCTCATTGAAATGGCTTCAAATTCCACATTGCACCTAACCTTGTCTAGTTTTGATGTAGACTCAAAGAAAGATAACCGCAATATCTTCAAAGTCTTTCAGAACACTTTTCCCTTTTCCAACCACATGAGTGTGACCCAGATGCAAAAGCAGATTGAGCATCCAGCTATCTTCTATTAGGCTGGACGTTCAAAGATTATCAAAGCTGTAAAACACTACCTCTTCTCTCACTTTTTTAAAATTTGGGAATATCTGGTAATTTAAATTAAATGTGTGATTTTAACCTATAATAGGATTATTTTCCCCAAAGACCTAAATAAATACGTAAGCAGTTTATCAGTTTTATTTGCTTATCTGATAAAGTCAATAGACATAAACCACATGAACTAGGTCTTTTGGGTCTTCAGTAATTTTTAAGAATATAAAGTAGACCCTGAAACCAAAAAGTTTGAAAAAGCACTAATTTGCATAATAACACTTTTTCTCCATGTCTCTGTTCAAAAAATAATTTAATAAATTAATCTAAAAAAAGTGGGCTTTTATTTTGCTGGCAGTTATCATTGCCAGACATTGTGGTATGTATGTGTTTACTTATTTACTCCTTAACTACTTTCCCTGTGAACATGTAGGCTCTGTTAGGGAAGAGATCTTTGTCTATCTCGTTGTTTTATCCTCATCACTTTCTCCAGTACCTGGTACATAGTAGCTATTTTATAAATATCTGTTGAAATAGTGAGAGTGTTTCCCATCTGGATATTTTCCTTATAGCGCTAAAACTTTGGAAATTCCTGTGTAATTTTTAAAAATTATGTCTCACACCTTTGTTACTAAATCTCTCATGGATTTTTATACTCCCTAACACAACCAGTCAATTTTGACATGTGCTGTCTTCTGCTTTAATGTCCTCACCACCCTTTCTGCACGATGAACGTCCACATGAAAATGAGGTTGTATTTTTCCTAATTACCACTGTGGCCAGACACATGGTCTCCTAGCTGCACAATCCATCCTAGGTGTGCTGGAGTCCTTAACATAAAACTGAATGAAGTTCTGTTGCAAAACGGGAGAGAGTGCCTCTCCCTCATGGTAGTTTCTGCTAGAGTGGCACAAACCATAATAAAGAACTTCTAAGAGCTCTTGCCATGTTTTTTTTAATTTATGGCTGCTCCCTCTTCACAGCCCTAATTGGACTTCATGGGAGCCTGGAATAAAGCCCAGTGAGCTGTGGACACTAAGATCTTCTTAGACTCATCTCTCCCCTGACAATAAATACCATGGGACCTCAAGATCCGATTTCCTCTTTCTTTAGAGCAGACCTCAACCTTGGTTACACATTTCAATCAGTTGAGAAACTTCAGAAATGCTGATGCCTGGGTCCCACGCACAGAAATCCTGATTCAGTTGCTCTGGAATGCAGCCTGGTCATTGAAAGCAATCAGTTTCTCCAGATGATCCTAAGACACAGGCCTTGGCGAGTTATCCCTCAGAGGCTCCTCAGTCCACCACAGGGGGACTCTGTCATGCCCATCCCTGGGTCAGTGGATATACCCAGCCATAGTTCTTTGAATAATTTAATGTAATGTAAAACTAACTCTTTTCTAATGTTTTCAATGGAGAAAACAAGTCCTGTGTAACTTCAGGGTACACATGAACTGGAATACAATCAATTGAGAGTGAATCAGCTTTTTTCTTCCAAGTCCTTAGTGGGAATTAAGACTCCAGCTTCACCTCCAGCCATTGCCCTCGACATGCATCCTAGACTCAAACCACCTCAAATTCCTTTCAGTTTTCTTAAACCTTCAAAGTTCATTGGAAGTTTATATTTTTGTTGTTATTATTTGTGCAGTCAGATTCCTCTCTTTAGAACAGCTTTTCTGATGGTTTTCACCAACTTTTCAAGGCATCTCTCAAAATCAACACAATCCTTTGGAAAACAAGTGCTCACTGCCAAGCCTAAGTCAGATTTTCCTCTGGATTCATTTCCCCCCACCCATGGGCATTTCTACCTCACAGTGCCATCCTCTATTATAACTGTCCGACTTTCTCATTTGATCATGAACTCCTAATCTATGTATTTCTTCTTAATTTATAGATTACCAGTTATCTAGACGAGCCTAAAGCATAATTGACCATCAATAAGTGCCTGTTAAATGGACCAGTGGACAGATGAATAAGAAGTATTATATGTTGGTAAAAGTTAATTAGAGACTATTTTAGGAAGTATTTATATTTATATTTGAAGTGTTCTTATGGGACTTCTGGTTTACATGTGATGAACAAATAGTCATATAATTTACCTTGGGTCATACTCCTAGTTATTGTGTAGCTAGAACTAAGAATTCCTGACTTTTTGTCCAGTGCTCTTGCTGTTTAGAACTTGCTGTGGGTTTTTTGCTGATGTTGTGCTGCTTGGCTTTGATTTTGGTTGATTAATATGGGTTTAGGTGCTGCTACGTGAGAAAGTACTCTGCTGAGTATAAGTCAAATAATTGGGAAGAAAGCAGAAGTTCTTAAGCTGCTCAGTTACCATCATGCCTGCTATCTGCCCCAGCGATTGAAACCATGACCCATTGCCACCTCATAGCAAATTTTAAAATAGTTCTTTTAAAACACATTGGAGTTTATTAATATATCAAAACACATAGTAAGGCAAGTTGAATAGTATTTGCCCTTAACCTACATAGATTTTTGAAGCAACAGTAAAAGTAAAAAATAAAGATGAGAAATAGTATTTTAAGTAAGTAATGCAGATAGATTACTTGACGTTCTACTACTTATTATGCTTGAGAATGAACATGTGATAGAAACATGAATATGCTCAACCTTCAGTCTCAGCTGTTATATGTCTCTTAGTATTCAAGTCTTGGGCTGCATCCTATGAGTCTAGAAATAAAAAATGTGCTTTATTTTTCCTCTAATACCTGAGCCAGCTACCACCTTTGGAGTCAGCCAGAGAAACTGATCTGATTGAGTTCTAGAGAGAGAACTGGTCATGTTAGATCTCTTGAGAGGTAGTAAGTTGTTCTTCAACGTGACGTCTTCAAGAGCAATTTTGCTAGACTTTTAAACATTTACTGCATTAAGTAGGATTATGCTCTATATATTGATACATGTCATATATGTTGTATTTATTATATTGTTGACATATGTAACATTTTATGTAAAGAAATTACTTGTATAATCTTTTAGTTGATGATGGTGAGTTAAGCACTGAAACATATGCTGAAACATATCTCATACCATCTTCTTCAAACTCAGCAAAATATTTTTTAAATTAATAAACATAGTTGTTCTAGAAAACAAAAAAGTGGCATCCTTATAGATTAGAAAAGGATGTTCTCCTAAGAGGAAAAAGCAATGGGAAACAAATAACATTCAGAACAGTCTGAAGCTGTAAAGTCAGTCCACAGGCCTGTGAGGGCTGGGACCCAGGTGAGAGCTTGAGGTGCTGGCAGTGTTATACCTGCACAAGTTGTGCACATAGCTCAGGGCTCTGGGGAAGGTGCCACCTGCTTTCTACTCTCTTGACTGAGTTGAGAACAGCTTGTACAGTGTGAGAGTCTGGAGCCCAGCCTTAGCAGCAACAAGCCTGAAAATGGATCTGTAAAGTGTGCAGCCCTGAGTGCCAGGCTGCTCTGGAGCCAAACCGCCAGCAGAGCCTATGCCAAGGCCACCACAGGCTTGCTGGAAGAAACCAAGATTCCCTAGGAAGAGATGTCTTAGGGAAGATCGCTACACAGGCATTTAACAAAGACAATGAAGGCCAAACCACAAACCTGGGGAACAGAAAGTCTGCCAGTGAGGAAATTAGACATAATATATTAGACAAAACAAAGGACTTTATTGATTTTTCGAGAGGGGTTGGGGGTGGGGAGAGAAAGAGAAAGACAGAAAGAAAAAGAGAGAAATATCCTTTTGTTGTTCCACTTATTTATGCAGTCATTGGTTGTTTCTTATATGTCCCCAACTGCACTCAAACCCACACTACCCAACTGAGCTAGATGGCCAGGGCCGAAAGGGACTTTAAAATAAGTGTTTGATGCCTTTAGCAAGATTAAGAAGGGTTACAGCCACAAGAGAAGAATGAAAGTTTAAAAACAAGAAGAATTAATATTAAAATGCCCATACTACTCAAACAATCTATAGATTCAATGCAATTCCTATGAAGATATTAATGTGATATTTCACAGAACCAAAAGAAATAGTCCAAAAATTTATATGGAACCACAGAAGATCCTGAATAGCAATAGTGATCCTGAAAAAGAACAAAGCTAGAGGAATTATGCTAACTAATACCAAACTATATGATAATGCCATAGTAATCAAAACAGTACTGATATAACAACAGACATAGAGATATATAAAATAGAATAGGGAACTCTATAGTCAATTAATATTAGACTCAAAACTAAAAGTCCTAGAAGAAACATAGATAGCAAAATCTCAGACATTGCTCATAGCAATATGTTTTTCTGATATATCACCTCAGGCAAGGGAAACAGAAGAAAAATAAACAAATGAGACTACATCAAACTAAAAGGGTTTTGCATAGCAAAATAAACTATCAAAGAAAAAGAAAAGAAAAGATAACCCACTGTATGGGAGAACATATTCCCTGATATATCTGATAAGAGGTTAATATCCAAAATTTATAAAGAACTTATAAAACTCAATGCCAAAAAAAAAAAAAAAATCCAATTAAAAAATGAGCAAAGGACCTGAATAGATACTTCTCTAAAGAAGATATAAGATCGTCAATAGATATTTGTAAAGATGCTTAACATCACTAATCATCAGAGAAATGCAAATTCAAATCACAGATTCAAACTCACACCTGTCCAAATGGCCATCATCAACAAATCAACAAAAAGTCCTGGCGAGGATATGGAGGAAGGGGAACCCTTCTGTGCTATTGGTGGGAATCCAGATTGGTTCAGCCACTGTGGAAAGAAGTGCAAAGAAAGTTACCTTTAAAAAGTTAAAAATGGAACTGCCTTATGACCCAGTGATTCCAATTCTGGGAATTTTTCTGAAGAAACCCAAAACAACAATTTGAGAGAGTATGTGTACTCCTATTCATTGCAGTGTTATTCATACTCATCAAGATTTGGAAGAAGCCCAAGTGTCCATTAGTAGATGAGTGGATAAAACAGCTATGATATATTTACATAATGGAATACTACTTAGCCATAAAAAAGAAAAGTTTACTCTTTGTAACATGGATGGACCTGTGAAGAACATCATGCCAAGTGAAATAAGCCAGTCAGAAAAAGAAAAGTACATTATAATTTTACTCATATGTGGAATATAATGATCAAACTGAACTAACAAGCAAAATAGAAACAGAATCATAGATAGAGAGCAGGCTGAGAGCTCTGGGATCAGGGAGTTTGGGATAGGGGTGGGGTGGAAGGATAGATCAAAAAAGAAAAAGAACTCATGGGCACAGACAACAGTGTGGCAATTGCAAGGGCGGGGTGGGTGGAGGTAGAAGAAGGCTTAGGGGGTAATGGGAAAAAATACAATAATAATGAACTATTAACATAACCTGGTTATGTGCCCTGACTGGGGAATCGAACCAGTGACTAGTGCCTATCCACTGTGCTACCATCCAGGGCAGATTATATATATATATATATTTTAATTTAATTTTATTGTTGTTGTATTACATCCATCCCCTTTTTACTCCCCTCTGTCCCCTTCCCCACCCACCCACTCCCCCCCAAAGTCATGGATTATATATTTTTAACAATGCACATTATTATTAGTAGTAGCAATATTTGTTATTATTGTTGTATTAAAAATTCAGAATGGGTGTGGTAAATTCCATTTTGTAATTTCAGCATCTCCTATTATCTCATCTAGAATCTGGTGGCATACTTTTGCAGTGGAAAGCATTGTTATTTTAATTTGTGGTTAAATTAGATAGATAGAGATAACCCATCTTTCTTTACTTCTTCCTCAAAGATACTTCCCTTTGGACAGCTTGCAGGGTGCCAGCTGATTAAAATCAAGTGTGCTCAAAATTATTACCAGATACTCCAGAGAAACCCAATGAATGATAATAATGCTTTAACATTTTTCATTTAATTCATGGAATTAATGTAAAGTTTTTAGAATTCTATAAAACATGAAACATCTTACATTATTATGAATATTATAGTAAATAGAGTGTAAAAGTTTATCATTGGAGGGGAAATGATGAGTTTTGTAATGATAACATAAACAAATGTCAGTGCAGAACAACCCTTTTAAGAAACCTCTGGGCTGAGAGACATGCCTGGAATGATGGTGTGAGTAGGTTCATGGATCCTCTTACATGTTCACAAACATCACTGATGAAAAAATATTTCTTAAAAATCATTTTAAATCTCTGAAACTTCTTAAAGAGCATACAGCAAATAGAGAAACATTTACTCAAGAAAATCTACTAAATCTCACTTTTAAAAAAGTGTAAGTCAGTGGCATTTGAGCCACAATGCAGTGCTTCCCATCCCTCCTCTAACAAAAGGTCTGTTCTGGTCCGGTGTATCCAAAAGTACAGAGCTCCCTCTCCACTTAGACCTTATCCTAGTGTCTTCCCAGGAGGTGGCAGGCTGCCAGGATTTCTCACCTCAGCTCATCATTGCGGAAGCTCTATTCCTGAACAAAAGCAGCTCAGAGACCTGGGGATCCCAGAGTCCCTACAGCTCCCATTCACAGGACAGAACCTGTACCCCAGGTGTTGCAAGTCAAGCATACTGGGTCTCTTTCACCCACGTTCCAGCTTATTTGTGGGGTAGAGGCTTCAGGTAAGAAGGGGCATACTGTGAAGATTAGGGGTTACCTCCACTCCTGCCTCCAAATACCAGCTTGTAGAGCGGGACTGTCATTCAGACAGCAGTGGGCCCCTGTCATCACTCTCGGGTCTGGGGAAGTGGCTCAGCATTTTGCCTGGTGGTACAGACAAGCTGCAAGCATAGAGAACTTCCTAGATGTCCCTAAGGGAACGACATTTTTGGAAGAAAGTATAGGAACATGCAAGCCTGTGTCACTGTCAAAAACAACAGGGACCTGGGAAGTGGACAGTTAAGAGGAGGCTGGTAATCCATGAGAGCCACGAGCTTGACTCTAACTGTATTAGCCTGTAGAGCAATGTATTCCCCAAGGTATTGTTGAGGCAATAGAGCAATCAATCGACAATTGGTGGAGCCTAAGACCTGGGTGAGATACCAATACTAAAAGCTTACCTGAGAAATCCGGGAAACACACAGTTGGAGAAAGCCCTGCTAAAACTGCTGTCGTCCTACAGTGACTGTGTATGCCCAAGGCTGAGCTCTCTGAGGAGTGACAGCAGAGGCTGCACTCTACAGGTGAAATAGATTTTACTGAAGTAGTAAAGCCAAGTCACTGAACAAATAACAAGACATCCCGGTAAGGTGCAACCGTGTGCAGAGTTGCTATAATGTTATCTAAAATGTCTAGTTTTTAATAAAAGTAATTGAGACATGCAAAGAAGCAGTCAAGCTTGATACCTATCTACTCACAGGAAGGAAAAAAAAGCAGATGCCCTTGAGAAGACCCAGACATCAGATGACAACACTTCATGTTATTGCTGTGAAACAAACCTGCCAAAACTCCATGGCTGAAAACAAGAGTCATTATTACAACTCACAAGTCTGTGGTTTGCAGGGACATTGCCCACTAGGCTGGGCTCAGCTGATCTCACTTTAGTTCTTTCATGTATTATCAGTCCACTGACATATGTGTCTTCGAGTCTACTTCGAGTCTAGAGCAGAGAGGGCTCTGCTCTAATCTGGGTTTGGGTGATTCACTGTAGTGGTTCCATGTGTATCTCGTCCTCATCCAAGGACCAGAGAGCAGGCCTTGATGTGACTTCACGGTGATCACAGAAGTGCCAAAGAACAAGAAGAAACGTGCAAGGCCTCTTGATGCAAGGCCTTCAACCAGCACATTGTCATTTCTGCCTTAACTAAATTAGGTGGAGCCTAATTTCCACATTTGAATCTGAGCCTGGCCAGCTTAACTCCCATGGGCAGGCTCAGACTCAAATGTGAAAATTAGGCTCCACCTCAAATAAAGGAATGACAAAGTCACATTGAGCATGTTGTGGGAATAAGGATAAAGTGGGAACAGGGATAAAGAATTAGGGCCTTTAATGCAATATATAACACATTTTATGACTTACATACTTAAATAAATGTATGACTTATACACATACATACAACCTACACACATATACTGTATATACATAAAATACGACAAGTTTTTTTTGCAAAAGAAAACTTACCTTTATTATGTGTCTTGCTCTTTCATTTATGCCTTGCTACATCATGCTATGCTACTTTTTTTAAATGCTGACTGCCACTGGATTGTTTTATGACCTATTAATGGATCACAACTCACAGTGTGAAAAAACCATATTATAATATAACATAGTTTGTTTAGGATAATGTGTAAATAACTTTGGTATAGTCTAAGCATGTATTGGGTATTTTCTATGTGCCAGTCAATGTGCTAAACCCTTCATATACATATTTTCTCTAGCCATTTTTATGAACTGCTGTTATATTCTAAATATATAGGTAAGCAAACTGAGGCTTATATATGAGGTCTGTCCAGAAAGTATTGGCCGCAAAAACTATTTTAAGTATATTGACATTGACTTGATAATTTCAAGACGGATCTTATCAGTATTTCTCCAAGGTTACCCAGATGTTAAGCTATGAAGCCTGAGATTTGAACCTGCATTTTGTACTCTGACCAGGGAACAGGGAAAGCTAGACTACATTTTTTCATGAATAATCATAAATATATGTTACTAAAGTAGTAATTTGATATAGCATATAATCTCCTAAATTATGTTCTCTATATCATATTCTCTATATTATATATAATCTCTATATCAATAATTGTCTAGCTTTGCTGGAAATAAATTAGAGATTTATTCAAGGGCCTTAGAGTTCACAAACTGAGAATGCAGGCAAAAACTCAGAAGTGTTTCAAAAAAGAAAGAAAGGTTAAAAGTTCTTATAGTAAAGAGTATGTTCTTGAGAATTATCAGTCCTGTATTCTTAGCCCTAGGGCTGGCTGGTCTAAGGATATTAGTCAGATGTCAGGAAGTCTGGATAATGGATGTCAGGTAAGTATATGTGTGAGTCCCTCAGCAGGCAGGCCGGTGCCTGAATATGTGAGTGTCAGTGGGTACTCAGAGGTTACACGGAAGTCCAGATGTGTCCAGGCATTTACACAGGACTGGCAAAATAAAAAGAGTTTAAGTTCCCAGGATAGTTAGAAGAAGAATGAGGCCTCTCCTCATGCCTCCATCTTAAGAATATTCATAATTTTAGCAGGTTGGTTAAAATGACTTAATTTTACATATTCCTTATCTTGATCCTCTCTTCAGTCTTTAGGGAAGGAAGAACATTGCCTTCTTTTCTTCTAGGGTTTTGGCTGGGCTAATAATCAAATCGACATAAGACAGATTAACAGAAGAAAAACAAATGAAAGTTTAATAACATGTAACCTCCTGTGTATATGGGAGAGACCCTAACTCTCTGAAATAGCCAAGCCGTCACTTTAAATACCATCTTCAGTTAAAGGCAAAAGATGTTGGGGGTGGGGACTCAGTTATGGGGCTTAATCTGGAAAAGAAGAGTAAACAAGGATTAGTTACTATGCAAATGAAAGTCCTTGCCTTCTCTGGAAGGATTTTCTCAAGTCACAAAGAGGGACATTCTTTGTGGTGCAGTGAGGGAGACAAATATACAAATAGAGATTTCCCTTGTGAATTTAAACGTCTCTTACAAAAGGGTAACTTCTACTTGGTTTTCAGAGCTTCTTTCATGTCTGCTGTTTCTTTAAAATAGCTGCTGTAAAATAACCATTATGCCTGAGACATACTATATAGGTTGGCAAATTCGGCTCCACAACATGCCCTTCTGAAGTACTTGAAACATGTTAAAGTCAGTTATTTATGCTTGAGATCAGGTATTAGTAAATCTGATTTAATTCTAAAACCAATTCAGTTATTTGGTGACCAATTATGCAGGCCACAGTATCTTTAAACGTTCCTTAATGTGCCCCTCAGTTTTCATTGACTTTCATCAATAGCTTTGAATATCTTTGAAACAGTAGAAATAGAGGCTTCATCTACATAGACTGTCCTTACATCTTTCCTTAGTTTGTATGTAAATGGCAAGGCATAGTGGGGGCATTTAGGTCTTACCATATGCCCTAAACTAGCATCTAATGAAATATCCTTCATCTCATCTGGTCCTTGTCTAACCATCTACATAAACACTGGCCCTTTTGTTTCCAGTGGCTTTATTCCTCTGAACAGAAAACTAAAAATGTGTCTAAGGCAACTGCCTAGACCCTCCTTGCATCCAGTTAATTAAGGAGCCAGGACACCTTCTCAATCTCTACAAAGATTATGAGGAAAAGATCTCTGTTTTTGGATATCCCAAAAACTACCAGGTTTTTCCAAATCTCCAAGACGCAGCCCAAGACAAGTTCACTACCAGCCTCTTCCTGGGAACCTCTTAAGTCTAAGGTCTTACCACTCCTTCTAACTCTCCCGACTTTTCATACTTAGCCCTTTCATTTATTAGTTTGAGCCCCTCCATCCGTCTAAGGTGCTAGTGTTTTGAAACCCCTAAGTCAGGGAGTAAGTTCATTTCTCTCCTTTTCTTTCTAGTCTGTCTCACTTCTCTGCCTCAGTAAACTCAGATTGTCTTAGCTGATGCTCGCATGCTTAAAAGCCCTGGTAGTTGGCTTTTCTTTTTGTAACACAAGTGTCTAACTTAAGCTTTCATTGCAGAGGTATCCATCTCAAAGATGACTGGCTAGCTTGAAAAAACATATTACTAGCCACTGGGTAAAGAGCCAGGCCACACCTCCCCACCACACCTCTTTGCTTTAGAGATCTTGATTGATTTCAACAACTGAACATTTGGGATTTCATTTTTCCCACTCGTGTTTTACAAGTGGGTCTGTGAATCTCTAATCCCCCAATAAAAAGCAGTACCCACCCGATTCTCTCACCTCTGTACCCACAACCTCACTGTGTGACCTAGGATGTGCCATGTAATTTCCAAGTTCCATAGCAATAAGCCTTTTCCTTTTTTAAAGTTTGCTGAGGGTATCTTGCCATCATAATGAGAACCACAAGGGCCATTCCAGCCACTCTTTTTTTAAATTTTTTATTAATAGGCTGACACTGGCATAAAACGAGGTAGGAGAAAGGAAGGTCTAAGACCATGTCCAAAGGAAATAAAAGGGATTTTGAAAAAATAGTTTGTGTTTCTTAAATATCAGGCATCTTATATACATTATCTAGACTATCTTGTGCTCAGGAATTACATTTTTAAAGCAAAGAAATTGTACCCACTGGTTATCAAACTGGACTTTGGGAAAGCTAAGGGACTGTTGGCTGGCTGTAGCTCTCCCCGCAACCCTCCATCTCATTTAAGTGAATATATTTCTTCTTGCTTTGATCATTTTTACTTACTGACCTTGGTAAACATTTTTCTTTTAAAGAAAACATTAAAAGTATTTGAAATTCATTCCGTTTGACCTTCATGCTGTATATATGACATAATGGTTGGTAATATAGACCCTTGTCTATTGCCCTCATAGGCCTCTAAATTCTACTTCTGCCCCAAATGCACCAAGGCTTTATTCATGGGAAAGAATAAAGAAGCATACATTTTGCCCTTATAGATTTACCAGACTTTGCAGAGAAAAAGTTTAAGGTAAAAGTTGATAGAAATATTCAAGAGTGATCCTAAGACACTCTGAGAACAAAAGGATTCATACATCTGGATGATCAAGTATGGCGCAGTGCAGGGCTGGCCCTCAGCTCTGTAAGGAACCTAGCACTGTCCTGGCACCCAAAACATTAAATGTTTTGAAATCATGCAGAGACTGTCATTGTTATGGACAGTATTCTCAGGAGAAGCATCATAGCCAAGTGGATATCAGATAGGAACTAGAAAGGCCAGGGATAAAGAGAAAAGGGACATGCTCTGTGGACATTGCTGACTCACTGGTTTATAAACACTTGGGGATTCCTAGAAATAGCAGGAGGGCCCTTGAAGGAAGACGCTGAGGTTCTCTCACTTCTAATGTAGGCTCTGTTTATCAAGGATACAGTTAGCTATCATGTGAACTGCCTCCAAAGTAAATAATGCTGAAGGAAAAGTCTCTAATCTAGAAAGAAACGTATGCATTGACACAAATTCCATTGCAATTACTGTTGTAATTTATGTAGTAGGACAACTTCCAACTGATGGAACAAGCCAACTGAATAAGCATTTTCATGGTGTTCTGGTTTACATGTGGACAGGAATTCTGGTTTTGTTCCCAGCCTCACCTCTGACTCATCATTATGAAACTGAGAAATCATTTAGCTTCTCAGCACTTCAAATCTCTCTTCTGTGAATGAGGATTACTTCACTGAATTATTGTGAAGTTTAATTAGATAGTGTTTGTATAGCCCTTTGAATTCTGCTAATTAAATTTATGTGTAAATATGGTGCTTCCTTTTATCAGGATGCCTTGACCGAGCTATTTCATAAAGACTTGAAGATGACTATGATAGGAGGATTCATTGGAAAAGGGTTAATGTGAACTCAATTTGGAAATTGTCAAATAGGTATATAAAGGGGGTTCTAAAAGAATAAAGATATAGCCTCACGCTTGGTCAAGAGGCAATGGTTATACCTTCACATGAGTAAATTTAGCTCCTAGGGTATAGAATCATATCTGGTGTATAATTTAGATATTGGTATTATTTTTTAAAAGATTATACTTATTTATTTTATTTTGCTAAGATAGCATTGGTGATTAATTTCTTGTCATATAAGGAATCACAAAATAACATATTTGCAATCACCTAACAAAAAAAGTAATTTGATTCTGTGTAGATAATCCATTGGTTAGTCTATGTATCAATCAAAGTGACTTTCACCCACAACAGAGAAATTTAGATAAGTCAGAAATCCTTTTTTACCAAATTTCTTGAGAATAATTCACCCCAAAATAATTATCCCAAATATATATACATGTATATATATGTGTGTGTGTGTGTGTGTGTGTGTGTGTGTTATATTACATTCATCTCATTTTTCCCCCTCTGCTCTCCCCTTTCCCACCCTCCTTATCCACCCCCAACAGTCAGTCCCACATGTTGTTTGTGTCCATGGGTCATTGATGCTAGTTCCTGGACTAAACTGTTCCCCTTCCTTGCCTTCTTCTCCTCCTCCCACACCCCCTCCCCTCTACACACTGAAAGTGTGTTCCCTGTATTCATGTCTCTGGTTCTGTTTTGTTTATTTGTTTGTTTGTTCATTAGTCTTCTGTATTCAGTGAAAACATGTAGTATTTAATTTTTGCTGCCTGGCTTATCTCACTAAGCCTGAGAGTATCCATCCATGCTATCACAAATGGTAGGAGTTCTGTCTTTCTGCTGCATAGAACTCCATTGCGTAAATGTACCAAAGTTTTTTGATTAATTCATCCACTGAAGGGCACTTAGGTTATTTCTAGCACTTGGCTATTATAAATTGTGCTGCTGTGAACATAGGGGTGCATAGGTTCTTCTGAATTGGTGTTTCAGGATTCTTTGGGTATAATCCTAGCAGTGTAATCACTGGATCATAAGGCAGTTCTATTCTTAGTTTTTTTGAGGAAATTCCATACTGTCTTCCATAGTGGCTGCACCAGTCTGCATTCTCACCAGCAGTGCACCAGGGTTACCTTTTCTCCACATCCTTGCCAGCACTTGTTGTTTGTTGATTTGTTGATGATGGCCATTCTGACAGGTGTGAGGTGGTATCTTGTTGTAGTTTTAATTTGCATCTCTCTGATGGCTAATGATGTTGAGCATTCTTTCATGTGCCTGTGGGCCCTTTGTATGTCTTCCTTGGAGAAGTGTCTGTTCAGGTCCTTTGCCCATTTTTTAATTGGGTTGTTTGTCTCCCTGGTGTTGAGTCATATTAGCTCTTTATATATTTTGGAGATCAAACTCTTGCCTGAGGTGTCATTGGCGAATATGTTTTCCCATATGGTTGGTTGCCTTTTTATTTTCTCGTTATTTTCTTTGGCTGAGCAGAAACTTCTTAGTTTGATGTAGTCCCATTTGTTTATTTGTTCCTTTATTTCCCTTGTCTTGGGAGGTATTTCAGTGAAAATTTTGCTGTGTGGGATATCTGCAATACTTTTGCCTATGTTTTCCTCTACGGCTTTTACAGTGGCATTGCTTATGTTTAAGTGTTTTAGCCATCTTGAGTTTACTCTGGTGTATGGTATAAATTCATGGTCTAGTTTCATTTTTTTGCATGTGCCTGTCGAGTTCAACCAACACCATTTGTTGAAAATGCTATTTGCACTCCATTTTATATTCCTTCCCTCTTTGTCGAATATTAATTAGTTGCCCATAGAGTCCTGAGTTCATTTCTGGGCTCTCTATTCTGTTCCATTGATCTATTTGTCTGTTCTTGTGCCAGTACCAGACTATTTTGGCTACTATGGTTTTATAATATAGCTTGATATCTGGAATTGTGATTCCTCCTACTTCATTCTTTTTTTTTTTTTTTTTTTTTTTCAGGATTGCTATAGCTATTCAGGGCCATTTTTGACTCCTTATGAATTTTTTAAGTGTTTGTTCTAATTCTGTTAACTATAATGTTGGTATTTTAATAAGGATTGCATTGATCTGTAGATGGCTTTGGGTAGTATGTATATTTTAATGATGTTAATTCCTTCCAACCATGAATATGGCATGTGCTTCAAGTTATTTGTATCTTCCTTAATTTCTTTCTTCAGTGTTCTGTAGTTTTCTGAGTACAAGTCCTTTGCTTCCTTGGTTAAGTTTATTCCTAAGTACTTTATTTTTCTCGTTGCTATGGTAAATAGGATTTGTTTTCTAGCTTCTATCTTTGATGTTTCATTGTTGGTATATAAAAATGCCTTCAATTTCTGGATATTGACTTTGTATCCAGCTATTTTGCCAAATTCAGGTATTAGGTGGAGGTTTTTTTTTTTTTTTTTTTTTTTTTTTTTTTTTTTTTTTTTTTTTTTTTTTTTTTTTTTTTTTTTTTTTTTTTTTTTTTTTTTTTTTTTTTTTTTTTTTTTTTTTTTTTTTGTTGTTTTTTTTTTTTTTTTTTTTTTTTTTTTTGGTGGAATCTATAGGGTTTTCTATGTACACTATCATGTCTTCTGCAAATAATAACAGCTTTACAGCTTTACTTCCTCCTTCCCAATTTGGATACCTTTGATTCCTTTTTCTTATCTGATTGCTATGGTTAGAACTTCTAAGACTATGTTGAATAGAAGTGGAGAGAGTGGACACCCCTTGCCTTGTTCCTGATCTTAAGGGAAAAGCTTTCAGTTTTTGCCCATTGAATATGATGTTAGCTTCAGGTTTCTCATATATGGACTTTATCATGTTGAGGTATGTTCTTTTTATTTTATTCCCATCTTGCTGAGGGTTTTTATCATAAAAAAGTGCTGTACTTTATCAAATGCTTTTTTGGCATCTATTGATATGATCTTTCAGTTTGCTTATGTGGTGTATTACATTTATTGATTTGCAAATATTGAACCATTCATTCTTGCACCCCTGGGATGAATCCTACTTGGTCATGGTGTATAATTTTTAGATATATTGCTGGATCCGGTTTGCCAATATTTTGTTGAGAATTTTCACATCTAAGCTCATCAGAGATATTGGCTTGTAGTTGTCTTTCTTTGTTGGGTCTTGACCTGGTTTTGGGATTAGAATAATACTGGCCTCATAAAAAGAATTTGAGAGTCTTCCCTCTTCTTGGAGTTTTTGGAATAGTTTGAGAAGAATAGGAGCTAGTTCTTCCCTAAATGTTTGGTAAAATTATCTGTGTAGCCATCTGGACCAGGGATCCTGTGCGCTGGGAGATTTTTAATTTCACTAGTTGTTACTGGTCTATTCAGGCTTTCTGCTTCTTCTCGTTTGAGTTTTGGTATGCTATACATTTTTAGAAATTTGTCCATTTCACTCAGGTTGTCAAATTTCTTATCATATAGTTGTATATAGTAATTTCTTAAAATTCTTTGTATTTCTGTGGTATCAGTTTTCACTCCTCCTCTCTCATTTCTGATTCTGTTTATTTGGATCCTCTCTCTTTTTTTCTTGATATGCCTTGCTAATGGTTTGTCAATTTTGTTTATCTTTTCAAAGAACCAGCTCCTGGATTTGTTGATCCTTTGAATTGTGCTTTTAGTCCCTATGTTGTTTAATTCTGCTCTGATCTTGATAATTTCCTTCCTTTTGCTTGCTCTGGGCTTTGTTTGTTGTCGCTGTTCGAGTTCTTGCAGCTTTATGGTTAGGGTGTTTGTATCAGTTTCTTCTGACCTTTTTAGGTAGGCCTCTATTGCTGCAAATTTCCCCCTGAGAACTGCCTTAGCTATGTCCCATAGATTTTGGGGTGTTGTGAATTCATTTTCATTTGTTTCCAGATACTTTTTGATTTCTTCTTTGATCCCATTATTAGCCTATTACTTACTTAATAGCATGTTATTCAGTGTCCATGAATTGTATTTTTTTTTAATTTTTTCCTTGAGATTGGTTTCTAGTTTCAAGCCATTGTGAGAAGATGCTTGGTATGATTTCAATTTTCTTGAATATATGGAGGCTTGTTTTGTGTCCTACCATGTGGTCTATCTTTGAAAATATTCCATGTGTACTAGAGAAGAATGTGTGTTTCTGCATACACAAGTTCTGTGTATGTCAGTTAAGTCCATTTCATCTAGAATATTGTTCAATGCTATAATATTCCTGGTGTTTTTTGACTTGGAAGATCTGTCCATTATTAATGGGCTATTGAAATCCCCTACTATTAGTGTGTTGCTGTCTATATCCTTCTTGAAGTCCTCCAAGATTTTCCTTATATATTTGGATGCTCCTAGTTTGGGTGCATATATATTTATATGGGTTATGTTTTCTTGATGGATTGTTTCCTTAAGTATTATGAAATGCCCTTCTTTGTCTCTTTTTATGTCCTTCATTGTGAAATCTGTTTTGTCTGATATAAGTATTGCTACCCCAGCCTTTTATTGATGTCCATTTGCTTGATATATATTTCTCCATCCCTTCACTTTCAGTCTGTGTTGGATCTTTTGTTCTGAGGTGGGTCTCTTGCAGACAGCAAATATGTGGGTCATGTTTTCTTATGTCTTTTTATTGGTGCATTTAATCCGATTACTTTTAAGGTTATTATTGAGAGGTATTTCTTCATTGACATTTTCCCCCTTTGTTCCTGTGTTCCTCTGTCTTTCTGTTTCTTCATCTTTTTAAAGCAGGCCTTTTAGCATCTCTTGCAGTGCTGGTTTGGTTTAGGTGAATTCTTTTAGCCTTATTTTGTCTGGGAAACTCCCTATTTCACTTTCCATTTGTATGAGAACCTTGCTGGGTTGAGTATTCTTGGTTGCAGGCCTTTGTTTTTCATTACTTGGAGTATTTTTTGCCATTCCCTTCTGGCTTGTATTGTTTCTGTTGAGAAATCATTTGATAACCTTATCAGAGCTCCCTTGCATGTTATTTGCTGTTTCTCTCTTAAGGCTTTTAGGATTCTCTTTGTCTTTGAAATTTGCCATTTTAATTATACTGTGTCTTAGAGTAGGCCTGTTTGGGTTCATCTTCATTGGGATCCTCTGTGTTTCCTGAACTTGAGTGACACTTGCGCTCATCATTTTAGGGAAGTTTTCTGTCAATACTTTTTCAAACAGGTTTTCTATCCCTTGCTTCTCTTCTCCTTCTGGTATCCCTATGATATGGATATTGTTGAGTTTTATGTTGTTCAGTATCTCTCTTAAAACCTCCTCATTCTTTTTCAGTCTTTTTTCATTTTGTTGCAATATATGGTTATTTTTTTTTCCTGTTGCCCTCCAATTCCCTGATCTGGTCCTCTGTTCTATCTAACCTGCTTTGAATTCCTTCTGTTGTGTTCTTTAGTTCTGAGATTGTGTTCTTCATTTCCTTCTGGTTCTTACTGATGGTTTCTATGTCTTTTAAAGGCTGGTGTAATTTTCTGTAAGTTCCTGGCTGTTACCTCAGAGTTCTGTGTAGATTTCTTTGAGTTCTGTTAGTTCATGGAGCTTTCTTATAATGATATCTTTGAATTCCATGTCTGATAGCTTGCTAGTTTCTATTTCAATTCTCTGCCTGTCTGGTGATTCCTCCTTTCCTTTTGGTAATGAACTGATTCTTTTTCCCCCCATTTTGGGTGTATATTATTGCTTGCTTTTATCTTGGGTAAATCTGCATTGATTCCCTGCCTTCATGGAGTACCCTTCTGTGTTAGGAGATTTGTGGGGTTCAGTGTTGCAGTTTCCTAGATTTCCTCAACTTGTTGCTCTTGGGGTGGCCTTTATGTCATTAACTTGGGCTGTCTGGTTGTATTTTGGATTTGTTGTATGCATTGCTCCTTTCACTCAAGTTGATTGATTGAGAGACACTCCTTCTATCCCATCTCATACACTGTTTTTGAGCTGCTCCTAAAACAGAACCACCAGTCCAGGCAAAATAACCACACCTTCAAAGATATCTTACTCTTTTAATCCCCCTTTTGACTGCCTATGAACCTAGCTAAATACCCGTACCTTCCAAGGTATTCCCATCCTTATCACAAGCTCAGCTGCAAATGAGCCAGTCTTAATAGGAATGTAGATATGATAAGGCTGTTATAAGAGGGGAAAAATGGTTAAGTTGACTAATGTATAGATAATTTTGAAGGGTGCAAAGGGGTAGCAAAGATAGTGGGGATGTAAGAGAGAAAGCCAAGTTTATCTCTTATATAGAAATGGGGAGGGGGAAATCAGAATGCCTCAAGTGCAACTGAACAGTATTAAGCCTATATATAGAGTTGCTGCATCTACCTCCCTGTCCACCCTCAATGAGCACTAATTAGTCAAGGACCAATGTGTTTTTAGCAGAAAAAAAGAAGTGTGTAGCCCCTAGTAGGGCACCCACAAAAAAAAGTTTTATGTGGCTGGGAGGGGAGGAGTACTTAGATTGAGGACTGGGAATGAGCTGTAGCAGGAGAGGGAGTAGACTTTAAAACAAGAGTAGGA
Organism: Noctilio leporinus; assembly: GCA_004026585.1. Classification (NCBI taxonomy): domain Eukaryota; kingdom Metazoa; phylum Chordata; class Mammalia; order Chiroptera; family Noctilionidae; genus Noctilio; species Noctilio leporinus. Next base: position 24,538 of record PVIW01002854.1, on the reverse strand, counting down.
GGAGGATCTTGGGTAGTTAAATGAATTGAGAGAAGGGAGGAATATGGGAATTGGGTACACTATGATATAAACAGTATTTACTTAAAATGCACTAATTGTGAGGGTTGGAAGTAACTTTTGAAAAGGATATGTTACGAATTAATAGTTCATGTAGCTTTTGGTGTAACTCAGGTGCTTGAGATTAGCAGTGATCCATTTCCTAAATCTGCCTCTTTTTCTTTTCTTTTTTTTTTTTAATTTTTTAAAGATTTTAATATTTTTAGAGAGAGAGGCAGAGAGGGGGAGAGACATCAATGTATGGTTGCCTTTTTTTTTTACCTGCCTCCAGCTACAGACCTAGCTGGAGACCTGGCTTGCAACCCCATTATGTGCCCTGGCTAGGGAATCGAACCAGCGGCCTTTGGGTTTGCAGGCTGGCAAGTTATTCACCGTGCCACCAGCCAGAGCTGCCTCTTTTTCTTGATCAAGTCTGCAGTCTATAGTCAGGCTGCGGGGCCTTGGAGTGGCAGGGCCTGTAGCTGTCACAGTCAGGGCTGATTCTGAGTGCCTCACCCTTGGTAGGCTGAGCCTCCAGTAGCCTAGCTGGGTTTCAGCACTGCAGGTATTTTGGGGCCCTCCCTTCTCTCCCTGGTTTTATGTGAAGAACTGCAGGGTGCTTATGTGATGTTGGTGGCTACTTGAGGAGGTTTCTGCCTGAGACGGGTGCCTGGCTCCAGGGTGGGGTGCCATAGATGACTAGCCCTCCCCCTCCAGTTCTTCGAGGAGGTTTTTGCAGCCCATGTCTTTGATGAGCAACTGGCTCCCTGAGGGCCCGCAGGTCTTTTGCTGGCGATGGCTAGCCCTCCCCATCCAGCTCTTTGTGGAGATTTTCACAGCTTTCTATGGGCCCCTGGTTCTGTGGGGAGCCCCCAGCGACAGCCCCAGCAATGACTAGCCCTTTCCCTCTAATTCTTCGGGGAGGTTTATGCCACCTGCGATGGGCACCTGGCTCTATAGGGGAGTCCAAGCTCTGTGCTGGCGATGGCTAGCTTTTTCCCTCCAGCTCTTCGAGGAGGTTTTTGTTGCCTGCAGTGGGCGGATCAGTTGCACCGGCTGCAAGTTGCTGGCACGCAGTTTTGAGTTTCTGTGGGAGCCTGCTGCCCGTGGGGGTGTGCAGGGTTGGGCCTCCCTTCTTGCTGGGGCTCCAAGCTGCCCTCTCCCAGTGGCGCATCGGCACCGTTTTCGGCCCTCTTGCCGCCCTGGCTGGTGCACTTCCCCGCTCCCCTGCTTCCTCTCCCCGAGGGTCTCTTCTTCTCTTCCTCTCTCTCAGCCTCTGGAGTGAGGCTCTCACACAGTCCCTCCACTGCAGAAGTTCAATCCTCAATCTCCCCGAGTTTGCAGTTCCCTGCCCACACTTCACTGCTCAGATTTCTAGTCGCCAGGGAGCCTGGAGCTGGCTGCAGTTAGAGACATCCCTCTGGGTAGAGCCACCACTGCCCAGAGCCGACCTTGGCTCGCCGGCTGGTTTGGAACTATCTCACCTGCTCTCCTGTAGGTCTCTGCAGCCTCTGGGCTGTGCTCCCCTGAGTTCAGATGCTTCCCGCTCCAATTCTTAGGGACCTGCAGACAACTCGTGCTCCCTATCCTGTCCTCCAGCTGCTCTGGCACTTGAGAACGCCATCAGCACTGCTGTTTACTCTGTCGCCATCTTTCCACTGGTTACTTTTTATTGGACCATTTTATTGGTATTTTTCTTGAATCATGAAAAAAATGTCATCCTTATATTCTAGTCCTCAAAAGAATGGGCAACATGAGTTGATGAAAACATGCTAACAACATGGCCCTGCCTGCCTCCTCACAGCTCCGTGAACCTGAAGCCCAATTATTTTTTAAAGTATGCATTAATAATAGGCCTTTTTCTTCTGCCAGAAATAATTAGATGAATTGTCTTGCGGGAAGAAAACACAAGCCTACCTCCATAAACTTGTGTTGGGCTTTAGTGTCTAATTATGTTTGTAAGCTACAAATATATAACAATTTTCGTATGGTATTGAACAGGAACCTTTCAGAATATAGACTTGATAGGTTTTATCAGAAACTTAGACAACTGATATGAAAATTTTGAAAATTACTAAATATAACAGTGGCAGTTTGCAACAGCAAATGTTTATAAAAGCTAATAGTTTATTGCTATATTTGTAATGTTTCTTATTACCTAATGCATCAGGGCTATATCTGCTAGTGGACCAGCATGACATCAAAGTACTTCGAACTGTTAGAAACTTCAAATTCAGCTTCTCATTAAGATTTTTTGAAATATGTATTCTGCCCCAAATTCCTTACCTGAGTGATAAGAGTAGAATTAACTGGAAATTTCTGATTCTTTAGCTCCTATTTGAAGACTGAAAAGTATAAAGATGTCTGAGTAAACTCCTGAGTGTAATAGCCTGGGTAGTTATATTGTTAGTATTTCCAGAAAAAGGAAAATAAGCATTATGACCCAAAGGGACACTAAAGAAAATAAAACACAGATCTGAACCTAAAATACATAGAGCCAGGAGGCACAAAGTTAAAATAGAATTTGAGTTTGCTACTATAGGACCCAGAAAATGAATGTTTAATTGACAACTCTAAAATTCTGAATGACTCCAGATCATCACTCAATGGTGTTTTTAACTAGGAGGATAAAAGCCCTGGCTGGTGTGGCTCAGTGGATTGGTGCTGGCCTGCGAACCCAAAGGTCGCTGGTTTGATTCCCAGGCAGAGCACATATCCTGGCTTGGAGAGCAAACCAGGTCTCCAGCCAGGTCTCCAGCCAGGTCTGTAGCTGGAGGCAGGTGAAAGGCAACCATACATTGATGCGTCTATCCCTTTCTTCCTTCCTCCCTGCCCTTCTCTCTGGAAATAATGAATAAAAATCTTAAAAAAAAGAAAAGAAAAGGAGGATGAATGTTTAAGTATTAGTCAATTTTTCTATTAGTTTCAGTCTTTCTTCAGCTTGTATTCTGAGTATTATATATATTTGGATAGAGGTTTAAAGAAGTTAATCTGAGCCCTAATGGGTTCAGCCCCATTAATCCTGTGATATTTTAGAAGTGAGATCCACAAAAACTCTGGAACCTCTTTGAGATCTTCACTTTGAGCTTGATTTAGACACACAGGTACCAGTGAGTCTTAAGTCAATATTCAAATTAGCTGGGACCTCACTATGAACAGGGAGTCTTCAGGGATTTTAAGAAAGAGACCATAAAGACATTATTTAATCTCTTGACAGTTCCACTTTCAGGGTTTATCTCTCCCTATGAAGTCAGTAGGTGTGGTGTCACAGAAAGGAAAGATTATCAATCTGTGCTGTAGGCCAGGGCCTGTGGAATGTCTGTGGATTACTAGACACTCACCACCTGAATAGTTTATTTAGTTCTAGGGAGATGTTCAATAAAGATAAGCAGAGTTTCAAGCTAGTAACATAGTGCCCAGATCAAACTAAAGGATGCCTATAACATTGTGAGAAATCTTTTCTTGTGAATTTAAGGGTAAAATGAGAGATTGGACATTTGATTCCTCATTCACCTTCTCTCCCTCAAAGAACAAAGTACATTCATTTTTGGGGGGAGGGGGGCTTTCATAGCCAGTATTCTTTCTGTTCACAGTGTTTTACAAATGTCTTTACCAAGTGACTCCCTCTTTGTGTTTAGGGATTGGGCATATCAAATGGTTTTATCTGTGAAAGTCTTATCCTGGTTTGTTCTTAGGTTCTTTCAAAATGTTTAGCAATGTGCTGAAGGTCTGGCATTAGGGCTATTTCCCGTATATTGTCTGTCTCCTATCTCAGATTTAAGATTATTCACAGAAAGTTAGCCAAGAGCTCACTCCATTTGCATCAGGAATTACTTCTGGATTCTATCTGAAGATATTTAAGAGCTTGTCTCTAAATTCCCCAATGGACTGATCCTTTCTTTGCTTATAAGATTAAATCAGAGTCCATTTCATATTATACACAGGAATGATTTTAGGGAATAGCTTTCAAAAGACCTTACACAATATATACAGTATAGCTTTTCTAAATCCCTCTGATTTATTATGCAATTTGGGGTCTTTGAATTCTATCTTTCCATCCAATTCTTTTGCATCTGAACATATGTACTCTTTGATATATATATACACCATATATATATGGTGTAAATACATGTAAGAAGCAGGAGTCTGCATCAGAGGGGAGCAGGCTTAGGTGTAGACTGAGATAAACCCAGGAGAGTGGGGGACTGGTCAGTTGAAAGTGCCACTTGTGTACCTTGTGCCTCAGCACTGCACTGCACACCCAATTTCTGACAGACCTGGCTAATTTGCAGTTCCCAGCAGGTAGAAAGGATTGGAGAGGTTTCACAGAATATTAAAAAAAAAAAAAAAAGGACTGAGGAAAGTTCTCATAAAATTATGCTAAGTGACTTGAGGCAAAGTTTTTCCATAGTTTTCTCCAAAGTTCAAAAGATACTGAATTTCTCCATTTGCAAGGTCATTTTGAAGACCAGATTCATCTGGCTTACCACCCCACCCCCTGCCTGTGAACTTTTCCCTTATAGATATAGAACAAAAAATGACAGGGACCAAGACACATGTGTTCTAAGTAATAAGACTGATTTCTAGCAAGGATGAAAGCGTTTTTAACTGATTGTATATTCAAAGGATTCCTGAAAAGGATTCTATATTCACAGGAGATAAATAAACTCGGCATTTGGGAAGCTGTAATGAAAAGAAATCAGATTCAATGTGAGACTGAGGTCATCATCTCAGCCAGAGAGGCCAGTAGTTCCCTGTCCCAGCAAGAGGCTCAAGGTCCCCAGACATCCATGATGTCTTGAAGCATGGATAAGAGAAGATCTTGGTTAGATCTATGGCTCCCTAATATTGTTGAATGCTGGCTCCTCTCAAATATCACCCAAAAAACCCATTGATAAAACAACTCTGAGTTTATGGTTACAGAGTATGGGAAAACACTATTTGGACAATCCTTTAGGCTCAGCGGTATGCTGAAGCTAGTGCCTATCAGCCTGAGAAGGTTAATTCTGATTATTTTTTTCCAAGTCCATAGTCAGTGCTCTCACCTTGGTAGCTTGAAGTCAGCTATGATAGGCACATAGGCACATTTATACCAAACAAATAATGAAATTCCATGTTAAGGATTTTTTTTTTTTTTTAATCCCCAGAGTTCCAGATTACTTAGGTTGTAGAAGCAGAGTTGGGATATTTAGATGTTGGTTTGTTTTGAGGCAAGGCTTTGAACGCAGAGGCTTGATGAAGATTAAGGATCAGATATAAACGTTTAGGGTTGGTGGACACAACAAGGAGAAGGTTTTGAAGCAAGGGTTTCCAAGAAGAGTCTTGGAGAACAAGCAGTCATTTGATACCAACTACTGAAAAGTCAAACAGTTTGATGTGAATTAAAATGAGTTTGTAAGTTCCTGAGATAAAATTACTTGGAACTTGCATCTTTCTGAGCTAGAGTTCCCTGAAATAATAGTCATGTCGATGAAGGCAGTGGAAGAGTAAAGTCATGTTAATGAACACAGTAAGCTATGTGGGTGTGGACGGTTTCAGTTCCCACATGTAATACTTGAGCCTTCAAATTATATAAGAATTAAGGATAGGTTTCCATGGAATTATTACAGAAATTAGCACACATAAAAAAAAACATAAAGCTCATAGAAAATGTTCACTTGAAATTACTATTCATTTTCAACTTTTCCAAAAAGAAAAAAATTCTGACTCCACATCCTAATTGTATGTATTTCTTTCCTTTACCAAATCTTTAAATATTTTTAATGCCATTTCACTATTATCAAGTGAAAAAAATTAAATATATTGCATTTGTATACTTTGGGAACAAAATATATCAATTATTTTTCTTTACAAGACAACAATGTAAGTGGGTGACAGGGTATTTAATATATATAAAAAAGACTTTTTTATGTCTACTGATTATAAATATAATTTGCATTATCTTTCTTTTCTTAGTTGGGGCTTTTATAGGGCCAGAAGTCTACAAGTGTTCAAAAATTAGTTGAGAGAAGAAAGAAATGATGGGGTTTTCAATTTGACTAGACAGACTTTATGTTTACATCATAAAGCTGGAAGACATCACTAACCTTCCCAATTCTACCCCCTCTTTACTCTATTGTGAATATTTATAATGAGCAATAAGGACAGTATCAAGTTTCTTTTCATGGCATATTGTGTTAACATTAAAATATTTTCTATTCTGAGCTAAAATCTATTCCCTTCCTTCATCCCCTTCTTCCTTTAGTTTTCCTTGTGAAAACATATATGTGTAGAATAAATATATTTTCTATTCAGTTTAACATATTGAAGACACTACCACACTTACTGAGTTTTGATTTGTTTTTTTTTTTCCATGAGATAGGCAGCCTGAATTTATTAAACCATTCCTTTATTTCAGAGGCATCCACTATGTGGACTAAAACCAATCCCTGGTTATTTCTTACCCTTTTGTAACTATATGTTATAGGTTTACAAGGAGCTGTGCCAGAATATGTACCAATATACCACTTCCTTCATTGAAAGTCTTGCTATGAAAAAATAAAGCTAGCTGAATGAAACTCTGTGTTTAACAATATAGTTGCTTTATATTGTGGCATAAACTTTTTTATTCTATTACAGGTAAACAGTTAAGCCAACTAGTTTGATAGCACTTGCCATATAACATGATTTCTATATCCATTCTAATCATTCTTCCCTAGAGTGTAACCAATTCTCACAGAGAAAGTCTGCTAAAAATAAAATGGAAAACATTACTTCCTTGTATCTGGACACTTTTTGCCTTAGTAGTATAGCCTCATAGTTTTAAATCAAATACAATATCTAGTCAGAATTATACATTTAATCCCTCTCAAGTTCATGCTCTTCATAGTCCATTATTCCAAAGTGGCTACCTACTAGCTTTTCTATTTAATTTTGTGTCATTTGTGAATATAGGCTCTGCAGTTATTGCTGTGTAAAATAAAACAACTTTAAATAACCATCTTTTTGAAAAAAATTCTCATGCATCTTAAGGGTTAGTGGGTCACTTATGGTGATGCTGGCTTATTCCTTCTGATCCTGACTGGGTGCTCTAGCATCTGCCCTCAGCTAGTGGTTGCGCTTGGAGTCTGGCTGGTCTAGGATAGTCGCTGCCGAAACAACTCAGTTCTCCTCTGCAGGACTTGTATCCTCCCATAGGCTAGCCTGAGTCTGTTCTCATGGCTCCAGGAGTAATAGGAAGCATGCAAGACCTCTGTAAGGATCAGCCTCAGTCCTGGCATAGAGTAGATCAGAGAAGGGTGGAAAACAGACCTGGATAAGGACAAGGATAAAATAACCATCACAATGCTAATGTGTTCTTCTAAGTTCTTTATAAATAATTTGAAAATGGCACTGACACTTTTCATGGAAGACCTAAGTAAATATTACAGATGCATTGATTAACAGTTCTATAATATATTATTTAAGCAGCGTTGACTGTACGAGTAGAGGTTTCCAGCTATTCTGTTTTTCCATAATGTATATATAAGGATTCAGTGAAAAGTTTTGTCAAATTTGATGCTTCAATTAATAAATCATCTAGCCCTGGCTGGTTGTTCAGTGGCTAGGTGCTGGCCTGCGAACCCAAAGGTCAATGAATGGTTCGATTCCCAGCCAGGGCACATAACCAAGTTGCAAGCCAGGTCTCCTGCCAGGTCCATAGCTGGAGGCAGGTGAAAGGCAAATAAATACTCATTGATGTCTCTCTCCCTCTCTGTCTCCCCCTCTGCCCTTCTCTCTAAAAATAATAAATAAATAATAAATAAATGAATTATCTGCAGTTTCCTGAACATAAATGATCATCAGTACATTATTTATAATAACAAAATATTGGAAATAATGCAGGAATTAATAATTTACTATGGTAATGCACATAATAAATTACTTCATGTGGTTTTTTAAGTGGTTTTTCAAATAATTGATGAGGTAGGAAAATGCTCATAATTTATTTTAATAACAAGGCAGTAAGATACATAGTGAGGAACAATATACAAAATAAAATTACAGATATCATACTTTATATGTAATATATATATTTTGAAATCCTAGAAAGGAATATAATAAAAATATACTTATTTTCATATGGAAAATTATCATGATTTTAATTTTTATCTTAAACTTTTAGATATTTTTCAGATTTTCTACAATAACTATATATAACATCATATCAGAAAAATAATCATGCATTTACATTTTTTCTGTTTCTGAGAATTTCCTTCTATTTTTAAATATGTCCATTGCCAAGCTGATAATCTCTGAGGAATCATTATGAGCAGTTACAATGGGGCGAGAGACTTGGAAGCACACTAGCTAGATTTTAATAAGTATTTTATCAACATTTCCATCTTTAAAATATTACCCTTAGTCATAATGAATGCTGTTTTATTTTCCTATTGGATGCCAAGAAGAAACAGGTTTTTATGATTATCTTGGAACAATTTCTGTTCTAGAACCAATAAAAAGGAAGAAGGTCCATGGGATAGGATGGGAAAGCAAGAGAAAATATATCTCAAACATTGATGCCTCATTGACTGTATCATTATGTGACTGAGGGAGCCTATTAGATAGCTATATCTATTTTGGCACTGACCATTTCCTTATAGCTTTTAAATTCTTACTAGCACTAAATATCACATGTCACAGGGTTATATTTAAGCCATCTTAAATGCTTAAATGAGTACTTCAGATGCTAGAATAAAGCCTTTGAAAACACAACAGGTAGCCCTTTCCTGCAAGGGATGTAGTATATGAGGGTGAGTAAGTCACCTACCAAAAACAACGTCCACCAGAGGCATTATGGTAAAGAAGTAGAGTCTCTATCCCTCCTCTTAAGTCTAAGTGGATTCTGTAGAGTAGAATACGATAGAATTGACACTGTGCCAGTTTCTAGGCTTCAGCTTTCAGTGACTGGCAGCTTCCACCTCTGACTTGGAACACTCCATCTTGGAAGCCACCAGCCAGGCTGTGAGAAGCCTAAGCTACCCGGAGTGGGCATAACCTGTATGGCCCAGTTGACAGCCCCAGCTGAGCTCAGCCAACCATGAGCATCAGCTGCAGGCATGTGAGTGAGCCATCTTGGAATACATCACATCTCCTGGTGACTCCAGCCTCAGCTACTATCTGACTCCAATTATACGAAAGACCCCAAGGAAGGTCCAGCCCAGCTGAGTTCAGTTAACAACACAGAGCCATGAAACATAATAAATTGTTTTAAGACTCTAAATTTGGGAATGTTAATTACTAACAAAAAACCTGGAACTTTAGCTATTTGCTGGTATTGTTGTACTTGAAATAAAATTTGATAACACAGAAAATAGATGGTGACATAAGACCTTCGTAATGTTATCTTTCAAATGGCAATGGAGAAATAGTAAGCAGAGTTTACTGTCCCTTACACCTTCCTAAGACATACATCATGTAATTAATCAGAGAAACCAAGAAAACTTTAAAAAGAAAGCTCAAGACTGCATTTTATATTTAGAGTATAAGCACTTTACAGTTTACTGCACACTGAGGAATGTCAAATGATCATCATTGTTATTATTTAAAAAATTTCCTTCCTCCCTCCCTCCTTTTCTTTTGTCTGCTTCCAATTTCACTCCACTCACTCCACTCTCATTCATCTCCGTAATCTCCCAATGCCATTTATAGTACATGAAATACAAAAGAACGCTGCTCAAGCAGGTCTCCACTTGGGGAAGTTGCATAGGCAAGCTCACAGGTAAAAGGGTAAATGCTAGCAGGATTCTATCACAGAAGCCCACAGGTGCTACCTTTGTTCTTCTGCTTGATCAGAAATATCAAGTACAGTTAGGAACAGTGTATGTTGTATATATTTTAAAACCATGGCAACAAAATCACTAGATGTATAACCCTGTTATATATATGTACTGCACTTATGACAAGTTTAAGAGGTTTCTAGAGTGTTTTACAACTCTGTTTTGCTTCCAGGTGTTCCAAAGTTGATTACATCTGATATGATTAAAGAAGGTGCTGCTGTAATTGATGTTGGAATCAACTATGTCCATGACCCAGTGACAGAAAAAACAAAATTAGTTGGAGATGTGGACTTTGAAGGTAATAAATTGTATCATTTTTGGTTAAAGATGAAGAAAGGTTCTATTTTCTATTTTAATAGTAGAAAGAGAAACTTTCTATTTGGTGGGGGCATTATTAGGTTATAAATCATTGTACCTCTTTTCTCTGAAAGAAAAGTGAAAAGAGAGAAAACCTGAGGATACACATACACAACAATATCTTCTGGGTGCAGATGGACCTCTTCTAGGCTCCCTGCCACAGATGGAGCATTCCCGTCTGGCGTGGAGGCTCTGCTCTCCAAGTGAATGTGTTTGCCTGTCTGTGTATGTGTGTGATATGTGGGCATGCTAATCTCTTTAGGAAATGACCTCATTCTTTTATTTCATTGTTCAGGTTCAATCACTAATGTCAGATATTAATAATTTATTTGAAGAGCTCAACTCAAAAGAGTGAGAATATATATCAAGCCTTGACCTTATTTCTTATTTTTTGCACTGTCATTCTGCTTCTTGAAACATTATAGTGACCATGCCTTGATTGTAAAACTTACCACACATTTAAGATGCATCCAGATGGCATAGGTGGCACATGATAATGAGCTTGAAGCAAGAAAAGCCAGGATATTTTTAGTTCATAATCTTGACTATACTTGTGGGACAAACTTATCCAGTAGTTTACCACACCTCATAAGAGCCCTCTTTTATATGATAGTTTGTTTCAGATCATTACCATGTACTCTTATGCTTATCTAAGAAGGTTTGTTTGTTTGTTTGTTTGTTTGTTTGTTTTTCCTTCATGAGCCTATCCTGAAAATATTTAAAACTGAGCATTTTGGGGCGAGTGCAACTGCTTAGTCACATATAGATAACCACTTCAGGCTGCATACCACTCACTCCATTTGGTAGAACCTATGAAATTAATTTGTGGTTATGTATCTAAGTATATAATGAAATAAAAAAAGGAAATGACAAATAGAAAGAAGATAGGAAATGAACAGGAAAGAGCATTGTTCTAGGATTCTGAAGAGATGCTTTTAGATTAGTACTTTAACCCAGTCACCTTTCTGGGCATCACTGTTATCAAATGATACTAATGTCTCTTTCTAGCCCTCGTGTTTGGTGTATCTCATACATTCAAATGATTGTGAAAAACCCCAATAACTTAGGGAAGGTCAGATTGTTCTGATCCTATCATAAAGCACACCTGCATGATTGGTAACATGACCTGTGCTACACTGCTGGTTCACAGAGGTAGAGCCCGAAGGAAGACCTAGGCTGGTGAAGAAAACCTTGCCACCTAGGCCATGACTCAGCCACCCTACCCAGAGGAGCAGCAAGTGATAGGTTTTGACATGTCGTTCTTCAAGTTGTTCCTCAGGACTTAACCTGAGGTGAGGGATGATCCTTTGGCTGGGATGGATGAACCTGTTACAGCACCTACAGGTAGCGCTTTGGCTGCTAATTGCCACAGGGAAAGTGTGGCCCCTTTGTATTGGTGAGAGTTTCACTATAACTATAACCCAGATCAACAAAACGGATGTAGATAAAATCAAATGCCGAAGTAAATTTTCCTTGCTGAAATCTTCGGCTCACTAATAAAGGAAATAGGATGACCTATTTCAAGTAGATGACTTTGATGGGAATGTTTTTTTTAAAGAATAATGACCCCATTAGGGGAATATTAGAAATATGCAATAATTGGAAATTTAGTGATGTATAAAACCAGGAGTCATTTTATCTATTTTATTGCTGAGAAAATCTGGATGCCTATTTTTAGAGGTTTGGCCTCAGTTTTAAAACAGCAACCTCTCTAAAAAGAGTGATATTTTGTAAGGGTTGCATCATCACTTGCTATAATTTATGACCAAAAAAAAAAAAAAACCCTAAACATTTCTTTTTGACTTTGTTGTCAGGTTATTATTTTGATTTAGATACAATTTCTTCCAGAGCACATACATCTTCCTTCATGTACTAGGGTTTCCTGCTCTCTATATTTTTCCCTCTGCTCCATTCTCTTTCTTCTTTCTTATTCTCCTCCTCCTGAGACCAGAATAGAACAGAACAGCCCTGTCCGGGCTGATGGTATTTCACCGTCATCAGGATTAGAGGTGACATAGAAAGAAATAATTGTTCCTCCCTCCACCACTGTGCCACCGATTCCGTGCCATGTTGGCCACAAATTTTCCAATATTCTTAAAGAGGTGGCAGGCAAATCAATTAGAAACTTGCAAGGATGGTATGGCAGTTGTGAGAGGCTTTTCTGCAAAGGGACACCATCACAAGTCATTTGGATTCAGTCTTTATTTAGTAGTAATAGTAGCTAGTGTTTGAGAATGCTTTCAGTGTGCTGGGTACTGTTGTCATCCTCTTACATAAATTATCCATTTAATTCTTAACCCCATAAGGTTGGTATTATTACCCCTGGCATCTTGCCTGAGATGACATAATCATGTGGCATCGTTCTGTTCACAGCCAGACTCTTGTCATTTGTACCCTCTGTTGTCTCTACTCTTTTGTACTTCATTTGATTAGTTTATTACTTTCCTTAATACTTTCCTTTTGGAAACACAAAGTTACTTTTTTATTCCCCCCTCCACACACATAGGAGATGTATAATATCAAGTTTTAAATGTGCCTGGACAACAGTTTTGGTATACAGCAGTCCTCAGTTTGCTTGGTTCTGATATGCAGAGGTTTCAGTTACCACAGTTTAGCTAAATAGCACCCATTTCCCAACAAAGTTGTCTGAATTTCAGTTCTTGTGGTATGTCAGCTGTAATTGCATCAAGTGCAAACTTCGCTGCTAGACCCTCAGTCCAAAAATGATTATGTAAATATAGAGTGTGCTGATGATCTGTGACCAATCATGTCACTTCTTTCAAAGTCTGTTGGTGATTTAGCTCAGATAACAAATTGTACAGCTCTATTGACTCCTTGTCTTCAATGATAGACCTCATGACATTTTGCAAAAAACATACCATGGTAAGAGGGAATTGCCAGCAAAGAAATGAACAGTAATGATAATGAAAGTGAAATTTTGAAGTAGCTGACCATGGGATATTTGACAATGCCTCCATTTGGCATTTAAAAGACTCTACATACATAGCTAGAAGAAGTTGCTGAAGGAAAACTTATGAACATGTATAGAATGTCCCAGGACAGGTTAGGGATGAGGCCAGGATGCCAGACAGAAGGGGTAGCAATCAAGGGCAGGCCAGCCAGAACTGAATTAGTCAGTAGGTGAGCCATAGGGTAAGAGTATGCTTCTAATCCAGGGTTCCCAGCCTTGGGAGATTGGGTTCTCTTGGGGTCCAAGGACCAGGCCTGGACACAGTCCACAGAGTTCCCAGTGGTTGGGGGAGTGGTACTTTAAGGCAGCCCACGGCAAGGAGACCTGCACGATACTTTCAGAAACTGGGACAAGTCTACAAAAAAGCCTTGGTTTCTTTTCCTGGGCCCAGGGCTATGCAGGGCTCTCAAGACTGCACATTTTCTGGTTCAAGTACCAAGGCTTTGTGTTTGCCAGGCTGGGCAAGTTACCTGTTATTAGAGCATTGCCCATGGATATGTAGCCAGAAGTGGGATTGCTGGATCATATGGTAACTGCATTTTTAATTGTTTGGAGAGCCTTCATACTGTTTTTCATAGTGGCTACACCAATTTGCAATATCTCCAGCAGTGCACAAGGGTTTCCTTTTATTTACATACTGGCGAACACTTATCTCTTGTCTTTTTTTATAATAGGCATCTTACCAGGTGTGATGTGATATCTCATTGTGGTTTTGATTTGCTTTTCCCTGATGATTAGTGATATTGAGTCTTTTTATGTACCTGTTGGACATTTGAATGCCTTCTTTGGAAAAATCTATTTGGTTCCTTGGCTCATTTGCTAATTTGGATTGTTATTGAGTTGTGTGAGATCTTTATATATTTTGGCTGTTAAGCCCTTATCCATATATGATTTGCAAATCTTTTCTCCCATTCTGTAGGTTGCCTTTTAATTTTGTTGTTTATTTTTCTTTGCAGGAACTCTTTAGTTTGAGGTAGTCTCATTTATTAACTTTTGCTTTTGTTGCTTATGCTTTGGACGTCATATTTAAGAAATCATCTCCAAGACCAATGTCAAGGAGCTTTTTCCCTGTATTTTCTTCTAGGAGTTTTATGATATCAGGCTTTATGCTTTAATCTGTTTTGAGTTACATTTTGTGAGTGACATGGGATGGGGTTCAGCTTCATTTTTCTGTATGTGATTATCCAGTTTTCCCAGCACTGGTTGTTGAAGAGACTGTCATTTCCCATTGAATATTACTGGCTCACTTGTCAAATGTTAATTGACCCTTTATGTGGAGTTTATTTACAGGCTCTCTATGCTGTTCCATTGAACCATGTGTCTATTTTTATGCCACTACTATGCTGCTTTAATTACTATAACTTTGTAGTATAGCTTGAAATCAGGAAATGTAATATCTCCAGCTTTATTCTTTGTTCTCAGGATTGCTTTGGCTACTCAGGGTCTTTTGTGGTTCCACTCAAACTTTAGGATTATTTTTTTCTATTTCTGTGGGAAAAAATCATTGGAATTTTTAATAGGGATTGCACTGATCCTATAGATGGCTTGGGCAGTATAGACCTTTTAACCATGTTAATTCTGCCAATCCATGAACACAAAATATCTTTCCACTTGTTTGTGTCTTCAATTTTTTTAAATTAAAGTCATATAGTTTTCACTGTATAGAACTTTGTTTCTTTTGGTTAAATTTATTTCTTAGTATTTTATTGTTTTCGATGCTATTATAAATAGGAAAGTTTTAAAATTTTATTTTTATATATTTCAAAGTCATCATATAGAAATACAGCTGTAAGTTGATTTTATGATCTAGTTTTCCAATGTTTTGATACCTATCCAAAGGAAGACAATAAGATACCAAAAAGATATCTGCACTCCCATGTTTATCAAAGCATTATTTACAATAGCTAAGATTTGGAAACACCCTAATGTCCCTCAATGGATGAATGAATTTAAAAAATTAGATAGATATAGAGAGATAGAGGTAGAGATAATTAAATTATTCAGCCATAAGAAGGAAGGAAATCCTGCCATTTGTAACAATATGGATGAACCTTCCAGGCATTATGTTTAGTGAGAGAAGCCAGAGAAAAACGAATTCTTTATGCTCTCATGTACATGTGGAATCAAAAATGCTGAACTGATAGAAACAGATGTGGTTACTAGGGGCTGAGTCTAGGGGGATTGGGAAATGTTAAATGGTATAAACCTGCAAGATTATTTTTGGAGATTATAGTCAACAATACTGAATTAGAAACTTCAAAATTGTTGAAAGACTATATCTCAGTTGTTCTCAGCACACACACACACTCAAATAATTATGTGACATGATAATAGTATTATATCAAGCTACATTTGTATATTTCAATATATAAATTATCAAATCAATAGGTTGTACCTCTTAAAGTTACACAATGTTTTATGTCAATTATATCTCAATTAAAGTAAAAAAAACACATATCGCACAGGATTTTAGTGCGCGGTTTGCCCTTTGGTCCTCCTATGGGGTACTATGTGCCATTACTGCAGGCACCCTCACATGAATAGTGCCCTCCTGGAGCTCTATCCCTTGATAGAGTCATCTCACACTTGAGGCCACAGGGGAGGGAGGGATCCAGGACCAGCATCAGCTCAAGTGAGTGACTAGGGAGATCAGTTTTTTGCTTGAACTTGGGGAGAGATGTATAGATGAGGAGGTAGTGGTCCTAGATAGGGAGGGAAAGATGGTCCTTAGCCCAGCTTCCCTGGGAAAGGAAGGGAAAAGACACTGAGCTATCTTGTCCGTGTATTCTCTGGCCTACAACTCACTCTTTCCTTAAATTACATCAGGAATGGGACACCCCGAGCCTTGGAGGGGACACATAGCTGAGCCCACCTCCAATCAGCAACTTCTTCTTGGACCATAATTCCCAGCAGAGTAGAGGCCCAGGGACTTCTCTGAGCTCTCACAGCACACAGAGCTGGAGAGGACAGTGGGAAGAGGAGGGGCTG
Organism: Noctilio leporinus; assembly: GCA_004026585.1. Classification (NCBI taxonomy): domain Eukaryota; kingdom Metazoa; phylum Chordata; class Mammalia; order Chiroptera; family Noctilionidae; genus Noctilio; species Noctilio leporinus. The sequence goes on along the minus strand of PVIW01002854.1, from coordinate 8,389 downwards.
TCCCTGGCCCTCTCAGGAATCCCTGGGGCCAGAACAGGGCTTGGGGCTGGGATGCAGGAAGGCATTGTGATAGGCACTGGGGACACAATAGTGCCCTAAATAAGCAAAGTCCTTATCCACATGTAACCTACCTTCTAGTTGGAGGAAGCAAATAACCAAATATATACATATTCATATAATATATTAGGAAGTGTTTAGTGTTACAAAAGTACAACAAGATAAGGTGGGTTAGAGAATTGTGGAGTGAGGTTATTTAGAAAGGGTGGTCAGGGAGGCGCACTACTGACCTGAATGAAAGGAGAGAGAGAGCCCTAGGGAAGGTGGGAAAGGAACTTGCTGGGCATCCGGAACAACAGGTGTGAAGACCTTGAGGGGCAGCATGCCTGATGGGGTTCAAGAAGTAGCAGCAGCGGTGCCATATCACAGGGCCTATGGGCCATGGAAAAGAGTTTGGATTGTGTTCTAAGTGTGATGGAAAGCTATTGGAGGATTTGGGGGAAAGAAATAATGGTCGACTTGAATTTGAACAAGATTACCCTGATTACAGAATGGCAAATAAACCTTAGAGAAGTAAGGGTATAAATAAGGGTGTAAACAGGGTATCTGTTAGGAGGCCATTGTAATTTTTTAGATAAAAAAATACCCAAGGTGGGCATGGACCAGCTTGGTACTGGGTGAAGGTAGTATGAGCAGTGTTCATACGTATTCACATCTATGAAGCAGGTAGCTTGATATACATAGATTTGATTTAAACTGAACAGAAAAGTTATTAAACTAAAAAAAAAAAAATGAAAAGAAGAGGAAGGCTTAGCCACCCTACACAAACAGAGCACAGGAAATAGAGGAAAGAGTCTTTGTAAGCACAGCTCACCAAGCTAACGCAGCCAATACGATTTGTATAGAAATGTGGCTCAGAGTGTCATACTCTTGTACCCGATTAGGGCATTAAACCTGTCTGTCCCATTACTGCCCCACAAGGCACCATGATACTAATGTCTTAATATATGCAGAAGCCCCCGGGAAGCAGACAACCAGAGAAATGCAAGAGAAGGCAGAGTAAGTTGCTCTAGGGCACCTGATTCCTTGTTGCAAGAGCTCGGTGGAGAGCCACTCGCTTATCAAGGAGCTCTTCCCTCCCTCTGGTTTACCTTGCTCTTAGGTGTTGTTTTTATACCAACCATGTGAGAAAGTGGACTGTTTCCCATACACCTCCTGAGTCATACTATTTCTCCAGTTTTATGACAGACAGGTTTTTCTGGTTGTTATTCACGAACTTTTTTCTCCTGAAGCTTTTCTCCCCTTCATTATGGTGAATATGTTTGAAAGATCATGCCTAAATTGCCTGTATTTAGAAGCATGGGAAAATTTTCCAAGCATTTAATTGAGACAATTATACATATATGCGTATATTAGGAGGATGAAAGTTACACGAGAATAGCAAGAAATGTTTCTTCTGCTGCCTTGCCACAGGTAAGCAAACCAACTTCCCATTTCCTTTCAGGGAAGGGAGTTGGTTTGAATAGTAAGTGGTAGTGTTGGGAATTTGACATGGGCCATAGAGCACTTCTTTCAAAGTGACAGAGAACTGGACAGATATAAAGGGAAATGAAATAATCCTACAGAAACTCGAGGCATCAGTTCCTCTTCCGCCACCCAAAAGTGGGTTTATAAAAACACAAAGATATTCTTTGACTTTGCCAGAATATACCAATTGCAACCCATTACTAGAAAAACTAATTCTGTGTAGGTACATGTGGGCATTTCATCATTAGGGATCTCTGGAGCAGTATATAATCGACTGGAGCAGAAGTGCACTATCTGCCTGAGAATCAGTAAGTTTTCTAACAAATTACCTTGGTGAGAGTTTGGAGTGTGAAGCCCCAGGCTCTGGCAACTTGAAAATGTAAAATTTCCAGAGGAAATAATGACACAGAACACACAAGCCAGAGACGCCTGTCATGAAGCATGGGTTGCTAGTACCAAAAGGTGCACGATCACATACTCTTTCCTTTACTCTTACCTAATATTTTAAAGGGCATTTTAACCTCCTAAGGTCACAGTTAGCATCCTTCCTGAGCAATATTTCTAAACCTGGTAGCTATGTGTCACCCCTGAGATTTTTGGAGGTGCACACATACACTGAACACCTAGTTTCTCCCATCATCCTTGTCATCACCTCAAATCATAAACATGAATTAATTTCTGCTCAAAGTTATTGTTTTTATTGTGACATTGAAAAATGTTTGTCGTTAATTCAGAATAATGAAATGATGTCAAGCCAAGTCTGTCTTAATTTGTCCCTTTAGAAATCTGAAGTCAACAACATGAAAGGAAGTATCTGTCTGCATAGTGGAGAAAATGGAAAAAGAACAGACTAGATATATATTCCAGGGTGGAAAAGGACTTCTTGGGTAATAATTTAATATACCAGACCTGAAACTTTATGGATATACATGAAATTTTCCTTTATTTTAATTTTCTTCTGAAAAATTTAGTAGTACTCATTTTTTCTCTCCAGTTTCTCATCTTGCAAAACTTGCCATTACTAAATATAAAATAACCAATTTTTATTCACGAAAGACTTTCTTAAAAGCTAATTTACCTTGAACACACTAACCACAGCAGACATCACCCAACTTAAGTTTCCTGACCTCTCACCTCGGGGCCATACAGCCCGTGACCACTTCCCAGCTTCATCGCTCTCTCCTCTCAGTTTTCACCATATTCCTTATTCAGAAGTCCTGTCAGCTCCTCCAATGCATAAGGTTCATTGTCAAGGCCAAACCTCCTTCACTTTCATCACTCAGTAAGTCTGCGTTGCATTCTCTCCTTTCTTACTCTCTCAGGCATTTGTGAGGTCTTGAAGCTTTTCCTGTCACTTTATAAACATTTCTCAGACCCCCGCATCTGACTCCTGTTCCTCTTTAGGTGCTCGCACAAGTGCCAGAACTTATTCCAGTCTTAGCATACATCACTTTATATTATGTTCCTTGTTCCCTCTAGTCCAGGTGATAAAGTAATTTTAAAAATGTGGGAACACAGAACAGGCAATGTAGTTTTCTCATTTAATCTTATCGTGCCTCAGAATATATACTTCAAATTTTAGAAATACTTTCATTGTTGCTCTTAAATTAATACTCAAAATGTTCAACTGTATCTGCTAGGCTCTATATATGCTAATCTTTTCCTATCATTTCCTGTAATTCTCCAAATTCACCCATATGTGTCAGCTACATGGCCTTGCAGTGTTTCCAAGAGTTCATGCCACTTTCTACCTGTAGGAAGCATCTCTCCACCTTTATCACAAACATTGTTCCCCCTACCAAGAACACGGTCTACTGCTCATCTCTCCCTTTTCCCTAGAAAAGTTTGATTGATCCCTCAGGTTTCTGAACTTGACATAGATCAACCCCCACATGTGCATGCAGTGCTCAAGCTCATTAGGTCATTTTAACACTTACCCTGCAGTAAACATTTTGTTTGTGGCACGTTATATAGCCTAATCCAATGATTATTTAAGCAATTATATTTGTAATATATATCTCCAAATAGGAGTATAAGTTCCAAGTGACAGTGACAATGGCTGTCTTTCTCAAAGGCCATTTGCTGTAAATCTATCTGGGCTGGTTTGTAGCATGTGTGGAAACAGTGAATGATTGTGTTAGGATAATATGTAAGGATTAGGAAATAATGCAGAACAAGGATGGAGGGCCAGGTTAAAAAAGCCCTTAATTACCATATCAAAGAATGTATATTTTATCCTAGGGACAATAAAGAATCATCATCATTCCATCCCCCAGCCAGAATACATAACCAGGTTGTAAGCCAGGTCTCCAGCCAGGTCCGTAGCTGGAGGCAGGTGAAAGGCAACCATACTTTGATGCTTCTCTCTCTTTCTTCTTCCCTCCCTGCCCTTCTCTCTAAAAATAATAAATAAAATCTTAAAATAAAATTAAAAAAAAAAAACGGGAGCCCTGGCTGGTGGCACAGTGGATAAGGCTTAGGCCAGTGAAACCCAAAGGTCACTGGTTCAATTTCCAGCCAGGGCACATAACCAGGTTGCAAGCCAGGTCTCCAGCCAGGTTCGTAGCTGGAGGCAGGTGAAAGGCAACCATACATTGATGTCTCTCTGCCTCTCTCCCTTCCCCTCTCTCTAAAACTAATAAATAAAATCTTAAAAAAAAAAAAAAAAGGAATCATCAAATGTGTATAAACTGAACTGATCTAATCTGTGTTTTAAAGGCTAGATCTAGTGGCAGATTATATGGCTGATACGGAAGAAACAGGCCATTCAAATAAATTGTGAAGATAATTGTTGCCTTTCCTCAAAATATTCTTACTTTCAGAAACCTGCTTTAAATATGACCATGTCACTTTCATCTACATCTCACTCCTTAGAGCAAGCCCTGTGCAGGTAACAGGATTTGATTGTTTTATTTGCCTCCATTGTCAAAGAGTTTCAGTAACTCCAAAATCATGCTGACTTTATGAAATTGAATCTAACCCTGGTTTTTGTAATGCTCATTCAAGAGTCTTTCATGGAAGTGCTGATATCAATCAAGATCTAATACCTGATTCTCATACATACAGAACTTTGGGTATTTTCCTTAAAGCACACATACACTCTCTCACACCTAGACACACTGTAAGCCTCTGAAGGAAATTGTTGCCTTAAAATGCTTCCATATTCCTTTTCAATGGAGCATTTAGAACACCTTTACTCCATATGTTATAGGATTAATCTTTGAAGACATTATCTTCTATAAGCAGGTGCAAATCATGTCTACTCTCAGAGAAAGCCTGGCCAATGAAAGATGATTCTGGAGAGGTAATTCTTGCTAATGTAGTCTCTTGCAGACATAATTGGGGAAAAGGTTTTTTAGAGTGTCATACATGCATTGAATTTAGCTTTTTCTCACAAGACTGATTTTAGTCATAAGCCACCTCTGATTCTTCATAAGCCCATTGCTTGGGACAGCTGTGAAGTAGTTAGGTAAAGTCATTAGACTAGAGAGTTTCTTAGATTAGTATCTGTATACACTAGCATTTGCCAGTGACAATCTCCTACCTTTCTTCAGAAATCACCTTGGTATCTTGGTCCTCATGTAAATAAACAAAGAATACACTAACACTAGCCAGCAGTAAATAAATTTATGCAGAGGTATTAGGAAAAGTAAGTTTACAGTTGTGAATATGTGAAACACAGTTTGTTCTTTTATTATTATTGTTTATTATTGTATTATTTTCCATTTGAAGAACTGTAAACCTACTTTTGTCCACCCCTGTATTTCTTTATCAGACATAGATTCTTATGTAAATCAACTTCAAAGGAATGGAGACTTTACTTGTTTTTACTCAAATTTATCGCTGTCTGCCTTTTAGGACTGTCTGTAAACTTTATTTTCATATCTCTCCACTTCAAAGATAAACTATATATGAAACAAGCATTTGAATAAGCAGCCGTGTTCATGGTGATATCATAAGTTCCTGCCTAGTTAGTAACCCACAGGGTTCTGTACTGCTACCAAATGCTTATGAACATCCAGGGCAACCCAACAGCTGTCAGGTAAAGACCCCACGTAGTCTAATCCTATGAAGTACAGGATAAACATGTGTTTCTATCATCAAACTGTGGAAAAATATAAAAATTAAGTTACAAATTTTGGGAAAGTATTATTTTCTGCAAGAGCTTATTTCCATTCTTTCTTCCTCTAGCCAAAGCTCACATTTTTTTTGCATAAGAATGCAATAGCAACCATGTTGTGAAAAAAAAAAATTGTAGAAAAAGATCATGATACCTAAACAGACCAGTGGTTTATCTGCTCTGATGACCAGAATATAAGCACCTCAGACTTTGCTAAGCCAGCTATGTAATTTGAAGTGCTGGATATAATCCAAAAATGCTGAGCTATGAGTACTCATAGTAAAAGGGTAGGAAAATTATTATATTAGAACTTCTTCCTGTTTGTTTCTTTGTTCAGAATGTCCTGTTAACCCTTTGAGAAAGCAGCTTATTTTTGGTACATCAGCCTTTCTTAGGACTTTTCTACTTGTTCAGATCATAGTAATATACTTGCATTGGAAATGGTTCAAACCTGGCTTTGAATAATGTCTGTATTGCATAGGAGAATTCTAAATCAGTAACTTCAGTGAACCACACTTTCCTTATCTATTAAATAATGAAATATTATTAAAATAATGTATATAAAGTTTTTGGCCAGTAGTAGGGGCACAATTGATAGTAGCTATGGTTATTACTATTTTTTCAATATACACATCATTCCAAACCATGTTACTTTCCAAAGCTGAAAATTAAATCATATAAATGTGGTTCTGTACCCACAATAGATTCTCTAATATAGTCAATTTTATCCACCTTTTAATTGTGAAATAAATCATTTCACAATTGTGAAACATGTACATTTTAGAATGTACATGTTTTTTTACAGAGCTAAAAAATTTAAAAGCATTACTCCTCAAATCCTATAGAAAAGGCCCTGGAAGGCATTCTTCATGTAATCAAGACAGTTTATTGAAAACTGAAAAATGCATTTTGTCCTTCTCAAGCTAAATGAGTTTTCCAGGACATTAGCTTGAATTAAATCATTTTGACATTGGTTGTATCCAGTCAGAAGTACTGACACATTCCTGAAAATTGATTTTAGATTTTAAATTTCAAGGGTTAGTTAGTTTACTTTATCTAAATTTAATGAACACCTGACATGTGCATGAAGTTCAAAGATTGAAAATGACCACCACCAGCAGAAAGATGTGGCTCCGCCCTCTACGTCCTGGTTTCTAGTTAAAGAAAGGACAGCACAGTTTAAGTTCCACAAAGGAGGTAGTTCCTGGAAACATAAACAGTGGAGCTTTTAATTCCATGTTGGAGGGGTAAATTTTTGAGATAAATTATAGACAGGTGACATTTTACAGGCTCTCAAAGGCTGATAAGGCGTGTTGTTGTTGTTGTTGTTGTTGTTGTTGTTTTGGATGTAATAGAAGAGTATTCCAGAGGGAAGGAATAGCTAGAGCAAAGGAATAATGGGCTGATCATTCATAGCTATTTACAAAATGGCTATGGACCTAGCCTATTTGGTTCAGGATGGAAGTTTGACAAGGGCGCACTTCAAGTAGTCTTTTTGGAAAATGGAAATGTTGTCTTCCAAATCATACTTTTCTTATCTTTTCTAAATTACATGCCATGAGAAGATTCATGATACACATTGGCTGGATATGTGTGTGTGTGTTGATATACCTTTAAACTTATTTGGACTTTTCTTCAAGTAAAAGAATATTATTCCTTTGTTTTTCTTATGATTAAAAAAAATTACTGCAGCCCCTGGCTGGTGGCACAGTGGATAAGGAGCTGGCCTGCGAACCCAAAGGTTGCTGGTTCGATTCCCAGGCAGGGCATATAACCAGGTTGCAAGCCAGATCTCCAGCCAGGTCCATGGCTAGAGGGAGGTGAAAGCCAACCACTAATGTTTCCCTCCAATTCTGCCTCCCTCCCTTCCCTTCTCTCTAAAAATAATAAATAAAATCATTAAAGAAGACATTATTGCAATGTGCTACTATACTTCAACTAAGGTAAATATAAATTGTATAAGCCATATTTCAAGAAGGCAGTATAAATTATACAAAAATAGTCTTTAAGATCTAGAAAACATCTACTGGTCTTGATTCATGTAGAAACATACAAGAGCAAACTTGTAAATGGCAATACATCTAAATAACATGTCACTAATAGTATCAGATTATACATTAAAGAAGTATTATCTATGCTAACTGTGTAAGAGTTATTTGGGAAAACCTGGTTGTTCTTCACATGCTGAAGCACTAAATCATCAGGTCAATGCATGGAGCCATTCAACTGTAATATTGTGTGTGTGAAAACTTATTTTTTAATTAAATTTTATTATTTTTGAATTACAGTTTTCCCATTTTTCCCCCATTGCTCTCCTCTGCCCCACCCTCCCATTCTGACTCCCATAGTCAATCCTCACTTTGTTGTCCATGAGTCCTTTATATTTGTCCCTTGACAAGACCCTCCCCCCATTCCTTATCCCTCTCCTCCCTCCCCTCAGGCCGCTGTCAGTTTGTTCCTTATTTCCATGTCTCTGGTTCTGTTACACTTGTTTGTTTTCTTAATTAGTTTCCACTTATAGGTGAGATAATGTGGTATTTGTCTTTCACTGCCTGGCTTATTTCATGTATAAATAAAACTTGCTGGAAGTTTCTGCCATTTTCTTTTAGTATATTCACTGGATAAAACATCTTCATAGTTCAGAACAGGACTATGTATATATGCTCAGTAATTCAAATATGCTTAATGATTTTTATTAGACTTGAACTGGAATGTATTATCCACACATACATGATGCTATTATTA
>PVIW01002853.1:0-195093 GCA_004026585.1 Noctilio leporinus | reverse complement strand
TATTTCTGTGTGTGTGCCGTGTGGCTATCTCTGCGTGTGTGTGTGTGTGTGTATGTGCCGTGTGGCTATTTCTCTGTGTGTGTGTGTGCTGTGTGGCTATCTCTGCGTGTGTGTGTATGTGCCGTGTGGCTATCTCTGCGTGTGTATGTGTGTGTGTGTGTGCCGTGCGGCTATTTCTGTGTGTGCCGTGCGGTACACGAGAGTCTCTGGGTTACAAAGAGCTACAGTGGGTCTTGTGTCCTTTTTGGTCCGGTGGGAGTCACGAGTGTTGGGTGCAGCGCCGCGGGGGCTCAGGACTTGTGCTGGGCCGACACGCCCTTCCAGTAGTCCAGGATGTCGTGCAGGTCCTCGTCCTTGGCGAACTGGACCTTCCTGCGCAGCGCGTGGCCGGCCGCCACGAACTCCTCCTCCTCCTTGTGCCGCCGGCGGCTCAGGCGGAAGCGCCCCCAGATGCTGTGGGAGGCCCTGCCGCTGTACTCGGGGCTGGAGGTGTAGCTCAGGTGGCGGTACTGGGGGGACAGCTGCGAGTAGGCCAGGTCTCGGGGCCGCGGCCGGGTCAGCGGCTCCAGGATGGACGCCTTGCGGCCCCCCAGGGCATCGTGGGGTGGGGGCCCGGGGGGCGAGGGCGGCTCGGGGGGGTGGGGCCCGGGGTAGGAGTGCCGGTGCCCACCGTGCGGGCGGCCCTTCTCGGCCTCGGCCCGCAGCGCGGTGGCCGCGGGCGTCACCGTGAGGATGGCCTCCGCCGCTGGCGAGCTCTTCTCGATGTACTTGGCCTCCGCGGCGGCCGCCTTGTGAGCCCCGGGGGGCTCCGCGCCGAAGGCCCGGGGGCTCCGCGAGGAGCTGCTGGACGAGGTGCTGGTGCGCGCGGGCCCGGCCGCCGCCTCCACGCTGTGGTGGCGCTGCAGGCCGTGGCCGAAGGTGTCCTTGTACACGGGCGTCAGGAAGCCCGGCTTGCCGGCCAGGGGCTCGGACAGCAGCAGCAGCTGGGGCTCCGCCGCGGCCCCCGGCTTGCCGCCCTGGAAGGAGGCGGCCTCGGCCTTGAGCGCGTCGATGCAGTTGTTGATGATCTGGTTGACCTTGTCCACCTCCTGGGCGATGGTGGAGATCTCGGCCACCGAGCCCCGGCGCTCGGCGGCCTCCCCGCTGCGCACCTCCATGTAGGCGCCCTTGCCGGCCTTGGGCGTCCCGCCCTCCGCCAGCTTGTACGGCTCTGCGTCCCCCGCGGGTGCCGGCAGGAACGGGAGGCGGGTCACCGCCTCCGGGCCCAGGCTGGGCCCCTCCATCTCCGGCCCGTACTTGAGCTCGATGAGGGTCTTCTTCAGGCTGCCGGCCGCCGCCACGGCCGCCTTGTGCTTCTCCTCCCGGCGCCGCCGCCGGCGCAGGCAGTGGTAGACGGCGCCCAGCACCAGCACCATGCCGAAGAGGCAGCCCAGGACGGTCATGATGTAGTGCGTGGCGGTGGAGGGGCTGGGCACGGGGCCCGGCGGGCCGGGCGGGCCGGGCAGGCAGAGCGTGAGGCAGGTGTGGTTGTGCCGCAGCCCCGCGCTGGCGGACACCACGCAGTAGGTGTAGTTGGTGAGCGCGTGCAGGTTGGTCAGGCGGATCTCCTCCCGCGGCCTGGTCAGCCGGGACACGGTGGCCGGCCGCCCGCCGCTGAAGCGCTCCAGCGTGTACATGCGGTGGAACGGGCTGGGCAGCTGCACCGTGAGGGTGGCCGAGCTCGGCGTCAGCTGCTTGACCTTGAGCAGGGGCCGCCCCTCGGCCGGCGGGGCCAGGGTGGGCAGCAGCGCCACCGGCGGGGGGGTGCCGTCCCCGGAGAAGCAGTCCCCGTCGGCGCAGGGGGCCTCGCTGGGCTCGGGCGGCGGCGGCGGCGGCGGCGTCAGGGTGGGCGCGGGGCCGGGCGGCCAGCGCTCGGCCGCGTCCTCGCCGCCGTCGGTGCACACGGACTGCAGCGTGCCCAGGATGCTGCGCTGGCCGTGGCGGCCGCGGCCCAGCAGGAAGTAGCCGGCGTAGGGCGGCGGCGCCTCGCACTGCATGCGGTCGTAGGTCTGCGTGGCGTTGGTGAAGGCGGCCAGCCAGCGCAGGAAGCCCAGCAGCTCGCAGGAGCAGTAGAAGGGGTTGCTGTACAGCTCGCAGGCCGCCAGGCGCGCCAGGCCCCGGAAGGTGCCGCTGTGCAGCCGCTGGATGCGGTTCATGGACAGGTCGATGTTCACCAGGCTGGGGCACTCGGCGAAGGCGCCGGGCGTGACCACCTCGATGAGGTTGGCCTGCAGGTACAGGTACTCCAGCCGGCCCAGCCCGCGCAGCGCGGCCTCCGAGAGGTTGCGCAGCCGGTTGTAGCCCAGCTGCAGCACCTGCAGGTGGAACTGGCCGGCGAAGGCGCCGTCCTCGATGTAGGTGATCTCGTTCTTGGTGAGGTTGAGGTACGTGAGGTTGCCGAAGCGGCTGAGGGCGGCGTACCGCACGCTGTGGATGCGGTTCTCGTTGAGCCGCAGGTCCACGACGGTGCTGTTGATGTGCTGCGGGACGGCCTCGTAGGGCGGCTGGTTCTGGCTGCAGATGGCCAGCCACACGAAGCCCTTGTCACCCTCGATCAGCCAGCAGTCGCCGCGGGCCAGGCCGCCGGCCTGCAGCAGGGCCGCCGCCACCAGGCACAGCCACGGCGCGGCCCAGCGGCACCGGGCCATGGGGACCCTCGCGGGAGGCCCCGCCGTGCCTGCCCAGGGGGACCGGGGGTGGGGCTGGGCGGCAGCCCCAGGCGGCGGCGGGGAGGGTGCCCGCGGTCTCAGCCGCGCGCCGCCCCTGGCTGCATCGTCCGCCCACCGCGTCCTGCTGCCACCTGGGCCTCTCTCCCCATCGGCCTGGGTGCGTCTCAGCCGCTGCGCCCCGAACCTCCAGATCAGCCGGTCCTGCGGGAAGGCAAAGGAGAGCCGGTCAGGGCAGGGGCCGCTGGCGTCCAGGGCCCAGCGGCCAAGGGTGGCCCTGCCTGAGCCGCCTGGTAAGGGCTCAAGTCATGAGCTGAGGGCTGACAGCCCTGCTCTGGCTGTCCTGCCCCCCGCAGGTGGGGACGTCTGTCCCCAGGGACCTTGCCGGGGCACCCAGGGCCACCTGCGGAGGGTCCCTCATCTGCCCCCTGGCCCCAGGCCAGCTCCTCCCTGTAAGGTGCCTTGCCGGCCACAGCTCCCCGCCCTCCGCCCTCACCTGCAGGTGCCAGCACCCAGTAGGGATGCGGCTGTCGGGCACAGCGTGGGGGCAACGGCAGGCAGCAGCCTGGGTGTCCAGGGACACGCGCCTCTTCTCCTCAGGGACCCCTCAGCGGAACTCACCCCTCAACCGCGGGACTGGCAGGTCAGCGGGTGGGCGTCGCTGGTTAACTAGGGGACTTACAGCCGCCCTGGGGACCCCCTGAGCGGGTGGGCGGCAGCTGAGCGCGTTTCACGGACACTGACCGTCGCGCCCGTCTGCACAGGCGGCTGAAATCGGGAGGAAAAGTCTGGCTTGAGGTGGGTTTTCCCCCTTGGAAACTTCAGGAAGAGCAGTTTGCCCCGGGGTCCGAAGGAGCCCCGGTTGAGAGAGAAGGGAGGGATCGTGGGGAGGGGCCCGTGGGGACTTCAGGGCGCCCTCCTCCGTCCCCTCCCTCCCGCGAGGACCTGTCCCCCGGCTCCAGCTGGTGGGGCTGCCCCTGGGCAGAGGTGGGGGTCGGTGGCTGATCTGAGCGTGGTTCAGGGCCGGCCGGGAGGCTCAGAGCCTCAGCAATATGGTCTAATCACCTCTAATCTCTTGCTCAAAATAACCCAAAGTCAAGTGAAGGCGGATTACGGACCTGAAGAGCCCTTATCACAGGCGGTGCTGCGGCCCAGGGAGCCCCCAGCTGGCCCTGCCCACTGCCCGGCCGAGGTGGAGCCGCTGCAGGGCGGGGCCGCCCCCGCACACGGAGGCCACACGTGTGCCAGCCCTGCCTGGGGGCACACGCAGGTCTGTGCGCCCGGGGAACAGCCGCGTAGGGGTGAACGCAGCTCCGTCGGGGCTCCCGGGGGCTGGGGCCCTGCAAGGCCCAGCCAGGACCCCTGTTGCCACCCCGCCCCCCCCGGGTGACTGTCGAGGCATCTGTGCTGTTCGGGCACCTTGTGAGTGGCCCTGGGGACAGTCCTGCCTCTGCACTACCCACCGGACCCGCTGAGCCGCTGCTGGGCCTGACGGAGGCAGCATGGCAGGGGGCCTGGGCTGGGCGAGGCCCCTCCCTCGGGGCCCACCCTTCGCCCTCACCCTGGTGCCCAGCACCCGCCCCCAGAGCCTGGCCGGGGCGCCAGGGCTGCCTGCTCACCCTCCCGCCTGTGCCCGGTGGGAGGATCTGCTGGGGGAGTGGATGTGACCCCAGTGGCTGTCCCCCACCCAGCACGGCCAAGCAGTCAGCCCCCGGGAGGTGCCTCTGCCCCTTCTCCAGCCCCCACGATTGAGACCCCAGGGTTCCCTCCCACACCTCACCTAACGGACGGAAACTGAGGCCCAGGCAGGAGAATCTCTTGCGGGTCCGCTGGGTTAGAGACGCACCAGCCAGGACGCCCCCGACACCCGTCTCTGCAGCGTCCGTGCCCACCGCCCTCCACAGCAGTTGGCTGCCAGGTGCCAGCGCCGTGGGCCCCCGGGGGAGTCACGCAGGGAAACCGGGAGCCGGGACCATCTCCCGACCCGCCGCCAGGCCTCAGTTTCCCCAGGTGCGTCCGAGGCTGCTGCTGCGACAGCCAGGGCCCCTGTGCCGTCTGCCTGCCGGCCACACACGCTGCCACTCCCTCCCCACGGCAGGGGCACCTCTGTCCCCGGGGATGGGGGGACAGTGCGCACGGGGCTGGCCCCACGTTCGCTCCGTCACTCATTGCTGCAGCCCGTGTCACCGTCACCTCGAGTGAAATAAGGGAACGGGGTGGTTCCAGGCTCTTACACTGCGTACGGCTGGATCTGCATAATTGTCACGGGTGCTGGGACGAACGCATCCGCCTGAAAACATTGTCTCCTCCGTCCCAGAGCCCAGACAGGAGACCGCACGGGGGTGGGGACTCCCCGCCTGCAGCGGGAACTGGGGGGATGAGGGGCGGCGGCAGCCCCGCTGCGTTGGGGATGGGTCGTTTGCTGCGGACCCGGGCGCAGGGGGCGCGGACCCGTCCACCCCGGGTTTCCGACTCCTAGGCCCGCTCTGCCCTGCTCCAGCTGTGACCCCAGGCGAGCCCCCCGGTCCTCTGAGACCCCTGCTTCCCTGCCAAATGGGGACCCTGGTGGGAGCCCCTTGGACCCAAGAATCCAAGGCTCCAGCCTGTGGCCAGGTCCCCCAGTGGACAGGGCAGGACACACAGGTCAGGGCACTGTGGACGGACAACCAGGCCAGCTGGACAGCCCTGGTGGCTTTCACTCAGCAAGCCCAGGGGCCAGGCTGGGTGGTCCCAGCTCTGGACCCACCAGACCTGCTCTCCTCCTTCCCGGCCTCCCTGTCCGCCCAAGGGGGCTTGGTGCTGTCCCGGCGCTGTGGGCTCTGAGGGATCCTAGCCCCTGGCCCAGGGTCGGGCCTGGCAGAGCCCCGTGGGGAGGCGCAGGAGCCATCACCTGCCCCACACCCCCACTCACAAGGACGCAGAGGCCATGAGAGGCCGAAGGTCAGAGCCTGGAAAGGCCCAGAGTGACCAACCCACAGCAGTGCCCTCAGGCAGCCTACTGGACACAGCACTGAGCCTGTCTCCAGTCCAGGGAGCCAGGCGTCCCTGGGACCCCCCTAGATGACAGGGAAACAGAGGCCGAGGAAGGGAGAAGGCACAGGAGAAGGTCAAGGTCTCCCCAGGGGAGGCCCACGACGCAGCAGCATCACCCACCACACAGCCCGGAGAATCTGCGGCAGGGCTGCGGGCCCCCACCCCTGCGCTGGCCCCGGGGAAGCCGGCCCTCCCTCCCTCCCTCCGCCCAGGGCTCTGGGCTGCAGAGTTAATTAGGGACCCAAACACTTAATGGTCTGTTAGCCTTCCACTGGGCATCTTTTTAAATTAAAAAACATGACGTGCAGCATCGCTGGAGGGAGAAATCACCCGGCAATGGTTTCCTGCTCTCGTGGGGCAGGGACAAGGGAGGGGAGGGGCGGGCTGGCCGGCCTCCAAGGACGAGGGGGGGTGCACGGCCCCCCGGGAGCACATGCAGCCCTGCCGTGGGAAGCGTGGCGTGGGTGCCAGGCAAGGGGCCCAGTGGGCAGCGGCAAGACAGCGCTGCTCCCCTGTCTCCCAGCCTGGCAGCGGGAAGTCCATCCTCAGTCTGACCTGAGTCTCTCCACTCGTCTTGAGCGATGGCCGGTGGGAGGTTAGACAGATTTGCAAGTCCTAGCAGAACCCTGACCTCTAAGTCCCCCAGCCCGGGGAGCCCTCTGCCCCAGCCTGGCGGGAGGGCAGAGCCCAGACAGGGGCAGGCCCCAGCCACACAGGTCCCACCTCCTGTCCCCATGGGATCCTGGCGAAACACCGCAGGTGAGTCCCTTCCTGTCCCAGGGCTCTCCCGGCCTCCAGACACGGGCGTGTTTATGACCCCAGGGCGGAGGCTGATGGTCACAGACCCTGGGACCCCTGCCAGGAGGCCCCAGCCCTTCGGGGCAAAGGAGCCTCCCAGGTCGGCCCCCACAGCCTCCCTGGCAAGCGTGCAGCCTGAGCTGCTGGTGCCCGAGACGTGCCACCAGGCTTCTGCACCACCCGACCAGGACAGCCTCTGACGCGTGCTGCTCCGCCGGCCGCGCGCCCCCTTCTCCGCCAAAGTCGGACACCCCGCCGCAGGGCCCCCCTCCCGGTGACGCGCTCCCGGGTCCGGGTCCGAGCGAGGACCGTGAGTGCGGTGGCTTCCCAGCAGCGCTTTGCTGGCGCCGATGGAACCGGCGGGTCTGCGTGTGGGGGTGACATGGAGCCCAGGGCCTCCTCAGCGGGTCCTCCTGGGTTCCCGAGGCCTTGGGCTCCCGCACAGGGTTTCAATGCTTCTCTGGGGACCCGCCGTTCAATTCCGTTTCGTGTCTTATTGGGACGTCCGCCGTCTCCGCAGGACAAAGAGCCTTGGGTTTCTTCCTAGAAAAGCCATCCGACAGGACGTGTCGCCAAAACCACGTCCCTGGCAGCAGCGCCGGCGGTCGGGGTCTTTCTGCGACAAGAGCCTTCCCGGTTCTCCTGTCACTCGGGCCGGAACGTCCGAAGCCAGCGCCGGCCGCCTCCATCGGGCTCCGCACGGCCGACCCACCCGCCCCGCAGGCGACCAGGTTTCTGTGACTCTTTCCATGGACCCTGCAACAGCTCGGCAGGTCGTCCCTCCAGTGTTTCTAGAATCGGATTTGCTGGCGGCCTGCGCGCGGGAGCCGCTCTGCTGCGGGGGGTCAGGCACCCTGGGGCCCTCAGGCAGCACCGTCCGGAGGGCGGCTCCCTGCGCCAGCCCTGCAGGTGCCTGGCCGTGGGAGCCGGGCCTCAGGGCCCACAGGCACCTGCCTGGGAACGGCCGTCATCGGCAGCGCACGCGTCCAGGATCGGGGGACACTCTCAGCTCGAGGGGGGCAACTCAGCGACTCTGGCCTCCGGGCGGGGTCGGGTGGGCACGTGACCCAGGCCCCTGCTCGCCAGGAGGCACTTTCATGGGGCTCTGGGCACTTCTGAGACTCCGTTTACCTTCCTCAGATGCCCCCTGGGGCCGCCGAGAGGGGGAACAAACGGGATGGTGTCTGGGCACAAGCTGCAGCTGGATGAGGGATGTGGCAGGTTGTGTCTGACCCAGTGCAGGGTCACAGCTTCCACCTGGGGACCCCCCTCCCCCCGCTCCGTCTGCATGGCTCCCTTCCAGGGAACAAAGGAGGGTCCCCCCCAGGGGCTCCCCGAGGTTTCATGCAGGACCTGTGCTCGGCGGCCATGGTGGTCTCTGGCTGTGGCGAGGATTCAGGAGGCAGAGGGACAGGGTCGGAGCCACCAGCCCGGGGGGCCTGGGAGCTGGGCTGACGTCTCCCCGGGCGCAGGGGCCGGACCCCATGGCACGAGCCGGCGCCTCCCACAGCTGCCTGTCTGCCCACCGCGGCCAGCTCTGCAAATCCTCCTCAGTGTCCATAAAAACCAGTCCAATAACACAGCAAACATTAATTACAGCCGAAAGGCCAAAGTGGGATTGATCTGAAAGAGGCTGCTCTCCTGTTAGTCACCAAGGCCCTTCCAGAGGGGACAGGAGGACAGTGTGCCGGCTGGGGACATGGAGCCAATGGGGGGGCCGCCCATTCTCCCCCCAACTTGGGGCTCCAAGGTGAGCCTGTCCCCCAGGATCTAGGGTCCAACCTGCCTCTGCAGCCCAAGGAGCAAAGAGGTGGAGGCTCACCCTGCCGTGGGCAGGGGGTTGACAGGGGCCCCAGCCAGGCCCTGGGCCCTGCACGCAGGTGGACAGCAGCCCCTCCGAGCCCAGGGTCCCAGGTGAGCACACGGCCCCCAGCAAGCTGCACCTGGAAGGAACGCAGCCAGGGAGGCGAGGATGTGAACGGAAGAGCTGGGACCGGACCAGCCTCGGCACCCAGAATGACCCTCAGCACGGCTGGCCACCCCAGACTCGTCACCCCTTCCTGCCCATCCCGTACAAGAGCGAATGGAGTCAGGATGTGGGAGTGACCCACCAGAACGAAAATCTTGTCTGCCAGCTTTCCCGCCCCACCTCCACAGGAAGCCAAGATGTACCTGCAACCACTCAGGTGACAGGAGGCCTGGCTGGTGGCCCTGGGGGACCCACACCCTCCACCTCAGCCTGGAAACCAGTGGCTCCAACTGCGTGACTGGCTGGTCACTCAGCTGCTCAGGACTGTGCCCCACAGTAGCAGGACACGGTCACGGTCCCCGCAGGGCCAGGCACCCGCACGAGACCTTGGACCCTGCTGCCATGCACCCCGGGCGAGGGGCTCCTGCACTTGGCGCTTCCTCCCCTGTCTTCAGAGTGTCGCCCGGTGACTCATGGCCTGAAGGCAGCAGCCTTGAAGCCAGGCTGTCTGAGGAGAGGAGACCAGGCGTCTGAGGAGGGAAAGGGCCTGGGGCACCCCAGCACCTGATGAGCCATGGGGGTGGGCACCATAGGTGGCTGTGTCAGCCCTCAACCCTGGAGAACCCTCAGGCCGCCTGCCGCAGGGCCCCCAGCCCAGCCACACTGGAGGGGACAGACGGGCGTCCAGTTTGCACACAGCTGGGTAAGATGTCCACCACGAAGCCCGGGTGAGGGCACCGCACGGGGCGGCCCTGCAGCTGTGGAAAGGCGGGCGTGGGCCCCGCCCACAAGCTCAGCCCAGACGCCACCCCCTCTGTACCTCCAGAGCTGGCCTCACCTGTGGGTCCCGGAGACGCAGCAGAAGCGAGACACCCAAGGGTGACAGTCAGCAAGCTCAGCAAACGGCCCACCCAGGAGGGTGGGGGGAGACGGAAATGCCAGAGGTGGGCGGGTGGTGCGTGCTCAGCGGGCACATGCTGACCCTGCGGAGCGGCGCGTGTCGGGGAAACCTGGCTGCATGTTTGACGTGCCCGCTGCCCCGGCTGGAGCCTTGGAAAGGGAAGGGGTTTGGGGGAGGGTCACCCGCCCCCGCCAGGGCTTGCCGGTCCCGGGCAGCGCACGGGGCTAGTTTCCGTGGGCAAGGACAGTGTTCAGCTATTCACAGTGTTATTCTTCGTACCTCTGGCTGTGCTTAATATTTTATAATTAGTGAAATATTTATTAGAGATTTCTTAAATATTGGAGACATCTTAAATATTCTATGATACACTTTTCCACGGTTTTGAAAAGGCCGGGGCAGCTGCGCGAGACGGAGCTCCCCGTGTCCAGAGGCAAGCAAGGGAAGGCAGGAGGTGGGAGAGGCCTTCGCACCGGCGGCGGCGCCTGGGCGGCTGGTCCCCAACCAGGAAAATCATCCGACTCACTCAGGAGCTTTTAAAACCAGGGACGAGCCCCGGCCAGAGCAGGGCAGGGCCTGGCGGCTACCCACCCGGCCCACTACGGCCCTCTGGTGTCTGCTGTGTTTTCTGGGGCCCCGCCCAGCGCCAGCTCCAGGCCCCTGGGGCTGCGGACAAAAGGCTGCTGTTTCACAGCCACCAAGGACAGGATGCAATGGCCCCAAACCTGACCCCTAGGCCCCAAGCTGTGAGCCGCAGGCCTTGGACAGGAGACACGGGCCTCTCCCTGCACAGACAAGAACACCAAGGCCGGGGAGGGGACAGGACAGAGCAAGGAGGCGTGTGCATCCCCATGGGGACCACTGGGACCTCCCGCCCTTGAGAGACCCCGCTGACCTTGAGCGTCTCCTGACAGCCCGGAGGAAACATGAGATGACCGGACTCGGCAGGTGGGTGGCAGGAACGGACTTGGTGCCTGAACCCTCCCCACACGTGCTGAAGGCTCAGACACCCCGCCTGCCATGCCCCCATCGACGGAGGCTTTAAAGCATCTAATACCTCCTGAGGGTTCACGTCAAGAGAGCCTCCCAGTGTTGGCCTCTGCCCGCCAGGACCAGAGAAGGAAAGGTATTTGCCCCGGGGCACACAGCAAGGTCCCAGCAGAAGCAGGAAAACGGCCTCCAGGACCCTCGCCCCCAACACCTGGCTCCTGCAGCTGGTCCCCAACCCCACCTTGGCCAGGACCTGAAGCAGGTGCTGGAGCAGTGGGGACAGCCCAGGACAGCTGTCCCAGGCTGGATGGGGCCTTAGGCATCACTCAGTCTTTGTGGCTGTGCTTCCCCCTCGGGAAGCCAACAGCTGCCCCCCGGCTGAGAGACCAGATGAGACACGCCAGCCCAACCAGTGCCATGCGGACGGGTTGTCTCAACACCTACGGAGCCGTGCAAGCCTTGCAGATAAGGAAATGGGGGGCAAGTGGTACCCAGAATGAGGGCTGGTGTGCACATGACCTGTCAGGGCCACGCTCTCGGCCGGCTGGGGACACCCAGCAGCAGCCTGGGCCGGCCAGGCAGGGCCCCGGGGCAGCTCAGTGCCTCCAGCCTCTGCTCAGTGGGAAGCACCCCTGGGTGCTGGTTGTGGACAAGCCTCTCTCCCCAGTTTCCTGGCTCTCACATCACAGATGGTCGCTCAGGGTTGCAGTGTGAGCTGAGCTCAGGCAGAAAAGGCCTGCACACAGTAGGTGCTCAGGGACAGAGGTAAGGACCACCCATGGCTCTGCCCCAGGGACCATAGGATGCGCATTCCACGCGTAAATTAAGATCTAGGAGAAGAAATGTGGTCCCTGAAGCCTGGCCTGCCTGACCGGTGGAGGTGAAAGGCCCAGGAAGGACTCTGGGAACAAGGAGGACTGTGGGGAGTGAAGGGGCCGCTCCCCCATCCAGGGCAGCCCCATACAGGCTGCTGGGCACTTGAACCTGGACACCCTGCAGCTGGTGAGGGCAGCCTGGGTCTGCAGGGGCGGAAATGGGGACGGAACCAGGGGCCAACCTTTTTAAGAAAATATTGTATTTATTATTTCTAGAGAGAAGGGAGGGAAGTGGGGCAGAGAGGGAGAGAGACATCCATGTATGGTTGCCTTTCACCTGCCTCCAGCTACAGACCTGGCTGGAGACCTGGCCTGCAACCTGGTTATGTGCCCTGGCTGGGAATCGAACCAGCAACCTTTGGGTTTGCAGGCTGGTGCCTTATCCACTGAGCCACCAGCCAGGGCCCGGGGCCACCCTTGTCTGGGCCCACTGTGGGGGACCCAGGTCTCTGGGAAGTGCCTGGGATAGGCCCATAACTCACCTCACTAATGCCGGCAGGGACCCTGGGGACACCACAAGAGCAGGCGTCGGGAAATCAGGAGGCACCAAGTAAAGACGTCCCAATAAATGGTTCCGTATGAATCAACAATGCGGCAGGAGTGGACCACAGTGGGCAGCAGAACAGGCTCAGACTTAGCACAGACCCCCTCACCCTTTTCCTGCTGAGATGCCGAGACAATGGCTGGAGAGGCAGCAGCCACCCTGAGGCCAGGAGGATAACCGCTAAGAAGGGCACAGGAGGCCACTGCGCGGAAGCAGGGTCACTGCTGACGTCCTCGGGGTGTGTGTCACCCCCATCACCACCTTCCTTACGAGACAAGGTGAACCCCCCTCATGGGGTTCCACTGTGCGGCAGTCAGGTCCCCGTGCTGTGCAGCCAAATGCCATCCCTAGCTGACGCGGCATAAAATAACCCTGAAGGCTTTTATTAGAAACTTACTCTCGATTGAATTCTTTCCAGGGCTTCTGATCACATCACAAAGGCTTCCGCGGGGGCCGGGGAGTCTCGAACCTCCGTCCACTCACCACCGCGCCCCGTCTTCTATAATGGGGTAGCTCGGGGCCTCCCCCGGGCCAGAGCATCCAACTAGAATTTAATAGCATTGTTTTGCTTCCACCAAATTCATTTTTATGATTATGAATCCTATTTATGGCAACCAAGGCTTGTTTTCCATTTGGAGCCTGCTATAAAACTTCCCTTTTAAGTAAATGTATTTAAGTTTCTAAAAAGTGAGTTGGAAAAAAATAGGAGGAGCGCAGAGGGAACGCGGGGACACACGGGCAGCAACTGCCCAGCCTCGGCTCCGGCCCTGGTACCCGAGCTACTAACTCAAAGTCTCAGGTTCCTTCCAGTCCTCCTGGGTGAGGCCGACTTCAGAAATCGGCCTCAGGAGCCAGTGTGACCTTTTGCTAATGAGCTGGGGCTGCTGGCTCGGCCGCGGGCTGAGCTCTGGGCAGCAACCGACTCCAGCCGCTGCCGCTGCCGGTGCCACGGCCAGACAGAGGCCAGGTCCGCTCCTTGTTGAGGTGGGGGAGGGGAGCAGCGGGCGGGGGCTGACAGTTTGCTGGGCGGCCCTGGGCAAGTCACCAGAATGTCACACCAGGCCTGCTGGGGGGCAAATCACCCCATTCTTAGAGGGTGAAACCAAGGCCTGGGCGGATGGGGGTCTCTGCTCCGCCCCTCAGCTTCCTGGCCTCTGTCCCTGGTGCTCAACACACGTGCTGCCCAGGCCTGGGCTGCGCCCAGCAGGTCGCCAGGGGTCAGCCGCACACAGAGAAGGCCCCTCCGGGCTCTAAGCCGGGCTTCCGTGAAAGCCACTGCTAGGGAGGAGGCCCCGGGACCAGGAAGCGGAGGGGGAGGCAGGAGGAGAACTGAGGAAGTTCAGCTCCCGGAGACACATGTTCCGTCTGGAAGGATCTTGGAAACAGGCTCGCAGCCCCCACGTTCGGAAGACCTGGTGTGACGTGCGCGCCTCACCAGACCCGCAGGTGCCGGGGCCATCTGCTCTGCCACCTGCCTTTCCAGGTAGGCCGGGAGAGCAACATGACATCCACTCCGTCCACAAGCCCCCATTCAGGGTTTGCCCCTGGCCAGGCCCTGGAGGCTGGCGGGGTGGAGCACACAGTCTGCAGTGAGAGAGGGAAGGGGAGGCAGGGAGGCCTGCCCCGGCCGGGAGAGCTGAGGGGCGCAGGCCTGAGGGACCCCCACACCAGCAGGTGACCATGACCTTGATGGGCTGGGAGGCCGGAACCTCGGGAAGGTCGGGGTGGGCTGGCATTTCTCTCACGTGATGCACCACACAGGTGCCTGTCAGGACACACCACTGTGTAGTGAGCACCTACTGTGCGCCAGGAAATCTGCACCCCCCACCTAGTGGGAGAGGTTATCTCCGTCTTGCAGATTGAAGGCCAGAGGGGCCAACGATTCCCCAGCAGCCGGGTGCGTCCTTCACCAAAGTCACTCTGAAGACAAATGGGCCCAGGCGCCAGGGGGTTCTGGGCAGAAACACAGCGGCAGGGAGCTCAGGTCCATCCCAAAAGCCTCGGCCAAAACCCAGCTCTGCTTGCCAGCCTGTTCTGCTCCTCACGGCCAAGTCCCCCCAGAGGCCCCACTGTCCCCCCCTCCGCAGCCCTGGCCCCTGGCGCAGCCAACCCACCACGCTGTCCTGGCACAGCGGTGCAGTCTCAGTCTGGGTGCCAAGGGGTCTTCGGCAGCTGGTGTGGTCAGAGCTGACACCCACCCCAGGCTGCTCTGTCTTCTCCACAAATTCCCACTAAATCCATGGACGAGGGTCTTGGGGAAGCATGCCTGTTTCAGATGGGGAAACTGAGGCACATAGAGGCACGGGCGCCGATCCGTGAGCTACAGGCTTGGGGCACCTGCACCCCCAGGACCTCCTCGATGATGTTGGCCAAAGGCACAGAGGGTCAGGGTGTCCTCACACCCTCTCTCTTCCTAGACGTGAAGCTCCCCCTGGGGCGGGGTCTCCAGCAGCACAGCCAGGCCTGGCCCCACCCAGCTCCCGCCCACTGGCCCCAGCTGACCCCCACACGTGCCCCCCCTCAAGGCTTTTTCTCCCTCTGACCACCCCTCTGCCCAGAATGCCCTCTGCCTTGTCTTCTCAGTGGCCTCCTCTCCTCCCCAGGTGTCCCATCCACGGCCCAGTTACTGGGACACCCGGTGTTGCTCTAAAGCCATGGAGACACCTGGTGAGCCACTTGACCACCAACAGAAGAAACCAAGCCTTGGCAGATCCTGGAAAGGGTCTGTTCCCACAAATTCCCAGTCCATCAGAATTGGCTGAGCCTGAATATCATGGTCACTTTAAATGAAGTCAATTGATAGAACTCCTCAATGGCTGAAGCAGGCAGGCAAGCAATATACAGCAAAAACCCCAGGCCTAAAAGCCACACCCTTCAATGCACTGTTACTTGCCAAAAGCACCTCCTGCTGGTCGAATGAGGTATTACAACCCAGCTCTATCACACAAACTGCTGGAAAAAAGCACCTGCCTGAGCCAAGTGGCTCAGAGTCTTCATCCTGGAGCCACCCGAAGACAGGTGACAGAGCGGGCATAGCTGTGATTTGAAAGTGTCAACAGGAAATAACTGGCCCAGGTGAGAACTCAGCAGACACCGTACAGCTAAGCCACTGGGACACCTGACGTGCCACCCAAATGGTGGCCTCAACCACTTACCCCATTCACATAGAAATTCAATGCAGCATTTTGGATGACTTTTTCTATATATGATCCTAACTTCAGATACATAACGTGAGTCGATACTAACATGTGCCCTGATATCTGCGTGCTGACTTCACACTCAAGTCCCTGGTCCTAAATCTGTTCCCGCAAAGTGGTGAAAGGCAAAACCTGTTACCCCACAGAGCAGCCCCGACTCTTTTGGAGAATACTGGACAGGCCTGAGCCAGCCACCTCCTCCTCAGACTTTGCAAGGCCCAACCTCTCGTCCCGTCCTGAGGCAGCACATGCCCCCTTCAACTGTTCCCTCTGGTGGAGAGGCAGCATCTCTGAACGGCGATCACTCCCCAGGGACGCCTGTTCTGCAGAACGGCTCCACCTGGCCGCACACCTTCCAGGCCTGTCCCAGGACCCCAGCACACCTGCCCCCTCGCTGAGAGCCTGACGAGCAAGACTGCCCCTTACCTTTGGGTCAGGGCCCGCCCATCACCCAGTATGGCATGTCTGAGAACAGGCTGGTGGCTTCCTCTCCTCAGAGGTCACAAACATTTCATTTCCAGACACAGAGGAGGAGCACGGGTCCAGATGAAGTTGGGGCAAACGGTCACCACAGCAGGTCCACTGCAGCAAGACAGAGAGGGGCAGGAGTGAAAAGGGACAGGGCCAGGCAGGCTGCAGCTGTCTCAGCACTGGGAGATCCCATCTGCCTGAGCTCACGGTCTTGTGCACGCTGACCACGTGGAAGTTAGACCTCCATAAACAGAATGGAGATGCTGGGTACACGCCAACACTCAAGGAGGTACAGAGGGGGCAAAGGGCAGGGAGGTGACACGGGGGCCCGACGGACACAGGCTGCAAAGTGCAGACTGGCTACGGCCTGGGGTTGGGGAGAGCCCCGGAGTTCTGGGGCTGGCAAGTCAGTGGGAACATTGGAGGTACCGGGCGCCCATGTCCTCCGAGTCCCCTGAGCTCCTTGAAGTGAAGACAAAATAGCCGCGACCCTGGGCCAGGCAGCCAGGGTGTCTCCTCACCCCAAACCCTGTGACCTTGCAGCTCTCAGACCCACCCCCGTCCCGTGCCGCTCACCCCAACACTGGGCATCCCCTGCATCACCTAATCTGCCCCCAACTCTTCAGGCACATTGACCCCCACTTTGCAGGCAGGGAAATGGAGGCTGAGAGGGGAGCCCTCTGCCCAGGGGCCCAGAGCCGCGGTGTGGAGCATGTTTGGACAGAGCTGGCGCCACGATGCCACCATCTGTGCGAGGGACTGAAGGCACATAAGTCACCAACTGGAGGTGGCACTGCTGGGTGGGGCTGAGGAGAGGGTGCCCACAGGGACGGGGATTCTGGTTCACCTTGAGCCCGTGGAAACCAGTGGGAACCGTCAGGAGGGCCGAGGCAGGAGCTGAGCATTGGCCTGCACCCCGCACCCCCCAGAAGCCCCGCCCAGGCCAGGCCGGGGATGAGAACCGAGGGGCGAGAAGGAACCTGTCTTGTTTAGAAGTGTGTGCGTGTGTGCAAATAGATGAGTGAGTGGCGTGTAATTACTTAAAATTGCTGGGTAGAAGCGGATGTAAATAACCAAAAAATATGGGGAAGTGGGGAGAATGCTCATCAATTAGAGCTAATTACTTAACAGCTAATTGAAATAATAATGGTCTGTATTTGAATATGCAAATGAGGCCGAACCTGCCTCGGAAAAGGTAATGGAATAAAAATTGCGAGGAGGTGCGGTGCTCAGAGGCTCCCAGGACCTGGGATGACTTCCGGGCTGAGACCCCGGCCCGCCCCCCGCCCCCTCCAGCAGTGCCCACCCTGAACGCCCACCTGGAGCACCGGCTCCCGGACCAGCCCAGCCCTGGCGGCTCCCCTCTCCTGGGTCCCAGTCACCCCGACAACCAGCTGCTCCCGGGTTTCTCGCAAACAGATCAGGGAGCCCCTGGGCCACCACACGTGGGGTCTGAAGCCAGGCCGCCCGTGGGCAGCTCCGTGGCTGCTCCTGGTCAGCCGGTGTGTTGTGTCCTCACTCCGCGTGCTGGGCACCGGCCCGCTTTCCGCTCCCTGCCAGCAGCCCCTGCAGGCCACAGGCCTGCTGCCCAGGTCCCAGGGGACTGACAGGCCTTGTTAGCCCTGGGCCTGACCTGCCCGAGCCAGAGTGCCACCGGGGCTGCTCTGGTGGGAGCCACGGCTCCGTGAGCACCCAGACGGCAGAGCCAGGAGGCTGCGCCCCAGCAGGGTCAGAGGGGAGGGAGCCCCCAGCTCCCAGGTGGCACTCCCGGGGCTGCTGGAGACCCACAAGTCGGCTGCCCCCTTGAGGGAGTCACAATCGATGGGTCAATCCATCCATCATGGGGACTGTTTTTCAGGGAAGCTGGCGACCTGAAGCCCAAGGAGCCCGGCCATGGGGGAGGGGCAGGGGACAAAGCAGTGCTCCCTGGGCGGCCTTGACAGGTCCTGTCCCGCGGGCTTCCACACTGGAGAGGATCCAAGCTGATGGCCCGCCCTGGAAAGCACACACAGTGATACGCGGGGGTTCCTCTGAACCCAAAGGCCATCAAGGCCTCTCTCCATTTCACAGGTGGAAACACAGCTGTGCAGGATCTCACAGGTGAATGACCGAGGTCTCAACCCCCTCCATTCAGCTGTCAAGGTACCAGCTACCCCCAGAGCAGGTGATTCCCATGACAGAGAGGTAAACTGAGGCTTTAAAGGGTCAAGTAGAGCGGGACGTGAGGCCCCTTCCCAGGCCCTGGTGGCAGCTGCGGGGGGCCCTGCACCCTCACCATGTAAGACCCCTATGGAGAGCAAGGCCACCTCGGCTCCCCTGCTGTCCAGAGGTAGAGGTGCAGGTGGGGGGGCGGCACCCCAAGTCACCCTAAATTCTCCCTCTCCTCCTTCCAGGACACTCCCCGCCTTGGGACTTGCAGGCAGGGTAAGAGGGGTGGAAAATGAAAGCGCCCAAACTTGACATTTGCATTTCAAACACTTATATCTGCAAAACAAATAACAGTAATTATACCATTTGCATATTTTGTGCAATGGTGGTTTGGCGAGGGGGGAGGCGGGGCTCCTGCTGACGCCAGGCCTCTGCAGCTGTCCTGTCTCCATGCAGCCTGTCCCCGCGCCTGCCGCCACCACCCCACCGAGCGGGGACCAGGACAGCCCCACCCGCTACCTGGCCTGTGCAGTAGGGGGCTGCTGGCTGCTCTGGGCCCCCCATTATCTGCCACCCTCTCCTTCAGGCTCTGTCCTTCCTCCACCCCTCTCCCCCCTTCCCGCATGTGGCCACCTCAGGACCTTTGCCCCTGGCAGGCGTCCGCCCAGGTCTCCCGACAGCTGACTCCTCCTCGCCATTCACAGCTCAGCTCCAATGTCACTTCCTGACCATCCTGATGGGACGGGCAGGGCTGCCCTCCCCGGACTACAAATTCTGCCAGGCCCCGCCCACTGCTTGACACGCAGGGTGGTCCTTCTCCCACCCACCCCTGCCTTCCCGCTCCGTCCCCGTCCCTGTCACAGACACAGCCTCTCTGGGCTGGCTGCCCTGCTCCTGAACAAGAATCACAATAGCAAGGCCACCACTACCATGCAGTGCCCAGTCAGTGGGCTCACTGCACCCGTCCAAGTGGGAACCGTGCTGTTACCACCCCTGGGCCCCAGGTGGAGAAGCTGAGGTTCCAAGAAGTGATGTCCTTTGCCCAAGGTCACACAAATGAGCTAAGATGTGTGCTGGGTCTGCCTGACCCCTGGCTTTATGCAGAATAGGAGCCCAAACCCCCAGACTCCCCAGGACAGCACTTGGGACAGGTGTCATGATCACCCCCATTTCACAGATGAGGAAACTGAGGCCCAATCACACAAAGAGATGCCCAGGATCACCCAGGACATTGCTAAGCTGGGCTACTGGCTCTTTGCCTTTGATTTAAAGTTGGGCAGAGGCTCTGATGGGAAGCACAGCCCCTCCTTCCTCCCTCCAATCTCTTCCTAGGAGGCCTGGACTGGGTGGAGTGGGGAGCTGAGGAGGGAGCAGAGCTCTGAGACTCCAGAGGGCAAACAAGGCCCCTTCTCCTGGTAACCGAAGCAGCAATTAACGCCTCGCTTCACACCCCCACAGCCCCATAAATTCCAGGAGGAGTAAACAGTTAACTCTGAAATATTAAGCCATTAAAACAAGTGCGATGAAAACAGAACTCAATACCTCTCAGTCCTCAGGAGAGAGACCAGCGTTCCAGGCTCCAGAGGACCAGAACACATCATAAAGGAAACGCGAAGTAGACTTGAGCATATGAAAACAAGGAAGAGGCACACAACAAATCACACAAAGGGAAAGGTACGCAATGTACAGGGGGAATTACTGGGGGCAACAGCGACGGAGCAATGATCACCATCTTCAATAGGAAAAGAACACGTTTGGATCAATCAGGAAAAGACCAACAAACGCATGAGAGCCAACAAGAGCGGAAAACACAGGTGGTTGGTAAAGATTCAGGGCAACGTTCCACCTCTTGCATCATCAGGGAAATGCAAATTTTAAAAATACAGCAAGACAAACTTCAGGCTTGTCAAGTAAACAATCATGTCAAAACAACAGCAACAAAAACCCTAAAAAGAACAAATACCCAGGGCTGGCAAGGATGTGGTGAAACGGGCAGAATTCTTCTGCAACATCATGAGGCAACACAGACCCAAAGCTCTTAAAAGGTGCATCACATACAGCGACTGTGGAAACCAAACATTCCCTTAGAGATCAAGGTCACCCGGGACTCCAGCTACCACACCTTGTACACTCAGCCAGTGCAATAAGACAAGAAAAAGAAATAAAAATGCAATGACTTCAAAGGAAGAAACAATTCTGGTTATTCACAGGCGTTACGACCGTGAACATAAGAACCCCAAAGGCCATGTAAACCCTGATACAAGCAAGGTGGCCCAGAGCTGCAGCTGTAACCCCACACGCAAACATGGGTGGATTTCCGCGTGTCTTTGGTGAGCAGAAAATGAGCAGAGATCACAGCTGCACCTCAATCCGTAGGCCCAATGTGATCGCAGCTACATCCCAGGTTTTTCTTGGAACAAATACCACAGAAATGGGCCCAAGATCCAGCCCATGATGAACACTGGAGGCTCAGGAAAAAGGTGGCAAAGGACAGCCCTGCTCATGAAACGGTCCTTGCGGGAGAGAAACGAAACTGAATCCCACCTCGCACCGGTCCACGGCAGGTGAGTTACAGACCTGACTGCGCACAGCACAACATGCAAGGTTTGTCCCCAAAGTATCCAGCTAGGGTCGATGTAATTAGAACAGTTTGCGTGGCTGATAGTTTCCGGACCAACCTTGGTTTTCAGGAGAAAACGTATAAAACAGATACCCATACGGGAACCTATTATGTAGTTACATAAAAACCAGAGAATTTCTGCTCTTAAAAATAAGACTATAAGAATAAAACCACAAGTCACAGGTGTTGAAAGACTCCGTCCCAGGTGTGAACCCGGGACTCACCTGCAGCAGGACAGATGCAGAAAGGTTCACCACAGCCCCGAACGGGAGGCATGCGGGCTCCAGGCCAAGTGGAATACGCTACAGCCATGAAAATGGGTTGGCCCCACCCCCACAACAAACGGATGCTTCCCCACGGAACACTGACCTGAAGAACAATGTCAGAACCGACCACATGTGCAACAGTCACGTTAAAGCCCCAAAGCCGGCCAGCCCAGGGTGTCGTTTGGGGGTGACACATCCACATGACAGCTCTCGCCTCTGTTCATGAATGTTCCTGCACTCTGTATATGTAACATGCACCATTTTTAAAATCACAGGAGCCCTGGCTGGTGGCTCAGTGGATAAGGCACCGGCCTGTGAACCCAAAGGTCACTGGTTTGATCCCCAGCCAGGGCACCTGACCAGGTTGCAACCCAGGTCTCCAGCCAGGTCCGTAGCTGGCGGCAGGTGAAAGGCAACCACACGTGGACGTCTCTCCCCCTCTCTCCCTCCCTCCCTGCCCTTCTCTCTGAAAATAATGAATAAAATCTTTTTTAAAAAATCACAGGAGTGGTCGTTTTCCCTCCTAAAGCCCATCAATAAGGAAATAACCCCAAAGAGAAAAACTGGCCAAAGGTTTCCTTGCTGCTTCCTGCAGAAGAGAGGCCGTGGGAAACACGCAGCGTCTCCAGGGACAGCAGAGTGGCTCCATGCCACCCACCCCCTCGCCGGACACAGCACCCCCAGGTCCCCAACGGTGACCAGCATCCTCCCACTTGGACCGAGATGCAAATGTGGGTCGTGGTTCGGAACCACCAAACGTCCATCCCAGGAGATGCCTCCACCTTGAAGCGCAGAGAAGATCGCGGGGCATCAAGTCCAACGAGGGAGGGAGCACATCAGCGACAGGAGCCAGAGACAGCGTGTAACCTGACGTGCGGCCCCGCTCACGCGGTGCGCAGGGAGGGAACCGTCCGAGAGGAGCCCTGACTGAGCGTCCCCCTGGGGGGTGGCGCGGGGTGGGGGCCGGAAGGCCCCGGCGGAGGCTTCCAGGTGCCTGTGCGCTGCCTCTTGACTCAGACACGGGTCATACCTTGTCAAACACGCCCTCGGGTCTCGGGAGCTCCCCTGACCCATGTTCCATGTGCTGTAGGTTTCCTGGGAGGATGATGCAGGCCCGGTAGCAAACTTGTCCTCAGCAGGACGGGGGACCAGCAGAGACCAGACTGTCAAGGGCCAGCCTGCTGCCTCTGGGGGTTGGGATCCTGGCTGGGTTCCGTTCCCACGTCCCTAACTTTCTGTGGTGGAGAGACACCCCCACTTTTGAAATTACGGAAGGCGCTCTGGCTGGTAGCACAGTGGATAAGGCACCGGCCATGGACCCAAAGGTCACTGGTTTGATCCCCCGCCAGGGCACATGACCAGGTTGCAAGCCAGGTCTCCAGCCAGGTCTGTAGCTGGAGGCAGGTGAAAGACAACCACACGTGGATGTCTCTCTCCCTCTCTGCCTCTCTCCGGAAATAAATAAAATCTTTAAAAAATAAAGGAAAGAAGTAACAGGTCAGTATCACATATGCATCTACATGCCAGGCCCCAGGCAGCCGTGGTCAGGGCGGCTGCACAATCCAGGGTGGCCCGATGCTCTGGGGGCTGCAGGGACCCCCACCTGTCTTCTAGGTGGTCCTCGCCCACAGGAAAGGGAGGGGCTCTGCATCACCACGAGGGATGGGCAGGAAGCCGGAGGCACAGCAGGCGTCCGACCCGCACGCCCTACGCAAGAGCCTCATCAGATGTGCGCGTGCTAGAAACGGGAAAGGAGGCTGGGAACCTGCCCGTCAGCCTGCAATGCCCGCTGAGGCCCCCTGGACGCAAACTGGCTGCAATGTGGGGACGTGGCCGTTGCAGGCACGACGCAAAGAAGGCGCCTGGGCAGAGGCGAAACACCCAGATGAGCCTGGCACGCTGTCCCCAGGTCCCTGGTCCCTCCGGCTGCCTGCCCAGGAGCTCCTGCTCCCTCTCAAGGCACCAGGCAGCTGCCGCCAGGTCCCGCCTCTGCCAACTTGGGCCTAGGCCTGTGCCAGTCTTGTCCTTGACCTCCACTTGACCATGGAGCCGGGAAGGTGCTGCCGGGAGAGGGCGAGGGCCGGGCAGGGTGGGGCTCTGGTCACTCTGGCCCTGGGAGCAGGGGCGTCTGTGCGGATGCAGTGGGCAGGGTGTCCTTGCAGCCCTGGCCTGGCCGGGGCCCACTGGGAAGTATGGGCCCCGCCCTGCTCCAGGCAGGTCAAGTGGGCCCGGGACTCTGACGGCCTTACCACAGGTGCAACTGGGCAGGGCGAGTGTCCCCCTGCCGGGCCCACACTCCTGTGAGGGGCAGCAGGCCTGTGCACTCGAGTCTGTGCCCTGGCTTGCAGGCGGCTGCACAGGGAGGCAGGGGCCCCTGGGGTGGGGGTGGGGGCGTGCGGTCCAGTCCTCACACGTGTGTCTGGCAGAGAGCCAGGCCAGCCCCCGCGCGGAGCCCTGAGTGTCCCAGCGTCCCAGCCTGGCATCCCATGCCCTCACCCCTGGGCGGGCGGGCGTCCGGGAGCCTCTTGGAAGTGGTCCTGTCTCAGTACCGAGTGGGACCCTTTCCAGTGTCCAGCCCATGCCTGCAGGCAACCAGGAGCCAGGAAAGCCCCTCTCGGCCTCACCCACCTCCCGCAGGCCTCCTGGGCCCTCTGTAAGGGCCCCGGTTGCCATGGGAACACTGCCAGCTGAGCAGCGACTCGCCGGGCGGGGCGGCCAGCGGAGGGGAGCAGCAGGCCTGGCCTTACAGCAAAGGTCTTGGAAAATCAGGCAAATGGCAAAGGGGGCAGGGACGCCGCCCGCAGAGGCAGGGAGTACACCCTCGTCTGGGGGCCGGGGCCTGCGACCCCTCCAGGGGAGTTGGGGTGGGCAGGCCTGAATGGGGGGCCACAGCCCAAGCAGCCTCAAGCCTCAGCTTCCCTCCTGGGATGGGGGTGGAGGCCATGGCGCAGCCCCCAGCGGCCCGGCTGGAAGTGGGAGCCCCAGGCCTTGCCTGGCAAACGCCGGGCACGGGGGCTTCCCTCCTGCACACAGGGGCCGGCGGGGAGGAGGACGCGCAGCCCCCACCGGCGCAGCCCCCTCTGGGGAGCCCATCTCATGGGCCCCACCTGCCGGCGAGGACTCCATCCTCCAGCCACCTGCTCTGCACTCGGGGTTGCCATGGGGACGAGCCGGCAGGGCGCGCGTGGGCACACCTGTCTGCTCACCGAGGCTGCGGCACCGCACACGCTGTGCACACAGGTGCCCAGGAGCCCGGCACCCGTGTCCACACGCGTGTCCACTTGCACACGCAGCTGCCGATCCACGCGCAGGCCGTGTTCAAGCCCACGTCGGCCCGGGCACGCGTGGCCCGGCCAGGCCTCACCCAGGCCTGCGCGTCCCCTACGGCGTAAGGGAAGGACACGGTGCCGCCTGCACGCGCTCCTTTAATCCTGGTTCCTGGAGGAAGGAATTCAGGAAGCTTTTCGCAATTTCCAATTAAAGAAACACTCGGAGAAGGAAGGTAACTCGCCCAGTCACTGAGCCCTTGGAAGGTGCCGGGGCCGGGGGAGGGGAGCCAGGAGGACACCAGGAGCCTGCGAACGGCCTTGTCCTTGTGCAGCGAGCCGGCCCTCCACCCTCCCTGGCCCCGGGCAGCTGTGCCCTCGAGCGGGTCACTGGCCCTGGGGTCCCCTGCTTGTGACTCAGCAGCTCATCCAGGGGAGGAGACGCTCACGTCATGCATCTTCCACGTTTGCGGCATGTGGCTGCCTCCGCTGATGGGCTCCCATTTTCCTTGGCTGCCTCCTCCCCGGCTTCACTCCGGTGCCTCCCCCGCTCCGCCCACCAACACCACCCCCGCCACCCCCTCCACCACCACGGCAGGGCTTGCCCTGGCGGGGGCCACGACCACTCAGACCAGACCCAGGGGCCTCAGCCGCTGCACGCACCCTAGCCTGTCCCCACAGCTGCTGACGGTGCTCCACGGGGCCTCCGGGAGCCGGGGCGTGGCCGAAGGCAGGACGGAGCCACTGGGCCCCAGGGACCAGCCCTGGGGGTTGGGGTTGGTGGTGGCCGGCAGCCCCTCTGCCCCACAAGAAAGGCTCCTGCACACTCAAGGATAAGAGTGCCCCCCACAGCTGGGCACAGGGGTCACTGTGCAGGGCAGAAATTGAGGCCCAGAGCCAGGAGTGACCCATCAAGGCCACAGGGCTGGGGCCAGCTGGCACCGGCTGGCACCCGGGGGTTGGACCCGAGACAGGCTGCCGTGTGCCACAGGGGACAACGGGAGTCCCTGGCACCAGCACCTCACGGAGCCACCGGCACCCACACCCCAGCATCCCCAGCCTCTCCGTGGGCTCGCGGCCAACGACGTCAGGAATGCAGAATTGGCCTTTAAGTACTTCAACTATTTCCTGCGGTCGCCTCTCCCTGTCCCCACCGCCGGAGGCGCCAGGCCACACGGCCGAGGCCTAATGAGCTGTGAAGGTCCATTTTTCAAAGTTAAACATTTCCCAGGCTCCTGGGGCCTGGCTTCAGGACGCAGCCTGGTGACATCCTGAGTGTGGGGCCAACACAGCCCCCCGGGGAGGCCACGGTCCACACAGGTTTCCAGGACACACACCCAGCGGCCCAATGGTGGGGCATGAAGCGGGTGGGTAAGGCCTAGGCTGAGGCAGCAGGCCGGAGCCGGGGGTCCCAGCCCCACGAAACTTCACACGTGCCCATCCTGACCCCCCTTTCCAGATGAGAAAACCGAGGGAGGGGCTGTGTGACCCCCAGTGTCAGGGATGACGGGGCCTTTCCCGCCACTGGGGTCCTCGGGGCCTAGCCCAGCTGCAGGCATACAGCCGGCGCTCAACACGCGCTTGCTGCCCAGAGCCGGCTGCTGGAGTCCGCAGAGCAGCCCCCGGGGCAGATGGAGACCCGACCCCACCCTGGGGGCGCTGGGGGAGGGAAACCTGAGTTTGGCTCCACGGGCCGGGGAAGCCACTCCTCTGGGCCCTGGTGTCCCCATCCGCCACTTGATGACAGCGGCGGTCCCTCCAGCTGCAGCCTCCACGCCCCTGTCTATGCTGACAATGTGCCTCCCACCCCTGGAGGTATTTCTACCCAGCGGCCCTCCATTTCGTCCTCTACGTCCACCCTCATCATTCGTCCACCCAACGTCCATCCGTGATCCGTCCGTCCACGGCACAGCCCCCCCTCATGCTCCCATTTACAGCACCAGAGGCGGTCAGCGCTGGACCAGAGCACGGCCCCCGCCACCCAGCCCCCACCCAGGGCCCTGGCAGGTCACCAGCACACACAGCTCAAGGAGCACCCACCTGCCACGGGTTGTGGGGCCGGAGCATGGATCAGTGGTTTCTGGGGGGCAGAGGTGGCGGTGGGGGCAGGAGCTGAATGGCTGTGGGAGGGCAGGGAGAGGGTTTCTCTGTGCGGAGGGGCTGTTCTGCGAGTGGACAGCAGCGCCATCAGCACCTGCTTACCCTGCACCTCCTTCTGCATGGCGGCACCACTGGGGGAGGCGGGACCGCAGGTCCGTGGGCCCTGCGGGCATCTCAAGATTTAAATCCTAACCCTGAACAAATTAAATCATGCCACGGATGGCATCAAAGGTGTGAGGCCACCTGGACTTATGTTTGGATGAAGGAACGGACACTTGACCCCTAGTTGACGCCACAAGAAAATATCAACTCCAGTTACAGAGAAAGTCTAAATGCCAACAGTGACACGGCAAAGCTTCTAGAAGGCGGCATGGAGGACATCTTCGAGAACCACAGGTATGACAAGAATCACCGAAAAGCCAACGAAACGCGCTGACCACCAAGGACAACGTGGGTGACGCAAAGCAAACTTATCAAAAGACACGATGGGCCCTGGCTGGTAGCACAGTGGATAAGGTGCCGGCCTGTGAACCCAAAGGTCGCAGGTTCGATTCCCAGCCAGGGCACATAATGAGGTTGCAAGCCAGGTCTCCAGTCAGGTCTGTGGCTGGAGGCAGGTGAAAAGCAACCATACATGGATGTCTCTCTCCCTCTCCCTCTCTGCCTCCCTCTCTTCCCCTCTTTCTAAAAATAATAAAATAAAATCTTAAAAAAAAAAAAAGATACGATGGGCAGAGGGAGACACCAAGCCGCAGTGGGAGGACAGATCGGCAACCTGTACACAGAAAAACGGAAGAGCTGCAGCCACGTAAGCAGCTCCCACAAGCGTGTACCATGAAGACAGGCGCCTCCATAAAACATGGGCAAGTGTTCTGAACAGGAACCTCACGAAAGGGTTACCCACGTACCCAGGCTTATGAAAGGCGCCTACCCCCAGGTTTAAAAGGACTGACAGGCTCAAGTGTTGGCACAGACGTGGGACAGCCAGTGTCCAGCAGGTGTGGACAGGTGGGGCTTGTTGATGGACAGAACATGGAAAATGGGTAGCCCGCTTTTGGGGACTGTTTGCAACATCTACTAAAATTGAACCCAGCACAGCCAACAGCTCCCTCACCAGGGAACTGTCCCTCAGAAGAGCCAGCAAGGGACAAGCCAGCAAGGGACTGCCCAGCACCAGAATCAGCCAGACGCCCACCCGCAGGGCGGAAGAGAAACACGTTACAATGTAGCGTTTAACATAAACTGTATCTACAATAGCAACTCCACTGCGCTGAGGAGAAGCCGCCTCAAAAGAGCAGGTCACGGGGCTCCATCCACACACAGCAGAAACGCGGGGAAAACTCATCTGTGAACAATCAGGAAGTGCCCCTTGGAGGAGGACATCAGGAGGGGACCGGAGGGGACCTGAGATGAGGGAAATGTCTTCTCTCTTGACGGAGGGACCGGTCGCAGAACCGCCTCTGTACCATGTTTTCAAGTTTTGTTTTTAGAAGATACACCACAGCCTGGGACGCCGGCAGCCTGTCGTGAGGCCACCAAGTCCTTGCTCCTGAGCACGGAAGACGACTGCGTGGTACCAGCTGGAACCAGCCCCCACCCAGCAGCGTGGTGACGTCAGGAAGACGGCAGTCTCGGTGGTGGGTAACACCAGCGGCCCACCAGGCTGAGGCTGCGGTCCCAGGGGGCTCTGACCAGCTGTGGGCCAGCCGGAAAAGGGACGGAGATGTGAAGTGTGACCATCACAGCGATGCCTGACAGGAGCCCCCCACACCCAGCTGACAGGCGGCTGGCGTGCACAGGGGAGAGCGGAGAGGACCCGGAGCCCCCAGGGCTGCCGAGAGCTGAGGATGCGCCCCAGGAGACACAGGGGGTCTGGCAGGAAGGCACAGTGAGGCTGGGAGGATGCCCCGTCTGAACTGTGTCCCCTGCCCACACGCAGACCCACCCGCAGAGAGTGGGTGTCAGGCGAGGGCACATCTGCAGCATAGGTCGCTCCTCATCCTGAAAAAGAATGACACCTACAGCCACAATGACACCCCACAGCCAAAAACCCAGAACGGGCTCTTCTGCACCCAGCATTAGCGGCCCCGGACGGTTCCAGCCACCGCAACAAGGCCAGAAAATAAAAGGCGTCCAGTTGACAAGGGACACGTGAAACTCTCCATCCGCCAACGACGCGGTCCTGGTTCCACAGAAGTCCCCCAGGTGCGCTGGTGACGGAGGTCAGCGAGGTCCGAGGGTAAAAGATCAGACGCAAAGTGCAGTTTTATTCTTGGGTACCAGCAACACTCTGACCGTAAGATGAAAGGGATGATTCCACTCAGAGCCGCTTCACGCAAAGTCGCCAAGAAAAAAGAGAGATCTGAAGACATGGAGAGGCACTCCGTGTTCGTGGGTGGGAGGACCGGATGTCCCCAGGTGGGTCTATCATCTAAACAGCAACCCCGGCAGACAGGGGCAGGGAGCAGAGTCAGGGATCCTGCGGCAACCACGACCTGGGGGTCTAGGGACCACTCCGAGAGCTGCCCAGGTGCCTAACCCCTAGGCGGTACGCCTGAAACTCACGTGATATGGACTGTGAACGCCAATTAAAAATAAAATTATTTTAATAAGTAACTTTTAGTTTAGAAATGAGCCAGTGGGGTCCTGAATTTACGTGGAAATGTGATGGCTGTCAAATGGCCCTAAAGGAAAACACAGAGGAACATCCCCTTCCCCTCGGGTGAGGCAAAGAATTCTCAGAGCAAAACCGTGAACGGGAAGAGAAAACAGCAAATATTGGGCTTGATTATAAACAAAACCTTCCGTGCGCTGGGAGACAGACGCCTTTACCAAAGCAAAGACAAGCTACAGACCGGGATGAAATATGTGCAAATCGTATTTCTGATAAAAGATGGGTATCCAGAAGACATAAAGAATTCTCCCAATAATTCTGAAGATGATTAAAACTCAGTAATAAGATTTTTAAGAACCATTAACAGGGGCGAACGATTTGAATAGACACTTTATCAAAGGAGAAATATGCATGCCTAATGAACACGCGGAAAGACGTGCAGCATCGCTGGTCGGCAGGAAAATGCCAATTACAGCCGGGGGTGGCCCCAGGGCGGGCACCCACGCGACTGCCTGAAACCAGCCAGGGCACCCAGGGGCGCCGCCGGGAGGGGCGGGGGCCTCCAGGGAGGCTGTGGGCGTGAGCACTAGACGGATGAACCTCCAAACATGCGCAAACATGAGTGAAAGGCACCAAACCAGAAAGGCCTGCGGCGTGACGCAGGAAACCCACAGAACGCGGGTCTGCAGACGGCCCATCACGGCTGAGAGGGGCGAAGGCTGACCGGCCATCGCAGGCAGCAGCCCAGGGAACCCTCTGGGTTTGCAGCCCAATGCGAAAACCTGGAAATGTGGAGAAACCAGCAAAGTGGCTGCTGACCGACCGGCAGGCTGCAGGCCCCACACCTCTGCCTGAGAAGGGGTGATGGAGGCAGGACGGGGCAGACTTGTCCCCAGGTGGCCTGCAGACATGGTCCCAGGGGGAGCAGTCCCTGGATTCACAGCCAACGGAAATCCCACCCCCTGTGGTCCCTAAGGGACCTGTCCATCACACAGCAGCACAGGGCCCTCAGTCTCCTGATCTGTGAAATGGGCAACATGACCCAACCTGCTCTGACAGTTGCACAGAGAGCTGTGAGGCTCTCGTTCTACGAGTCTTCAGGAGAGAGATTGTGGTCAGTGGCGGGGTGGGGTGAGGGGGTGGGAGAGGAGCCTGGGGTTCCCTGCGTGGCCTGGAAAGGTGGCGGCAGAAGCAGCAACCCTGCCCTCCACCTTCCCAAGGACCCCTCCACACAGCATGCCCCAGGCTCTGCACAGCGCCCACCAGAAGGGAAGCTGGGGGTTGGGGGGTGTCCCACCTGCACAAGCCGCCCCCTGCAGCCCTCCTTCCAAGCCTCCCAGGAAAAAACAGCGTCAGGTCAGCTTGCCTGGGGACACACGTGGCGCCCTGTGCCTGCCAGGGCACTCAGGGGACATGCACCCACGTGGGGAGGTGCACTCAGGGGGTGGGTGGGACAGGTCCGTGTCACACCCGTGGAGGGACTGCACCCAGGTGTGCCCAGTGGGCGCCATGTTTGCAGGTGCACCTGAGGGAGGAGGGTGGGGCGCCCGTGACACGTGCGCATGCCGGAGGCTGCCTGTGTGTGCGTGTGTGCGTGTGTGCATGCGTGCGTGCAGCCAGGACGTGGCCCGTCTCAGCTCTGGCCTGTGAGTTGAAGGCTCGGTGCTCGCCCTGGGCTTCCCGTGAGCTGTTCCTAAAAAGCCACCGCCAGCGAACCTCGTCCTGCTCTGTGGGGACACCGCAACGAGGAGACCAAACAAACCCTGACCTGTCAGACAGCAAAGTCTCAGAGGCCTTCACCCGTCTGCCCTGCCCTCCTTCCCCGGCCACCGAGAGCCCACGGTGCTGGTCTTCCGAGTGGGGTCCCCCGGTGCCCCTTCATTGTGTAACCTCGGTCCACCCCACTGAACACGCAGGAAATAAAACAAGCTGGCGACAGACCCACTTCTCGGAACTGCGGGACCCAACACCAGAGCTGGCGCCCCCGACCCGCTGCCCGCTGAGCGGAGGGGCCGTGTCTCCGGAGTGAGCGTGCACACGTGCACACGTGACATCTGCACATGTGTGCACACGCGTGGCCACATATGCTCGCGCGCAAACTAAGATCTGAGCAGCGCGGCTCTGGAAGGAATCTCCCAGCCAGCACCCCCCGTGGTGCACGCTCCACCTCTGCCCCCAGCACCCCCAGAGGTAGCCCCAAATCCACCCATGGTTCACGCCGATCCGTGTTGCGGAGGGTCCTCTCCGCCAAAGAGAGATCATGGAAACGTTAATAGCCGTCAAAGGGGAAACTGCATTTGCTTCATACAAGCGTATTCTCCGCATGAACGCACCCCGCATTCCGTAAATGATATACATGGGGAAACGGGTTTTGTTTTACAGACTATTTCTCTTCTCCGTCGGAGCGCGATGTCAAAACAGATGCCGCTCGTCACCGGCGTCATCACAGCCCAGCCAGGACCCCCCTCTTTCCCTGACACCTCTGCGCCCCACCCCGGCACGGGGAACGTGGGGAGCTGGGCTCCAGGTGCCAGGGGCTTCCAGCGGGGAAGGAACCCAGGAGCCGCAGCTCCCCGAGTGCCCAGCACCTGTGGTCTCTTCCACTGACCGCCTGCCCCTGGTGGCCGCCCCGCGGGCCCTGCCGGTCCTCCAGCAGGCCAGGCTCCCTGCTGCCTCGGGCCTGGGCATGGGCTGCTTCCTCCCAGCCTCTGCCCAGCAGGGCACAGACGGGCACAAGGCCACCGAAGAAACGGCAGGGCTGGGGGGCCCAGGGGACAAAACCGGGAGCCCTGGGGATCCTGGGAGCATCAGTCTTTGTCTCAACAATGCAGACTCACCGGCTGGCCATCCTGCGTGGCTGTGAGGGGAAGGGATCTCCCCAGGACCTTGCACCCCGAACGCGACCCTGAGCCCCTCGCGGGAGCGGCCGTGCTCTCCCCACGTGCCAGGAGGAAAACAGCTCGTGCCGCCCGCACGGGCGTCGAGTCAGAGCAGCTGAGTCTGACCTGCTGCAAACACGAGGGCGCCCAGCTGTTGGTCATCTCCCAGCCCCCACCCCGGGGGGACAGCCCGTGGCCAGGGCAGCACCGACCCCTTGCACACCTGGGGCAGCCCGGGCCCCGGCTCCCAGCCAGCTGCAAGCTCATTACCCCAGCACCCTTTTGGGGAGGGGCCAGAGGGGGTGCTGCTGGGGGGTCTCCAAGGGGGCCCTCGGAGCCCCCATGCCCCCTCGCCCCACAGCTCTGTGGGCTCCTCCGTAAGGAGAGGGGAGTCTGAAAGGCCCCTCTGCTCCTCCTGGGGTGAGGGAAGGACCAGCCTGAGCCTGGACACTGTCAGCTGCCCCCCGCTTCCTGCCCCTCTCCTACCCCGGCCTCGGTGTCCCCGTGTGTTACACGGACGGGGTGGCTCAGGGCCTCTAGTGAGGACAATGGCCTGGTGCTCACTGCCCCCCACCCTCCCCTTCCTCCCCATGCTGCCCAGCCTTGTTTGGGGTGCCGAGGCTTAGATGAGGGGCCCAGCCTGGAGGCTGCGGGAGTCCAGGCGGTGCTGGCAGAGGGAGAAACCTGGGCCAGAAACCACAGGCCCCGGGTGGGCCGCACCCGCTCTGTCCCACGGCTGCCCAAGCACCGCTCCCCCGAGGCCCTGCTCCTCCCTTCCAGACCACCTGTGGGCTGCCCAGCCCGCTCCCTCCTCTGGGACAGCCCCCCAAGAGCCAGCTGGGGCCGCGCACCCGGGAGGGGCGCGGGGAGGGTGAGACGGGCTGTGAATCCTGAGGCTCATTGCCGGGCAGGGAGACAGCAGAGCTCAGTCAGACTCAGGGCCCCACCAAGGACAGCAGGGGGGTGGGCGCTGGTGCTGCCCCCATCAGCCTGGTGCAGGCCTGGCCCCTGCAAGGAGCCGGGCCAGCCGACGTGACTGGGTTTCCCCCTGCTCTGCCTCATGGGCCCCTGCTCCAAACTGAGGCCAGGCTGGTCCTGGCTCACAGAAAGACCCAGCTACAGCTGCACCACTCTGTCCCATGACCCTGGGCGATGCTGGACCCTCTTGGGGGGCAGGGTGGGGCCAGTTGGCCTCCGTTAGGAGGCCGGGCACGTACGCTGCTGCTGGCAGTGCCCATCACCTGTCTCCCTCCCTGGACAGAAGCTCGGCTCATGCCATGGCCTTGTTACAGGCTCTGAGCAGAGCACACAGTAGGCCTTCCACATGTCTGCTGAATAAACCCGACCTCCTCCAGTTCTAATAGGCAGAATTCCCTGTCCCGCCCCCCTGGCCACTGCAAGGGGTACCCCCTACCTCCCACCAGAGCTCAGTGAAGCCAGGTCTCAGCCGGCAGGTGACAACTGGGCCCAAGGAGAGGAGATGTGCCCACAGCTACCCCCTGGCATAAGGTACATGGTGGGTGGGGGGGGCGTGGTGAGAAGATGGAGGAGACCCCAGCAGCCGGGGATACGCCTGTCTTGCCAACTCCCGGGCCTGAGCCAACAGCAGGAGCCCCTCCCAGCACCCTCAGTGCACCCATGCCGTGGCGTCCCCACCAGGACCTCAGTCACCTCATCTGTACAGTGGGTGCTGGGGTGATGGCACCCAACTCCCCTCCACATCGGGGCTCCCGTCCCCTGCGTGGGACACCATCAGCCAAGACCAGTGGACAC
The DNA here is from genome assembly GCA_004026585.1 of Noctilio leporinus. Lineage (NCBI taxonomy): Eukaryota > Metazoa > Chordata > Mammalia > Chiroptera > Noctilionidae > Noctilio > Noctilio leporinus. The sequence continues at coordinate 161,947 of PVIW01002853.1, read as the reverse complement.
TGTGCTTCTGCTGGAAGAGATCAGACACAGGAAGGAAAGCAGGGCACTGGGGGTGGGGGCAGTGACGAACGGATCCAACACACCTGGGCGGGGCCACCACCCACTGGAGGTTCACGCCCAGAAGCGTGTAGCCCCGTCACCCACCCAGGCTGCAGACCAGCTCCCGCCTGTCACTCACGGGCATGTTCCGTCCTGTGTCCCCCGACACCCTGCAGCCCTGGGGCTGCCGGCTTGCTTCCTGCGGGGACACAGGAACGCCAGGTCCTTGCAGCTCTGCTCAGAAATCTCCCTCCGAGCGGGGTCCTCTGCTGATGGGTGGGCCGGGGACTCTGACCAGGGGCCCGAGGAGGGCGGTCTCATGAGCATCTAGAAACCCACTGAAGTGCGGAACTGGTGCGTGCGTGTCCAACACACCCAGGCGTGGGGCGGAGGCAGGAGCCCCGTCTTGCCCCACTCACCCAAGTCCCTGTCCCAGTTGCTCCTTTCCTCTCTCTCCCTCAGAGCAGGGGGTGCTGACAGGGGCATTCAGCCCAACACTCAAACCTCTAAGAACCCGGGAGGGGTCGCTGGGGCCCACAGCCCACCAGGCAGCCTGGCCACCTGTTTCTGTGGGATGTGGGCAGGGCGGTGGGGCTGCTGCTGCCCAAGGCACTTGGCAGAATGGCGAGCCTTCCAGAGGGAGCCTGGCAGGAGCGCAGAGCAAAAGGCCCCCTTCTCCCTCCTCCCCACGGGCTGCCCCTGCCCTTCTGCCCTGCACGGTGGCCGGAGGGGGCAGGGGAGGTGCCTGGCCGGCCTCTCTGGGGTGGCTCCGGGTCACCGTCTGCCAGCCAGCTGGGCTGTCACCAACAGTACAGCAGGCAGGGGTCTGCTGCAGGCACCGGTCGGGCTCGAGGGGGGCCAGGCTCCCCAGCTCTCTGACCCAGGGACGCTCCGATCTTCTGCTCACTGAGACCAGGACCTAAGTGCTGGGGACCTGGCCGGGCCCCGCTGCCCACACCGGGCTGCCTCCTGCAGCGCACCCCTCCATCTCTGGGTGCCTCCTCTTTGTGTGCTGAAGTGGAAATCAAACCGCGGTGGGGGCTGTCCGTCTGTCCCCCAGCACTGCTCAGTGGCAAGGACTCTGGGCGGAGGCCAGGGGTCTGCTGGCCAGAGGGTGAGAGCTTTTGTGGCTGCCCAGCCCCTTTTGCTGCCTTTCTCAGGGCTGGGGGTCCCAATGAGACTGAGTGGGGAGACCTGCTCTTCCCAGTTCGCCTTGCTCTGCTGCCTTTCAAAGGGCCTGTCCCCAGGACCCCTGGGACTTTAGACCTCGTGCCTTCACCCCAGGCTTTGCTGGGGGACTGCAGCTTGGGCAGCTGACTCCAGCCTCCTCCGAGCCTCCCCTCCCCTGCACAGCTCCTTCCATAAGAGTGCAGTTACCATTACACACCCACTTCACAGATGTGGAAACTGAGGCTCTGACAGGTCACCTGCCCTGAAGTCTCACCGCTGACGCAGGTCAGCCTGGCTTTGAGGAGGCGACTGTGGGTTTGCGTAGAAAGGGGACCACCTGCAGGGGCCCCACCCTAAGCAGCAAGCAGGTTGCTTTTAAAAGCAAGCGGCTTTTAAAGGGCAGCAGAGACCCCAATCCTCAGAGGCGGCTGGGGCAGGGAGGCCCTGCACACTTCTCTTCAGGAGAAGACGGGACAGTGGGTCCCAGCGGGGGTGAGGGAGGAGCACAGGCCCCACCCTCGCCAGGGGTCCGACTTCCCCACCGGCTGCAGCCCCCTCACCCCGTGAGCGGCGGGACCGCTCCGGTGCGGAGCAAAGCGGCGCAGAAGCAACATGGAGGGTGGGGGTTCCGGCCGTCACGGGCGGTGACGCCGCGCGATGCGGGTCGCGGGCCACTGCTGCGAAGGGCAGGGGCCGCGGCCAGAGCGCAGGGAGCAGCGGTTCTGGGGCGTCGGCCGGGCGCGGCCGCCCAGGGTGCAGGGGCGCACGGGGGCGAAGGGAGAGGCAGGTCCTAGCGCGGGGGCCGCTGCGCGAGGTGCACCGGCGACTTGGGGGCAAGGGGACCCCGACCCAGCCCTCCGCCCTCCCGGCCTAACCTAGCGCCCACTCCGCCGTCTCCAAGTTCCTCCAACTTTGCTGCCCGGAGGGCCCGCGGGGCCCGGGGCGCACCAGGGCCGGGGGCGCACGGGGAGAACCGGGGCGCGCCGCCCCGGGAGCGGCGGGAGTCCCGCGTCCCCGGCGCTGCGGACGCTCGCGCGCGGGCTCCACGCTTACCTGACCGCCGCCGTCCCGGTGCTGCGCCCGCCGCCGCTGTCCTTCGAGCTCTAACTTCGCTCCGGGGATTGAAATTCCTCCCCAGCTTCGCCCATCGATCGGCGCGGGCCCCGCCCCCCGCCTCCCCGGCAGGGGGGCCCTGATCTCCCGCGCCCGCCCCCCGCGCTCCGCGCCCGCCCCCGCGCTCCGCCCCCCGCCGCGGTCCTCCCGCGGGTGTCCGGCTCCGAGGCTCGCCCTCCCCTCGCCTCCGCCTCCCGAACCCCCTCTGCTCGTCGCCCCGCGGCCCCGGAGCCCAGCGCGCGGGGGGCGGGCGGGGAGAGCGGGACCAGAAAGGGCTGGAGGGCTTCCTCGCGGTCGCACCCGCCCTTCCTCCCTCCGGCGGCGGCCGTGCGCAAGCGGGGGGAGCGCGCAACAGCTGGGGCCCGGGTGAGCGGCCCGCGACCCCTCATTAGCCCAGCCCGGTGGTCCTCAGGGTCCCGTCGGCCAGGCCCACACGCGGGAAGGCAGCGACCCAGGAGCTGGGGACGCAGTGCGTGGGGGACGGGTAGGGCTGCCCCCCAACCCTGGCCCCCCCTTCCCTCACTCATCCCGATCTCTGGGAGACTCACACTCCACCGCTTAGTTGGACCCTCACCACCTGCGTCTTCGGAAGCCCCCCTTTCGGCACCAGTCGAGTAAACTGAGTCAAAACAGGCCCTGAGGCTCGCCGGAGGCGGGGCGGGGAGGCGGCCTGGACCCCCAGGACCGAGCCTGCTCCCCTCCCGAGTGCCCTGGGCCAGTCCCGGTGGGCGGCTGGCCCGCGCCTCGTCCCGCCAGCGCTGCTGTCCCGGTGCGCGGGCCCCTCCCGCTTCCTGTCCCCCGCCCGCCCGCCTCCGATTCCCGGCCTCAGTACCCCCGGCACGCTCTCCGCTCCCGCCAGCAGCTGGGCAATTCACCGAGCATACAAAAGAGTTGACTCAATTCAAAGGCAGCAGCAAATCAAGATAAATCCTATAGTGCGGGGAGGAGGATGTGAATGAGGAACCCGGGCACCAGCGGGTCCTACAGGGGCTGGGGCGGAGGGTGGGGGTGTCGGGCTCTGAGGGGCGCTCCGCGCTGCCGGCAGGGTGGGGCTCCTTTGAGGGTGCTGCAGACACGGAACCGGGTGCTGGGACAGAGGCCAGTGTGGCCCGTGGTGACACCCAAGTTCTGGGGGCGCACATCACCGCTCCGGGGTCAGGGTGACGGGGAGAAAGGCAGGGGGCGCGTGCGAGGGGGAGCTGCAGTGTTCTCTTTGGACGGCCCCTCCTTCGACCCCTGTCCCAGCAGGTGCAGGCCAAGGGCAGGCCCTTATCTGCCACCAGATAGATGCTGCAAGCTACCGAGTCGCCAGGCCTGGGCACAGCGATGGAGCCGGCAGAGGGCTGACCTCCCCTCCGCGTTGTCTGCGGGCCGCTGCCCTCCACCCCACCCCCAGCTGCAGCCCCCACGGAAGAGAAACTGAGAAGCTGCTCCTTCCCCACGGGGATCCCTGGTCACTGTCCAGAGGTCCCAGGAAGCACCGTCCAGCGTCTGTCCTCGCCGGCCTGTGCAGAGGGTGCAGGGCAGCCTTCCCCAGACCAGCCCGGCCAGAGTGCAGCCTCCCTGCTGCCAACCGGCTCCCCGAGCCAGGAGCCCGGCGGCTCTGGCCTGGAAGTTTAGGGCTGGTGTTTGGAGGGCCTGCTGGGCGTCAGGGGCTGTGCCGGGCACTGCCCAGAGCCCCTCACAGCCTCTCCGTGACAGCGCTGAGCCCACTTCTGCCCAGACCAACCTGCCGCCCAGCCGGCTGTGGACGCGTCTGGGGACACTCAAGGTCAGGGGTCAAATGGAGGGGTGGGTAGAAGGTTCCTATGGGAGGGCAAGGGACCCGGAGGATCAGGGAGCCCAGCCCAGCGCCAGGGGCCAAGGACTGGAGACAGGACTGGGCATGGGGGTCTCAGTGCTGCGCCCCCCAGCCCCTGCCAGGAATGCAGGCTGCACTATCCGGCTTGGACTCCCCCCCACCCCGAGTCTCAGCTGGACGCCCCCCCTGTGGCCCGCGGACTGGCAGCCTGCATGCAAGTCACCAATTCTGCCACCAAGACATGGACTCCGTGGCCGTCAGGACCTCTGTCAGGGACCCCACGCTGGGCTCATGGCCCTGCCCCACCGCAGACCCAGAGCTGGGGAGGGGACAGGCACCTCACTCACCTAGGCTCAGGCTGGGGAGAGAGGAGGACGCTGGGGTCCCAGGGTCCCTGGAGGGGGCGGGGCTGGGGTTAAGACCCCACCCCCCAGCTGCTTGGGGCTCCGCAGACCCAGAGAAGGAGCTAAGTACCCCGCACCCCACCCCACACCCTCCAATCTGGTCAAGTTTGGGGTGGAGGACGGAGCCTGTCCCCCATCCCTGGCCCCAGGGTGCAGGAAGGCCACACTGGAAGGGCTGGTGGGAGCGGCCCAGCTACACCCCAACCCTCTCAGAAGCTTCGCAGGCCCCTCTGCTCCCCACACCCCCTAGACTGCCCAGGAACACCCACTCTCCACTGCCCCTCAGAAGCGGTGGCCATGGGGAGGAGGGCGCTGAATGAGCCGCGGGGTGGGGACATTCCCGCTCATCCCCGAGGGTGGGGGTTCCGACCCCAGGGACCCCCACACCAGGAGAGGCAAGGACTGGCCCTGGCGTCTGACTGGTGGGGCGGCCACAGGCCACACCACGCAGTTTGAGAAGAGAAAAAGTTGGGGGGGGGCGACCCCAGATGAGAGAGGAAGCAGGGGGAGGAGGGGCAGGGGGCTGGAGGGAAGAGCGGCAGAGCCCAGCCGGCTCCGGGGTGGGGGTCCCACCCCGCCCTCAGCTCCGAGGCTGCTCGGCCATTCGTATCCGCCGGCGGGTCGGTCCCGCGAGCCTGGCAGCCGCTGGGCCCCTGGACCGGGACCGGGTTCCGTGTGATCCCCCCTCCGAGGAGGCAGCGGCGCGGGAGGTGCCCGGCCCCACCCCCGCGAGCGGCGCGAGGTCCCGGCTCCCGCGGTCCACGCCCTGGGCGCCCTCAGCACGACTGGGTCCCGCACTGGGGGTGGTCCCCGGAGCAGCGACCCCCCCCCAGCGCTCTCCGGCCACCCCGGACCCCTCTCCCTCCCCAGCCGCCTTTCGCTCCCACGGAGCTCAGGAAAGTTTCGGGGTCTCCACGACGCCTCCAAGCCCGGGGACCCGGAGTCCCCGCCCTTTGAGCGGCGGCGCAGGGGAGGGAAGTTTGTCCGGCTGGGGCTCGGCGACCGCTAACTTCGGGGGCACCGGCCGCGCCCCCGGGGTGGGAGAGGAGTCGGGACACCGGACCCGACCGGCCGCCACCGGAGCCCACGGGCGGGGGACTCGGCCCTGGCGCGCCCGCCCCGGGGAGGGCGCGGGGCTCCGAGAGCCGCGGGGGACCCGCCCGCCCCCGCCGCTGCGGGGGAAGCACCCCCGCCGCCTCCGCCGACCGGGACTCGGCGGCCCGCCCCGCGGCCCCCGGGACCCCCGCCCCGCAGACCCCTCAGGCCCCTTCCTACCTGGGCCGGGGTGCGGGCCCGGGGCTGGAGGCTCGGTCGCCGCCGGCGGAGCGTGCGTGCGCGGGTCCCGGAGCGCGGCCGCTTCCCCTCCTGCCTCCTCCTCTTCCTCCTCGCGGCTCGCCGGCTCCAGACAGGCCGCCTCCCCTCGCGCCCGGCCCCCCCCTCCCGGAGCCCGCGGCCGGGCTCGGCCTGCGCGGGGGCCGGGGCTGGAGCGGGGCGGCGGGAGCCCGGCTGCGGCGCCCACTGCGTCAAGCGCCGGGCGAGCGCGGGGCGGCCCGGGCAGGCGGGGCAGCGGCGGCTCCGGCCCGAGCGCGGGCGCGGCGGCGGCAGCGCCGAGGTTGCGGCTCATTCTTTCCGAGCGAGGTCGGAGGCGTCTTGCGGGAGCCGGGCCGGGAGGGCGGGGGCGGGGCGGGCGCGGCGCTCCCGCACGTCGGTGGCCTGGGGGCGCCCGCGGGTGGCGGGAGGGGGGCTGGAGAGTGCGGCGGGGGCGGCGCGGGGAGCCGGGCGCCAGCCTAGCCCCTCGCCCGCCTCGGGCGCCCCTGCCCCGCCCCCCACTTGGAGCAGAAGCCCCCAGGGCCCGGGAGCCTGAAATCTCGGTGGCGACGGGAGGGGCCAGCTGGGGGGCGCACGCGCGTGGGCCCTGTCGTGTCCACACCGCCCGGGAGCCCCGTGAAAGTTGCCCAAGTCGGGCCCCGTGCGAGCGCGCCAGCGGCGCAAATCCCGGCCCGCAGCGGCGCGCAGCGGGGGTGGGACCGGGGGGGGGGGTCGGCCGGGCCCCAGGCCTCGCCCCTCCCGAGCTCGCCGACCGCCGCCGCCGCCGCCGCCGCCGCCGCCGCCTCCGGCTCGTGCCGGTTTCGCGGGAGGGGGGAGGCGGGGGGCCCCTCCGGTTCCCGGAGGTTCCTTGAGCCGATTTGCTTCCCACTGACCCTCGTTCCCCTTCGTTCGCCTCCCGAATCCCCCGGCATCCGAAATGGCTCCTCGGCCTCTAAACGCGGCTCTGAACCCGCAGCCGCGTGTCGCCCCCCGCCTCCCCGAGCGGCCACACCCCCTCCCGGGGCGGCTCGGGCCGGGCCCGCCAGGCCTGCGGCGCGCGGGGGGCGAGAACGCCGAGCCGGCTCGAGAGCGCCCCCGCGCGGCCCCGCCTGCGCGCCGTCGGCCTCGGAGCTGGGGGCCGGGACCCCGCGGCAGCCGGGCGAGACCCTCGGACGGCGCCACCGTCTGGTCCCGGAGCGCGGAGGAGGCAGCGGCGGCCCGAGCGGCTGCGATCGGCGGGGCCGACGCCTGTCCTGCGCGGGGACCGGTGCTCAGGACCCCCGTTCGGGGTCGGACCCCGCGGCCTGTCCGCTGCCCACTGGCTGCGCCCACCCTCCGCGCTCACGACACCACCCCACGCCTGGGCCGGACTCAAGTCCCCTCGCGACAGAGGGGAACCGCGGCCCCCGGGGCGGGGCTGGAGGAGACGCCGCCACCTTTCGCGGCTCTCAGCCCGGACGGACGGTCGAGGACGGAGCTGCGTCTGCGGGCCGTCCTGTCCCCCCTGCGCAGGGGACACCAGGCGGGGGCAGAGGCTGGTCTCGGGGTCTCTGCCGTCTCGGCACCTCCTGCTCACGGCCCACTTTCTCGTTTCTCTCCCCAAAGTCCTGGACGGAGAGGGAGCCGGCCAGACAGCCCGGGCTCCGCGGGCGCCTCCGCTCCCTGAGAGGTGGGAGTCCGCCCGCATCGCCTCCGCGGTAGCGCAGGGCTCCCACCCACCCGCCCCCTGCGACCCAGACACCCACCCGGAGGGCGGAGGCAGGAGGGGGCCTGTCTTCCTCCGTCGGAATAAAGGGGGACCCCCTTCCCTCCGTGTGTCTGTTTCGAGGCCAGGTCTCCCCACCACCTGTCAGACCCTCATCCCTCCAACACAAGCCCCAGCCTGGAGTGGACGCACCCCCCCCCCCACAGGGCTCCCACCCTGGCCTTGCTCCACAGCCCACCCCCCACCTGGACCCATCTTGACGGACCGGAACTCGGGACGCCCTGACACACAGCCTAAGTTGTAGCTCGCATAGCGGGCACCCCGGCATCCTGCCCCGTGCACCCCAAACGGCGCACCTCAATCCACACCTAACTCCACACACTCCTCACAGCCCCTTGGAGGTCAGCGCTCCCAGCGCCTCTCATTTCACAGGAGGCCAGGACCCCCTGCACAGGATGGGGGCCAGCAAACCCCATCTCAGGGCCACCCCAGTGCTCTCTGGGAGAGGCAAGCTGGGCAGCGGGGCTGGGGGACCCCGGCCTTCCCTGAGGCGCCCCTGGACACCCTCGCATTCCCATAGGGCTGTGCCCTCGGGGAAGCAGCCCAGCTGGACCCCTGGGTGCCACACAGGTAAATGAGGACTGGCCAGGGGTCTGCGCTGCAGCTGGCTCCTCCTCTGGGGGTGGCCTAGGCAGGTCAGCCAGCCCCCGGAGGCAAGGTGTAGAAAGGGGGCCGGGCCCCAGGGAGCTGGGGTTCCTGTAGGACAGAGCCCTCCCCACACCCACCCTGAGAGTGTTCCCCAGAGGAACACAGGGCACCTCTTCCTGTGCCCAGAATTTAACAAAGGGCACGAGAGATACAACGTATCCAACTTACATCCCAAGCAGAGAGCCGTGCCCCCTATGTAAACAGCACTTACGAATCAACAGGAAAAGTACCCGGAAGGAAAAGCACACGGCCAGAGGTTCCCAACGGAAAAGGAACTTGGACAGGCTGCTGGGGCCCGGGACAGCGCACGGTTAGACCCCCAGGGCTCAGGTGGGGCGCGGGGAGGCTCTGCCGGCTGTCACGTGGCGAGGCAGCGCTCCTGCCGCCTCGCAGACGACGTCTCAGCTCCCCCCCAGCGTTGTCTTCCAGGAACCTGTCCTCCCGACGCGGCTCCCCGAAGCACCCGGGACAGCAGCGGCTGCAACACCTCGTGCTGCTGATGGCGGAGCTTAGCCGCCTCGCTGGGACCCGAGCGCCGCCAGGAGCTTGAGCACGGGCAGGCTTGGACACGGCTCTGAGGCTATTTCTCGGGGGGGAAGGGAGCAGAGCCGTGTGTGTACACGCACACACAGGAGCAGGACACGTGCCTTAGGAGCCTTTGTGGGCCCACAGATGGAGCCGGAAATGACAGCCCCCTGGGGAAACTGGAGGGCCCAGGACCCCCCCCAAGAGACAGGAGGAAGATATTTACTTTAAATATCTTTGCATTATGGGCAAAGAGTGAAATTCGCAGGCTTGAGGGCACAGTTCCGTGCGTTGGGGACAAACAGGCCGTGCGATCGCTCCCCCAGGCCGGACATGGAATGTGGCCATCGCCCCCAAAATGAGTCTGACCCCTGCCTGCCTCTCAGCGTCCGCCACGCGAGCTTTGTACGATGCGTGTGCCCCTTCCTCTTGCAGTCAACGTGGAGACGAAATGCAACACGTAACATACGAACAATCGGTTCACATCTGTCATTTCTTCTTGTCTGGACAGCCCCACTTGCAGGTGGTACGACCGAGCTTCCCGGGGAGACCGGCACCCCTGGGGCCGGGCAGGACGTGAACCCCGGGGTTTGTGAACAGCCGTACTGGTACATAATAAATGCCATGTCACTCACCCACTAGACACAGGCGACTCGGTGGGTGGTAGCACCCCGAGCGGGGCAACCACCAGCATAATCTGACTTCGGAGCATCTTCCCATTCCAGAAGGAAACCCTGTCCCCATCGGCAGGCACCGCCCGGCCCTCTCGTCTGTAGTGTGGACTGTGACAGGTTTCTCATCAATGGAACCACACCGAGTGGCCTCTGTGGCAGGCCCGCTTCCCGGATCCTGTGTATTTGAGGTTCATTTATGGCGGATTGGTCGCTGGTCAGTCCTTTTACGCCTCCTAAGGATACCCCACGTTTTATGACCCACATGAGCTGACGTCCACTTAGGTTATCTGGGGACATGAGTGAGCTGCTGCGTAGACTCACCGACACGTCTTCGCGGGCACTTACGTTTTCATTTCCCTTGGATACACGGGTACACCAGGCTGGCGTTGTCAGGTCACGCGATGAACCTACGATGAACGTGTGGAAGAACCGCCGAGCGTTGGCCGCAGTGGCTGCAGCATGTGCCACCAGCGTCCAGGACCTTCTCCGCACTCTGAGTGGGCGCCTGTCACAACCTGCGTGTTCGATCACAGCCGTTCTGGTGGGTGAGCTGGGGCGTCTTCCCGGGGTGTGACCTGCATTTCCCTGACAGCTGACATTTCCACCTGCTTCCTGACTGTTGGTGTGTCAGATCCTTTAACCATTTTTAAATTGGGTTATTTATCTTTTTTCATTTTTTTAAGTGTGTTTTATTGGTTCTGCTGTTACAATTCTCCCAATTTCATTTCCCTTTGCTCCCTTCCACCCAGGACCCCCTTTCCTCCAGCAGTCCCAGCCCCCTTAGTTCATGGCCGTGGGTCGTGCATACGTGTCCTGATTTCACCCTTTCCTATGTTATTCTTAACGTCCCCCGTCTATCTTGTACCCACCAGTTATGTTTCCTAATCCCTGCACCATTTCCCCTTCCCCCTCCCAGCTGATAACCTTCCCAATGATCCCCATACTTATGATTCTGGTCCTAGTCTGGTTGTTTGCTTAGTGTTTGCTCTTTTTTTTTTTGGGGGGGGGGGTTCAGTTATTGATAGTGGTGAATTTGTTGTCATTTGAATGTTCATAGTTTTGATCTTCTTTGTGTTAAATAAGTCCCTTTAACATTTCACGTAATAATGACTTGGTGATGATGAACTCCTTTAGCTTTATCTTGTCTGGGGAGCACTTTATCTGCCCTTCCATCCTGAATGACAGCTTTGCTGGATAGGGTCACCTTGGTTGCAGGTCCCTGCTTTCCATCACTTTGAATACATCTTGCCAGTCTCTTCTTGCCTGCAAAGTTTCTTTTGAGAAATCGGCTGATAGTCTTATAGGCGCCCCTTTGTAGGTAACTCTCTGATTTTCTCTTGCTGCTTTTAAGAATCTTTTTCTTTAACCTTTGGCATTTTAATGATCATGTGTCTTGGTGTGGTCCTCTTTGGGTCTAGCTTGTTTGGGACTCTCTGTGCTTCCTGGACTTGTATGTCTATCTCCTTTGCCAAATTAGGGAAGTTTTCCTTCATTATATTTTCACATAAGTTTTCAGCTTCTTGCTCTTCCTTTTCTCCATCTGGCACCCCTGTCATGCAGATGTTGGCACATTTAAAGTTGTCCCAGAGGTTCCTATGCCTCTCCTCATTTTTTTTTTTTTTTCCAATTCTTGTTTCCTCTTTCTGTACTGGTTGGTTGTTTATTTCTTCCTTACATTCCAAATCATTGATTTGAACCCCAGTTTCCTTTTCTTTACCCCTGGTTTTGTGTGGATTTTTCTTTGTCTCACATGGCCTAGCTGTCCCGTCTTCCCGTCTGTGTGTGTTGTATTTAAGCACATCTGTCAAGCCTGTGAGCATCGTTATCACCAGCATTTTGAACTCTGCATCTGTTCTCCTCATCACTCAGTTGTCCCACTGGAACCTTGACCTGTTTCCTTTTTTGGGGACACACTTCTCTGTCTCCTCAACTTGACGGGCTCCTGTGTTTGCCCCTGTGTCTTGGGCAGAGCAGTTGCCCCTGTTATGTTACACGGGACGAGCCTTAGGAATTCATCCGTACAGGCAGCCTGTTTCAGCACAGCCTCTGCTGAGAGACCGGCAGTTTCTTCCTCCACCCCAAACCCCACCAGCTTTCACAGTCGGAGGCGGTGAGGCTTCATTTTCCCGCCGGCGCTGGAAACGTGAGCCACACGGTCTAGGCTGGTGCTGAGAGCACTCCCTACTTTTACAAAATGTGGCTGTGCCATTTCCACCCCTCCTACCGGTCTGGGGCAATATTTCTCCTTTCTATCGTTGTTGGACTTCCATGCAGCTGGGTGTTCTGGAACTTGCGGTTGTCTTCAGGTTTGAGGTAGATGTGTCCTTCTTAGCTGTGGAGGGAGACGCGGTGTGCCTACCTGCACCTCCGTCTTGGCAGGAAAAGGGTTATTTATCTTTTTACTGTTCAGTTATGAGTTCTTCGTCCTGTCTAGACGCAAGCCCCCAATTAGACATATAATTTGCAAATACGCGCTCCCTTTCTAGGGGACTGGTTCTTTTTTTTCACTTTCTTGTGGGTGTTGTTCAGAGCACAAACGTCTTTCTTTTGATGAAATCCAGTTCTCCTGCTGTCATGGTGCTCTGGGAATTGCAGTGGATTGAAGACTCCGAGAAGCCTGCCCTGAGGTGGAGGTGGACTTCTGTGTTTCCTTCGGAGAGCTTCATGGCTTTCCCTCTCACGATGAAGCCTTCAACCCGCTGAGCTGATTCTGCATATGGTGTGAGGTAGGGCTCCGACTTCACTCTTGCAGGAGGACATCCAGTTTTCTCAGCTCCATTGGTTGAAAAGACTGTCCTTTGTCCATGAGCTAGTTGGTCTTGGTGCCTTGTTGAAAATAAAGTGACGATAAATAGAAGAGTTTGGCCCTGGCTGGTGTGGCTCAGTGGACTGAGCTCCAAGGGTCACCAGTTCGATTCCCGGCCAGGGCACAGACTTGGGTTGCAGGCCAGGTCCCCAGAGGGGGGCGTGCGACAGGCAACCACACATTGTTTCTTTCCCTCTTCCTCCCTCCCCTCCCCTCTTGCTCGCCACCCCCTCCTGCCTTAGACAGGGTGGCCCCTTGGGCCAGCCCCTCCTTGCCCTGGGGCCAGCCTGTGATGGGCCCACCTCCAGAGCCTGGGGGTTGTTCAGCCCTGCTCACCTCTCCCATGTGGACTCTCCACCCCCAGGCTGATCACCCCCCGGGGGGCGTCTGGCAGGACACAATTCTCCCTCACAGAGGCCACCGCAACAGGGGACTTGGTGCACGCACATTAGCCCCTTGGGGTATCAATGTTGAGGTGCTGCCCCACCCCCATTTTGCAGAAGGGAATGTGAAGCCCAGGGACAGGAAGGGGCCCAGCCAGCATCCTGACACACTGGAGGCGGTGCTGGGCTCAGGACACTGGGACCACCGGGCCTGGGGTCGCGCCCCCCGGACCAGGATGGGTCCTGGGTGCCTGCAGACCGGAGGAAGGCTGCGGCCTCAGCCGGGCGCATCCCAGTCCTGGGCTGCAACGTCAGGGGTCTGCAGTCGCCAGGGCCTTCTTTGGTGGGGGATGAGAAGACACACTGGCCCCCAGAGGTGGGCTGCACCCAGTAGGCTGAGGAGGGGCTTCCAGGCGGCCTCAGCCCTGAGCTGGGTCCCGGTGGCCCGGCATCTTCCCGTCTGCACACATTCGGAATGAGGGTATGGGGGACCCTTTGTCTTGTTCTGCATGAGACCCTCTTCCCCCCCTCGGGCAGGTGGCAGCAGCTCGATGGCTTCTCCCTGCCAGGCCGGCGCCCCAGGGGATCCAGGGGCGGCTGTGGCCTCAAGGGAAGTCGGAGCGGACGCAGGTTGAGCTACATGAAAGGCCGTTTCTTCCTTCCAGACGCTGGGACGACCGTGCGACTGAGAAGCCTGGGGCCTGGGAGCCGGTCGTGCCCGCGGAGCCAGTGATTAATAAAAATGGGTAATGATAGACCATCTGTGCCCCAGCCCACGCAACGCAGAGGGGCCGTCCGAGTGCTCATTAGGCATTCCTGGGCCGTGTCCCCGCAGATGTCGGTGGTGGCAGCCCGGGTCCCGTGGGAAGCAGTGGCTGAACAGAGGCAGGGAACAGCGTGGAGCGTGCTGGGTCTCAGCCGCGAGCTGGGGCAGGGCAGCCTGAGCGAGACCCTTGGGCCGGGGCCTCTGTCCGGCCTCCTGCCGGGAGGATGGCCCACAGCACAGCGGGCAGTGAGGCGGCTCCCCTTGTCCCCTGCCTGACCTTGGGCATGCGCTGGGCCTCCAAGCCCACCCGTCCACTGTGGCGAGTTAGGGCAGGGCCCAGGGTGGTGGTCGGCACACATGTGAAGGCCGGGGACCCGGCGTCTGCCCTCCACACGCCTGAGCCAGGACTGGGCCTCGCGCTGGGGCTGCTGCTCATACAGCCCAGGGCCAGTCAGGGCCGGACAGCCGGACGCCAGGGACACAGGGCCGCCACGTGCTGCTGAGGAGGGTCCGTCGGTGGGAGACGGGGCTGGGCACCCAGAAAGGGGTGAGAATCAGGTAAGCACTGGGAGATGCGGGGAAGTCGGGGTTCAGCGTGGCCCACAGAGGCCCGGAGCCAGCGGACAGCTTGCTCTTGGCGCTTGGCAGACCTGGGCAGGGGTCCAGGGACAAGCAGGGTTTGGCCGCCCAGAATCTCAAAACTGGAGCCTCTGCGGTTGTGTCCGGGCTCCCTAGCAGTGTCCCCTCTGCACGGAGGGTGCCTTTGGGGCGGGGCGATCCCAGGCAGGGCCAGGGTGACTGGGCCTTGAGCGTAGAAAGGGCCCGAGGATCTGTCCAAGGCCCTGCCGTGCGGCCTGGCTGCGCCCCTGCAGGCCGCCCCAGAGAGTGCAAGTCCGCTCAGCCTGACCCTGCAGGCCAAGGGTCTGCTGGCCCCCCGCCCCAGCTGCCTGGACCCCAGTCCTCCCTGCGCTGCACCTGCAGCCCCCATGCCCCTCCCGGCCGTGCCCCAGCCCACCTGTCTCTCCTCACCAAGGGACGGCCAGCTGAGCATTCCCGGGCCATGGCAGCGGGGACACTGGATCCCATGCCTGTCTGGTGACCGTCCCAGGTAACCTGACCTCTGTCTGGCCTGGCACCCCCTCAGGAAGGCCAAGTCTCCAGCTCTGTCCCAGCCCAACAGAGCCCTCGGAGTTGGGAGGGAAAGGGAGGCCTCAGTTGTGGGTTCAGAGTCAAGGTAGGAACCCAGCCCTCCTGGGGGACAGGCCCGGGGTCCTGCCACTCAGCGAGGGTCTCCCAGGACCAAGGGTCCCTTGCGAAGCTGGGTGGTCACCGTGGATGGAGGGAAAGCCACTGGCAGGTCAGGGTCAATGGAGAGAAGAAAGCTCTGGGGGTGCCCAAGGGTAAGGGGATGGCGCGTGACTGCCGCTGTGAATATTCATGTGAGGTATGAATATTCATAGACGCTCTCCTAGCAGACAGGAGAGGCTGAGCTTCTCCACCAGTCGCAGGCCAGAACCTGGACAGTGGTCCTGGCTTTGGAGCCCACCCAGCAGAGTCCCCTCTCCAAATGCTGCCCAGGAAAAGCACCCAGCCAGAGGCGGGAGGCCCTGTGGCCTCTCCCTGCCAGGGCTACTTGGCCGCCTGGGCACGGCAGCCCCGGAGGAGCTGGGGGGAGGCTGCAGCTGCTGGAAACGGGGTGTTCTGAGGGCTGGCAGGGAGGTGATCGTGCCTGGCCAAGGGTGGAGGGAGCCCAGGCAAGAAAAGCCAGGAAGGCTCAGAGAGGGTCAGTCACGTGGCCAAGGTCACACAGCAAAGTGACGGAGCGGCTCAGGGCTGCGTTCTATTGCACTGTGCGTGCAGTGGGGACTCCGAGGGCAGGACGGTGGCAGGGGGGGCAGGTCCTGCCTCAGCGCAGGTGGGCGGCTGTCCCGGGCAGAGAGCGGGCCCTCAGCCAGTCCTTACTGGATGAATCAACGCGCAGCAGCCCTACGTGGAAGGGCAGGATAAACGAGTCTCGGGGCTGGGTGGCCGTGGCGAGCAGCTCATGTGTGACTGGGCACCGTGAGCAGGTGACACAGGGACCTAGTGCTGTGCGGGGCCTGCGGGGCCGCCCAGGCTCCTCTGTGGCCTCAGCCGCTTCTGCGACAGGTGAGCTGTGACCGTCACCTGGAGGAGGGCGCCAGCCGCTCCGGAGAGCCCAGGGCAGCAGAGCCGGGCGACCCGACGCGAGCGCTGGGGTTGGGGGCCGGAGGGGCCGAGGGTGGCTGGCGAGTGCACCCCCAGTCCGTGCGCGGGGGAAGCGGGCGGGGAGACCCCAGCAGCCAAACAGTGGGGAACCCAAATAATCATAAATGACGGTTCTTACTAAAAACTAGCACCTGGAAAACATACGCTCATCTCAAGCCCACAAAGGGCCCAACTTGAAATAAGAGGGAAGAGAGGGGCCCGGGGATGGAAAATTAAAATCATGAAACTGGCCGAGATCTGCCCGGGTCACAGGCAGAGGAGGGGGCGCCAGGGGGAGGTGTCACCGTTGCTTGAAGTGACAGCCACCCTACCTCCAGCAAGAGCATCTATCCGGGCAGGTGACAGCAGTGCCTGTGAGGACCAGGACGGGGCACCAGGGGCAGGGGCTGCGTCTGGGCCTGGAAGGCAGGGGACGTGGGACCCAATCAAGACGAGAGGTGGGAAACCGGCCCAGAAAGGGGGAGCCCCAGCCCTCCGTCCCAGGGCGCCCCGGGTCTCTCGGGGTTGGCGGTGGGTGCGGCGGCGGGCGGACCTCCCCCGCCAGAGCTGTGCCACTCCGGAGGAAGCCTTCGGGGGAGGGGAGCAAAGCCTCTCTCCCTGAAGACCCCGGGAACCCCTGACAGAACCCTGAACGGCCCCCAGCCCGCCAGCCCCTGCACCTGCCTCGGGCCCTCAGCCCTGGGCCGCCCGGGAGGCCGGCGGCTGGGCTGCAGGCCTGGCTGGGAGAGGCTTCGCTCCTTTTGACAAGAGGCGGCCGCAGCCCCAGCAGCTCCCACCCAGGACCCAGCGCCCCTCCCCTGGCTCCCCGCCCCCCTCGGTGGCACGGAGCCCCGTTTCCCGAGGGCCGATGAAGATGTCTGGCGTTGATTAGACTCTGACACTGATGAAACCAGAGGTAATTAGCAAAAGGGAAAAAAGTTTTGATTAGTCCTCAGCATAATTCTCTCCAATTATTCAAAGTTCATGCCTGCAGGGGGTGGAATATCTCCAGGAATATTTATTTATATCCTGATTTTTTTCATCGACGTTGGGAGTCTGGTTGATCGCCAGGCCCGTGAACGCGGAGGCTCCGGCGGGACTGCGCAGCCCACCGTGACGGGCTCTGCTGAGAGGGTCCCGGAGAAAAGCCTGGGGTCCCCACCAACAGGCCCTTGTTGGGGTTCACCTAGAGCCCATGGGGTTGGTGGTCACCTCCCCCCGCCCCCCAGCAGGGTTGGTGGTGCCACCTTTCGGCAGGTGGGGAAGCCTGAGGGAGGTCGCGCAGAGCTGGCTTCCGGCAGCGCCTGGCCCCCTCCGATCCGGCAGGCGCCTGGGGCGGGGAGCCAGTCTAGCCCCTGCAGGGCCCAGAGCCACAGGCAGACCCACCACCCACACTTTGCAGCTGAGCACCCCTGGACGGCCAAGGGGACCCCGCCCTGCGGCTTCAGGCCCAGCCCCAGCCGAGAGTCACACATGCGCCCGGGACACGCCCGCCCCTGCAGTCTTGTTCAGAGCCTGGCCCTGGACCCTGGAGCGCACGCACACACACACACACGCACGGTAAAGCACATCTTTTCCACTGAATTTGAGGCGACTTGTCATGCAGCCATTTGCTTTGTGAACCCAAAATAACAGTGATAATAGCAATAAGGGTCTTTGCAGGAGCCTCCTGGGGGGCCTCCCCCAAGGGCGTGGAGGGAGCCCCGGTGTCCATGCTGGGAGCCCCAGTACCTGCCTATTCCCGTCATCCACCTCCAGGCAGCGGCCGGCAGGGGCCAGGTTGGGGGTGGCTGCCCCTCCTCGGCCTCCCCGTCCAGCGACCGCCCCTTCGGGCGGGAAAGGGCCGGCCCCCTCTCGGTCCCTCCGTTCTCTGGCAGATGCCCCTGAACTCCATGTTCTCATTCAAACACCCTTTCTACCTAGAAGCCTTGATCTTGTGAAAAACCCTCCCCACTTCCAGCCTGTTTCCTTCGCTGGAAGTTTTTAAAAAATATACCCAGCAAGTCCATTGATTTCTTGGTTTTTAATGCATCTGCCTCTCCCCGAGGCAGCTGGGCCCTTGCAACGGGCAGAGGCCAGAGCCGGAGAAAACTGCGCACGAGATGGAATCGCCATTGTTAACTCCTAGCTGTGCGGAGCCCAGCTGGACCCCAGCTGCGGGGGTGGGGGATCCGGGCAGCCCCAAAGTGCAGAGGGGTGGCCGTGGGTAAGAGAGGGTGAAGGTCAGCGGCCTCCACGCCCCCTGCCCACGCACCGTCCCTGCACCCTGGACAGGAGCCCCACCCTCTGGGACCCGCACGGCCCGACAGAGCCCGGGGCCCCACCAAAGCTGCCCTCAGCAGGCACAGTGGGGTGCAGGATGTGGGGTGCAAGTCGGGCTCCGCCGGCCTCGGGCAGAGCTGGGATCCAGGTCTGATGAGAGGTCATCTTGGAGGCCTGGGGTTTGAGTTCCGTGGCCTGAGGTCAGATCAGCCCCACCCCAGGGGACCCTGGCTACAGAGGTCAGCGGAGGCTTCTCACTGGACACAGACAGCGAGGGACCCCGTCTGGGCACCCAGCTCAAGGCACCCCGGGGTGGGCCAGGCCCGCTGGACGGGGACCAAGTCTTGTCTTCAACTCCGAGGCTGACACAGCTGGACCCCACCTCACACCGTAGCAAAATTAACTGAAAATAAAACCCCCAAACTACAGTGAAAACTGAAAAGCTCTTAGAAGAAAGCAGAGGAGACTCTTCGGCACGACACCAAAACCACAACAAGAGGGAAAACAGATGCACGGGACATCACCCGACCCTGTTCCGTGAGGGGGGACACGGGTCCAGCCAGCCCCCAGCCGGCAGGAACGGCCGCAACCCGGGGTCTGAGCGCCAAGGAACAAGCGCCCCCTCTTTAGACGGAGCGGGGGGTCTGTGTGGACAGTCTCTTCCCCAGAGAGGACCCACCAGGGGTCCGGTGACAGGGAAGAGGCTTGACATGTTAGTCACCAGGGAGGCGCCATCAAACCTCAGTGATGTGACGGAGCTTCGCGCCCACCAGCTCCCCCACGGAAGGGGAGGAGGGAGCCGTGCTGGACCTGGGGCCGAGGGCCAGGGGAAGAGGTGCTGAGGTGCTGGGGGCCCTGTGGCCCCTGGGGGATGGGGGCAGGCCCTGTGGGAGGGGCAGGAAGGGGCGGGCTTCCTTTTTTTTAATATTGTGCTTCTGGAACAAAACCCATAACTGGGCCACCTGTGGGACAGCGGGTGACAGGTGGCTGGCTAGTCGCCCAGGGGTGAGGCAGCCCCTCCCGCCACCTGCCCACCTCAGGGACGCATCTAAACCCTCAGGCTCTGGGGGGCTGCCTAGTGCCTGGGGGCTTCGCAGCCTGAGAGGACGGTAGCCCCCCCTCACCCCAAACCCCCACTGCGACTGCAGGCCAGGCCACCAGGGCCACCTGTGCTCTGCACCCCAACTCCTCTCCCTATTTCCACTCAAGGGCTCCTCTCGCTGTCCCCCACCGGGCAGCCCTGGGACACTGGGGTCCCAGACCCCATGACACCCCTGCCCGGCTCTCTGATCCCACCTCCCACACAGGCCGAAGCTCCTGGGCTCCAGGTCCAATCACAGCTCCAGGGGAGGGTGGACTGGGGAGGCTGCCCCCCAGGGAACCACCCCTGGGTACCACAGCCAAACCCAAGCCCCCAGCCCCTCAGGGGTTCCTGGTAGGGGAACCCTGACCTATGGTGACTCCAGGCATTTCCCATTCTAGTTTGGAGGGAATGGTCTTTCTTGGTGACCTGGACCCCAGCTCTGGGGAAAAGGAGGAGCAATAAGCCCTGACCATCTCGGGCCACCCCAGCCCACGAGGAGGAGTGAAGACCCCGAGTTTTAGGATTCTCTGTGGCTCTGCTGAAGGCCGGCCTTGAGGCAGTAGGAATGTAGCCTCCGTTGGCCTGGCCTCCCTGTCCTCTCCCTACAAATTTGGTGTCAGGCCTTCAAAGCGGCTGCTTCTCAGTGCTGCCTGCCACCAGGACACTGCGCCAATGGCCCCTGGGAGCAGTGCCCCCTCCCCAAAGGCCCCAGAGGCCTCCTCACCCCCCAGAGCTGGGCCTGTCACTAGGGGACCTTGGGCTAGGCTGACCTGCTGCCCCAGGAGAAAGGACATGCAGAGAGAGGTGTGGACTGGTCAGGACACGGGCCCTGGTGCGCCCGCCCACCCACCCTGCAAAGGCCCAGCCTCTCCGGCATGGACCCGCAGCAAAGCTGTCCGGTGGGTCTGAGGCGCCCGAATTGGGTTCCTGACGGCCAGGGACTGACAGCCGGCTCAGCCGGGCTCCAGCTGGCACAGCGCCGCTGCGGCCGCACGGACGGGCACCCCGGCCAGCTCTGCCACAGGGGTCATTCCCGCTCCTCTGCCTCGGCCACACCACCCAGAGCCACCGCCCCACCCACCCTCCACCCCGCTGCCCTCCTCCACAGCCATGGCTCTGTCTGTCCCAGGCCTGTCCCCACAGACACTGTCCTGGTCACCTTCGCGGGGGCTGAGGGGTCTCTGCCACCGTCATCACCAGCGTTTGCTTGGCTGGCCGGCCTCAGCCACCCAATGGCAAGGACCTGCCGGCCTCCCTCCAAGACGCGGAGCCTCCCCCGTCCAGCTCCACGCTCAGCTGCTTCCGGTTCTGAGCCCCAGCGTCCCCACAAACAAAACGGGACAAAATCGCTGCTCTGGATGCTCGCCCGGGCTTGCTGTACCCCTGACCCGCAGCTCAGCGCTCAGTGCTCAGTGCTCCCGCCCAATGCACACAGTAGGTGCACCCAGCAGTGCTCAGCGCTGTGGAGTGCTCCCACCCTGTGCACACAGCAGGTGCACCCAGCGGTGCTCAGCGCTGTGGAGTGCTCCCGCCCTGTGCACACAGTAGGTGCACCCAGCGGTGCTCAGCGCTGTGGAGTGCTCCCGCCCTGTGCACACAGTAGGTGCACCCAGCGGTGCTCAGCGCTGTGGAGTGCTCCCGCCCATGCACACAGTAGGTGCACCCACCGGTGCTCAGCGCTGTGGAGTGCTCCCGCCCATGCACACAGTAGGTGCACCCAGCGGTGCTCAGCGCTGTGGAGTGCTCCCGCCCATGCACACAGTAGGTGCACCCAGCGGTGCTCAGCGCTGTGGAGTGCTCCTGCCCATGCACACAGTAGGTGCACCCAGCAGTGCTCAGCGCTGTGGAGTGCTCCCACCCTGTGCACACAGTAGGTGGCTGATGCAGGTAAAGGAGCTGCTGGGGCACATGCTCCAGGGGGCTGGCTTCCCTGCTGGGTCTCCAGAGCCACCAGCCCCTGAGCAGACGGAGCACACCCCTCCTGCACACGACCCCCCAGGCCTGCTGGGGGCCTGCACTGAAGCTCCTGGGTGCCCCTGTGGTGCCCCCCTCCGAGACCCCTCTCTCCTCAGTGGCCTTTCTCTGCCACACCTCCCTTCCTGTTTCTGAGTCTCTCCCTTCGGGAGTGTTCTGGCTTTGCCCTTGATAAATCTCATCGTATTTTTCTAATTTACCCGGACGAAGTCAGAGTTTTAATATGGTCTAAATTATTAGCCACTCTGTCAGCTTAATGGTACCTGCAAAAATTCGCCCTGGGGTTTGCCAGCTGCCCTCCAGGTCAGGAACCCCACAGCTTCCCACAGGCATCCCACCCTGGGGGGCATCAAGGGGGAGGGGGGAGGGGGAGAGAGGAGGTGGCCAGCTGGAGGGGGGCCTCAAAGGTGACTGCCAAACCCAAGGTCAGAGGAGTCTGCGTCTGAAACTCGGGTGAGTGGCCTTGGACAGAGGGTGGGACCTGGGAAGCAGGACACTGGGAGCTGGCCCAGTGCCCACCAGGCCCAGCGGACTTCCTGGGGGAGGCGGGTCTCCAAGGGCTTAAAAGGAATTTATTACTTTTTAACCTCTAGCATCTGTCCAGTACTTCGCATGTGGCAGGACTTTCAAAAATACGTGATAGGAAGTAATTAATACCCTTACCAACGCTGTGAAGACAGGCAGCACTGTCACCCAGTTTATTTCTCTGGCCGGGATGCTGAGCTGTGAGTTGGGCTGGGTCCCGAGACCCCCGGGCCGGCCAGGCGGGCGCTGGAGGGAACGTGGTGGAAGGGACCACTGGGCTCCGGCTCCGCTCTGGGAAATCAAGCGCTGTCTTCACCACGGTGTCACTCTGGTCTCTTTCACAGCATCTCCCTAAAATGTCATTCTGCTCCACGCTGTCCAAGGTGGCTTCACAGCCTGTTAAACAAAATAATGAGAGGAATGAAACGCACTCAGAGACGGGCCTCTGCCCAGAATGGCACAAACTCTGCGCTGGTAATTCAGGGGGGATGGGAGAGGGCAAGGCAGGGGCTTTCTGCTGTGAGCCTGCCCGTGGGTATCGGGGGGTGACTCCACCCCTGGGGGGCAGCTCTCACCCGCCCAGGCTGCAGGCTCTGCAGAGGGCTCCAACCCCCCACCCCAATGTTCCCCAGTGTGACACAATGCGCACCCAGGCCCCAGTCAAGGTCGAGGAGGCTCCCGGCCCCTCCTACTGCACCCCCACCATGTCCCCAGGCATGCTGGTCCGCTCACAGCCTGCCACCCAGCTCCCACCCCTTCTGCGCCTGAACTCACTCTTCTAGAACCTGCCTCTCACCTGGACAGGACTTTGTGATGAACAGATGCTTCACGGTCAACGTAGGGACAATAGCAAAAGCCACAGCTGGTGGCTTGACCGGCAGACCAGACGGCTGTCCCTCAGCTCCGGAGACCAGAGGAGGCAGCAGTGGGCAGGGCTGGTTTCTCCCAAGGCCTCTGTCCTGTCTTCCCATGGGGTCCCCCCTCCGCGCCTGTGTCATTATCTCCTCTTCCTTAAGGACACACGTCCCGTTGGAGTAGGACCCACACCCTCAGCCTCGTTTGAACGGAATCTCCTCGGGAAAGACACTCTCTCCGAGTGACAGATGCCACCTGCCTTCTGAGGCTGGAGTGGAAAGGTGACACGTTTGCCCTTGGAGCCCAGGGATCAGGCTGTGAGGGGCCCAGAGCGGGTGTGGGCGGGGCCCCCAGGAAAACGTGACAGCTGGGCCACCATGGGCCAGTGGGCTTGTCCTGGAACCCGCAGCCCCCAGCAGAGTCAGTCTGTCACTGGGCAGTTCACCCCTCCTGCCCTGCCCAGCACTGGGGCACACGGCCAGCACACAGTGGCTTCCTGGTGGACAAGCAGCAGGCTGTGGGCAGTGGCAAACCATGACACGCCCAGGGACAGGACGGCCGGACCTGGACCCCCACGTGGGGACATGTAAGATCTGGCACAAGCAGCAGGAGGGGGTGAGTTTGTGAGTCTTCAGAGGGCAGAAGGCAGTCAACACAAGCAGCTTTGACCTCACACAGCAACACCCTCTCATGGGCCAAACCTGACCAGCATGCAATTCAGCGGCTCCTGCAGGTAGTGAGCCCCCCGTCATCGGTGGCATTCCAATAGGAGCAGGACAGGGACGTCGTACAAGGTGAGTGGTTGGGCCTCATGCTCCCTCGGGTTCTCCCCTTCTGGTAGCTGCTGTCCTGGGGGCCCCAGGGAGAGAACACGCGTGTCTTCCCCTTTAAGGACAAGTCCTGGCTTCTCCTCTTCCCGGTCAGGTTGAGCCCTTCAGCAACAGCTGTTGAGAAATCACATTGGTACCTTCTCAGGAGCTCTCCTGAACTTGGAGTGCAAATTAACTTCACGTGATCCGAAACAGAAAAGGTCGCTTCTCCCACAAACGAGAGGCTGGGCGACGCTTGCCAAGCTCCCAGCGTATCAGGCTCTGCAGGGCGTCGGGGGAGGGCGGGTGTCCCGCTGCCTCACGCGCAAGGACGGCTCCACGGCGTCCTCCCTCAAGGTCATTGTCCGGTCACAGCGTCCTCCCGGGCTGGGGCCTCTGTGTCCCTGGTAACACTTCTGCTGGTTGTTCAGCCTCCTGGTGACGAGTGCCCTGTGAATCAGGCTCCAGGGACTCCTGCGTGGACGAAGCACCCATATGGGACCCAGGTAACAGGACCTCACCAGCCCCCTTTGCCCCGTGTCATGTTGGGAGGGGCAGGGCTACGGGCCTCAGTCTCCTACGATGCATGATGCACGGGGCCAGTCCCTGCCCCTCTGGTGTCCCCACACCTGTTGGATGCTGCCGGAGCCCCGTGGACCCCAGCCATGACGGAAGGGCTCCTTCCCCAGCCCCACGGCCAGAACTGCCCTTTGCTGGACCACGTGCATCTGAGTTCTTGGGGACCCACACACTCAGCGAGTCTCGGGTTGTCACTGGCCAGGCACCTGGGGTGCTACATAGGGGCCTCAAAGAGACGGGAAACTGTCTTCACTCAGACCCTCGCTGTCCCCAGTTTGTCCCTTGCTTTGAGCTCCACAGATCTGGCTTGGTAGCCCCAGGCATCACCATCACCATCATCACCATCACCATCACCATCATCACCATCATCACCACCATCATCACCACCATCGTCACCATCACCACCATCACCATCACCACCATCACCATCACCATCATCACCATCATCACCACCATCACCACCATCATCACCATCACCACCATCACCATCACCATCATCACCACCATCACCACCATCATCACCACCATCATCACCACCATCACCACCATCATCACCATCGTCACCATCCTCATCACCATCATCACCTCCACCTCCACCACCATCACCATCACCATCACCACCATCACCACCATCACCACCATCACCACCATCACCACCACCACCACCATCGTCACCATCGTCATCATCACCATCCTCATCACTATCACCACCATATTCACCATCATCACCACCATCATCACCATCATCACCGCCATCCTCATCACCATCACCACCATCACCACCACCACCATCACCACCACCACCACCATCACCATCATCAGCACCATCAGCATCAGCATCATCACCACCACCATCAGCACCATCACCATCACCATCATCAGCACCATCAGCACCAGCATCAGCATCATCACCACCATCACCACCATTATCGCACTGGTTGGCTGGGACACTGGAGGCAACTTGCCTTCCCAGAGGGCCACAGGGGCTCCTCCCCGTGGAGAGGAGGGTCTACTGCCCCACCATGAGGCCTGGGCCAGCCCCAGATGGGAGCGCTGTCAGCCAGTTCCATCCCCAGGAGCTCGGAGCCTCTGCCCTCACCACCGCAGGCCGCCTTGGGAGGTCCCTGCAGGGAAGTATCTGCCTGCCCAGAGCTGAGCAGCCAGCCCCAGACAAGCCTGGAGACGGGGGGCCCCAGGCAGCCAGCGGGGTGCAGCCCCCGAGCAGGGAGGCCCCAGGGAACCATTCGGCCAGCCACATAACCAGCTGGGGAGCTCAGGGCTCTGGGCTTCGGGCTGCCCTCCCTCCAGGGCAGGGGGCCCCATGCCAGGAGACAGGCAGAGGGGGGTCCACCAGGAGTGGCCGCCACCCTAATGAAGACCTCCTGTACCTCCAGTGACACTTAGCAAATCCAGGCACAAATAAATAACCCAAGTGCAATTGAATTAACCTTCAGCTGATCAGCACAGCTAAACAAATTATCCCGCGGCCCAACGAGATTACAAGGCCTGGCACAGAAGGGCTCCTTTGGCAGAGGCCTCATTGCGCTTATCGGGTTGAGCCAAACGCTGGGGTTCGTGCCTCTGGCCTCAGCCACTCCGCTCTGGAGCGCAGGCTTCGGGGCCCCGGCCTGAGGCTGCCGAGGAAAACCAGACACCTGCGGGGGAGCAAAGGGGTGCAGGCTGGCAGGGGCAGGGAGGCAGCGCTCCTGGCGAAGATGCAGGCACTCTCACCAGACACCCAGTGACAGAGCCAAGCCCGGCGTCCAAGAAGACGGCAGGTGCTGGTGGCAGGAGCTGCGCCCTCCCCGTGACCCCAGCCCCAGAGGCTCCACCTCACAGTGGCCTGTCCTGAGACCTGGCTGACCCGGGCAGGTCAGGGGTGGGGTGCTCTGCAAGGCTACTCTGCCCTGTGGGCAGAGGCCTCTTGGCAGTGACCCCGTCAGCGCCCTGCCCATGCCCCAGGAGCTGGGGGGCCCATCCCCAGTTGCTGCCACACCTCAACGGCAAAGAAACCCTCAGAGAAGGAACTGCAGCCTTTGCTCCCCCAGCTGACAGGGCTGCAGGTGTCTCCGAGGCCCCTGCAGGGAGGCAGGGAGGCAGGCAGGGGACAGCAAAGGGTTTGGGTTGGTCCCCCAGAGCCGGCACCCACAACGTCCAGGGAGTTGTTCGCGGTGATAGACAGCCCAGGTGCGCCCCAGGGAGCCAGAAGCAGAGTCTCCCACACATGCTCACACGCCCACGGCACAGCGGCGCTACTCACTGTGGCCGAGGGGCAGGCGCAGTCCTGGTCTCCGAGGACCAGTGAGCAGACAGACGCTGCACTCAGACGGGGCTCCCCTCCCCTTGAAAAGGAAGGAAACTCTGACCTCTGCTACTAAGGGGGTGAGCCCCAAGAACGGTTGCGCTGGGTGACTGGAGCCAGACGCAGACACATGTCTGTCTGGGGACCCAGAGTCACATTCACAGAGGCAGGAAGTGGGGGCAGGGGGCGCAGCGCTTCACGGGCAGAGTCTCGGTTTGGGAAGGTGCAAAGTCCTGAAGATGGATGGTGGCAGTGGCCGCTTACTGCCCCTGAACGGGACACATACAAACGGTTCAAATGGCAGCAGGCAGCCACCCTTCTGCCAGTCTGCGCCACCAACGGTCCTGGACCTGCTGCCCCAGGGCGCTGCCCACAGGGTGCGGCTGACCAACCACTTCTCGCGACCCCTGCGAGAGTCTGGCCCTCGGGACAGACTAGGAGGGTGTCTGTAACATAAACCACCAATGTCACACCTTGCAGGACAAAGAGCTTTGCATTAAGTGACTGGTAGGGAGAAAGACACCCAGGTAACAGAGACCCGGCAAGGGTCTGCTGGCCTCCAGGTCAAGGCGGGAAGGGCCTGAGGGAAGCCCAGCCCTCCTCCCAACCAGGAGCCAGGAGACGGGACCCCTGGGTTCCTCCATGCTCTCTGGGCTCGGCTCTTCCAGAGCATTCTGTGGCCTCTGCTGCCCCCCAGAGCTGTTTGCTGGGAGCCCAGGCGCTCGCGCTGGGCTCTCCCTGGGCCGGCCAGCAGCTGACTCCCCGAGCACCCTTCTCCCCGTCCTCCTGAACTTCCCAGCAAGACCCCACTCGGACCCCCACCTGGGTTCCCTGGGGGCTGTGGGTGTCCACGTGGTGAGAGTCCCTGCCCACACGACGGCCTGTTCCCTTCTTTCACCCTTTTCTTTCTTTCTGGGCATAAAAATGAACGGTGCACACAGCCTGGAGGGGTGGCCACGGCTGCGGCCCCTCCCCTGCCACCTCTGCGGCTTTTTGTACCCACTCGCCCCGGTTGTCCTGCTCCGGTGAGACCCAGCTCCTGTACCGTCACAGCCTGTCTCCAGCCTGAAGGGGCCTCAGCCGCCGGGACGTTTCCGGATCAGCCAAGGGGAAGGAGGGAGCCGGCTGCCTGGGCACTGCCACCCCCAGTCCTTGTGCCAGAGGGACCCTGAGGGTCCCTGGGCGGGAAGGAAACCATTCAACACCCTGCAAGTGTCGGGCCCTAAGCGAGGCCCTTTGGTGGCTGCTCCGTCCCTGAACCCTCCTGATAACCCGGGGAGCAAAAATCGGTTCCCCCTCATGGAGCTGCACCTGACACTGCGACATGAAGACCCTCCGCGTGGAGATGTGGCCACGGACGCCGGCCAGGGGAGGCCGGTCTGCAGCGGAGGCCCAGCCTGGGCCAACTGCACGGCGGGCAGCAGGGAACCGGCCGGGGGGGGGCGGGGTGTCGGGTTGGACTTTGCTGGCTGTCGCCCTCCTAGGCGTCCAGCACCCGTTACTTAGAATTGTGTGTTTTGCACGGGAAGCTGCTTTGCACAAACGTACCCGTTAAACGCGGGTTGCCCCGGGCGGAGCATGCGGCCCGTCTCCTGGGCATGGTAACCGGACCTAGGCTGCTCTGCATCGCAGGCCTCCTCCCCGGCCGCGGGCACCCGGTGCCCCGTCCTCCGCACGGAGGGGGACGCGCTCGTGAGGGCGGCCCGCGCTCCCACCCGCGCCCAGGGCGCCGCCCGCCGTGGCCCCGCTCGCGGGGAACCAGCCCCAGGCCCCGCGGTCCCTGCCCCGCGCGTCGGAGCCCGAGCCCCGCGCACGTGGCCGCGGCGCCCGCCCGTGACAGGTCGTCCGTGGACGAGCCGGCCGGGGTCTCGGCGCGCGGCTCCCCTGACGGCGCGGCCCCGCGGGGACGGACCCGCGAGGCGGGAGCACCTGCCCGCCGGCCGCAGCCCAGGTCCCGGCGGCGGCCCTTCCGGGCGGCAGGAACTCAGGCCGGAAGGCGCGGGCGGCGCACCGGACTCCCTCGGGGGACACATCCGGCAGAGCCGCGGGCGGGGCCTGTAGGGGGCGGGGCCTGCAGGAGGCGGGGCCGCAGCGCTGCGCGCGTCACTTCCGGACTGCGCGGCGCTGGGACCGCGAGGTGCGGGTCGGTACCCTCAGCGGCGGCGGCGGCGGGTGCGCGGGTCCCCGGGCGACCCGGGGGGAGCGCGGGTCCCAGGCGCTGCGTCGAGGGGCTGCTTCCGGCCCGTCCCCGCCGGGTGCGGCCGGGCGCCATGGAAGGCAGGCCGGTGGTCGCGTCCAAGCGCAGGACGGCAGCGGTGCGCGGGGTCCCCACGCAGGTGGTCTGCACAGCCTTCAGCTCGCACATCCTCGTGGTCGTGACCCAGTTCGGCAAGATGGGGACCCTGGTCTCCCTGGAGCCCAGCCGGGGGGCCGGCGACGTCAGCCGGCCGGTGCTCACGACCCGGGTGCTGCTCGGGCGGGACGAGGTAACGGGCCCGGGCGGGGGCGTCCCGCTGCCTCCTGGCACCGGAGGGGATGGTCTCGGAGCCCGAGCCTCGCAGGCGCGGACCCAGCCCCGCGGGTGAGGGTGGTGCGCGGCCAGCGGGCCCCACCCTGGGGATCCCGGCCCCACCCTGGGGATCCGGGCTGCGGGGCCCGCGCAGTTCCCGCCGGACTGTCCCGGGTTGACCGAGGGGCTCGGGAAGCCCCCCGGGTACGTGGAGCGGCGCCCCCTTGCGGGGTGACGGGGGGGCGGGGGGTTCTCAGGCGGTGGAGGCCACACTGGGTTCCTGGGGGACAGTAACGGGCTGTAAGGGGAGCAAACATTTAAACTGCTCTTCCCCTGTCCCTTCGCCAGCCTCTCATCCACGTCTTTGCCAAGAACCTGGCGGCGTTCGTGTCCGAAGGAGCCGGGAACCGAGCGGTCCTCCTGGCCGTGGCCGTGAGGGACTGGAGCCTGGAGGGGCTGCAGGCCTTGAAGGAGGTGATCCAGGCGTGCCAGGTGTGGTGACGCGGCTTGCGGGACTCGACACCCTCGCTGCGAAGCCCCTCTTGGGTGGGACGGACGCAGAGGCTTCCTGGGCGGCCGCCGCGAGCCAGCGCAGGTGGGCGCGTCCCCCGCGGACTTGCCCCGGACTTGCGGGCCTCTGACGGCCCCGCTGGGGTGCGGGAGCCGCGGATGCACCGGGGCCCACTCAGCTGGCGCCTTTGAGAAGCGGAAGAAGGAGTCGTGGCCCTCGGGGTGTGGCGCCTGCTGCCTGGAAATGGGTTTTGTATTAAAAGCCAGTGCTTCCCACGAACCACCATCCTCAACCTCAGGCAGAGAAAACCTTGTGTGCAAACACAGGACCTGTGTGTGCACGTGTGTGTGTTTGCATGTGGACACACCCGGGAGGGGGTGGTATCCAGGCTGCAGCCCAAGCACCTCTGGGGTGGGGGTCCTGGAGGTTCACACCTTGAAATCCTGAGGTCAGTGCCCGGCCCCCCGGGGCAGCCCAGGGCGGCACCAGCTTGCCCAGGGGTGACGGCAGCTGCAGATGGACCCAGGTGCTCACGTTCTCCCAGAGGCCAGATGACAGGCCCGGAGAGACACGGCTGGGTTTGGGAGGGACAGGAGGATGGAACCGAGTCCAGAGACCCCAGCGTGGGGTCCCACCAGGCTGACCGGTGGCTGACCAGCCCAGCCCCTCAGCCTGGAAACCAGGAGAAGCCCACCTGGGATTTAACCGTCCGGGCCCCGTGCTCCAGGCCTGTGGTGCCCTGGAAGGAGCACGTGACAGACGTCCCCTGGGGCCCTGCTCTGGTGGGGACCAACCTGCTGCACATGGGGATTCCGATCACCCATGGAACCTGAGGCTGACAGAGGCTGAAGGTCACAGACAGTGGGTGGGGGGTCCCAACCCACATGTTTGACCCCAGGTTCTGCTCCCCTAGCTTTGGGGCCACAGCCTGGGCCCAGGTGAGGAGCAGACGTCCGCTACCAAGAGGCCAGGCTTCCCTGCCCACCCGCCACCTGACGGGCCCTGGAAAGTGCGGGAGGACTTGTCCCAGAGGAAGGGAGAATGACTCAGGGTCCCTAGACTGGGACTGTCACCCAGGCCTTCCTGTCCTTCAGGGTAGTGCTGGGAGGTTGGGGGTCTATGGTCCAGACCCCCCCACACGCTCCTGCTGCCATGTGAGCAACTTGACGGCCTGAACACCTGAGCCCGTGGCCAACCCTGAGTCCACACCTAGTCACCCCCGGCCCCAAGCCATGCTGTGTATTCTGAGGCGATGGCTGTGGCGTGGGCCAGGACAATGCTCAGTGACAAGTGCTGCCACTCCTTGGGCTCCAGCAGGGGAGGGCCCCAGGGAGAGCCAAAGGACCCTGGTGGTGCCGGCCTGCAGAGGTATGTTGTCAGGCCACAAACCCCCCCAGCACGGTGGCCCCCACCTTGTCTGCTGGCCTGGAGGGCACAGCTGTCAGGTAGGGGAGGGGTGACATGTCCCTCATGGGCAGGGAGCCTCCTGCCATCAGAGAGGCGTCCTCAGGCGGCAGGCTGGTGCAGACGGAGGTTGGCACGGAGGCCAAGAGCCATGGGCTTTGGGTCACCCGGATGCAAGGTGGCGTTGGGGTGAAGGCACCGAGGTCTGGCACTGGCTGGCAGTCTCGCTCCACAGCCCATCTGAGAGCTGCGGAGGAGCTCGGTCACCTGGTCACAGGCCTGGCTCCCCGGATCTGGCCAGCAGGTCCGTCCTGTGACGGAAGTTTGGTCGGCATCCAACCCCAGGCAAGAAAATCAAGTCCAGCCGGCCCGGCCGCCTCTCGAGTATGTGGGCCCTGACACTAGCCACCGGAACCAGGCCCCGTTAGGCCAGGGAGCCCTGGGGTGGCAGACCTGTCAGCCTCCTGGAACTGACCCCTCCCCATTCCCAGGCCCAAATCCTCGCCCGTTGTGTGGTTGTCAGCATAGCCTTCCATCCACTGTGTCCTGCTTGCTCACCAGCCTTGATCTGGGGGCCTGATCTCTGGGAAGGCCACACAGCTGCCTTCACCTGAGCTCAGGGCACAGGCCCCAGTGATGGCAGAGACCAGCATGCTGTACCCCAGGGAAGTCAGACTCACCTCTGGAGATGGGAAAGCTGAGCAGCGAAGGGGCCCCGGAGGTGGCCTACAGGACGCGCCCCAGGCGTGCCGGCAGGAAGGGCCAGTGGAAGCCAGAGCTGCTCCCTGAGGCAAAGGCGTTGCCCGGTGGGGTTGGGGGGATTCTGGAGTGGACACTTCCAAGCCAGGCTCCCTGGAGGCCTTCCTGAAGGCAGTGGCTGAACAAGAACGGCCAGGGGAGGACCGCTGTGGGGACAACCCAGAGAGACGCTGGGCCTGGCCCCCACTGCCGCAGCAGGGGGTGACCTGAGCTTCCCAGGGTCAGGGATCAGGGACCCCTGTGGCTGTCATCAGCCGTGTCTGATGTCAGAATCCCAACTTGCCCCCACGGCGGCTGGCAGACGTACAGGACAGAAGGGCCTCCTGCCTTTCCCTGTGGTGCCACCCCCTTTGAAGAAGGGGCAGAGCTTCAGAAGCCCCTGCTTGAAGCCGATGCTCTCGGAGCCCCTCCTGGTGACTCCACTAGGGGGTCCTGGTGGCATCTCACCTGTCCCCAGCATCAGCCTGGAAAGGACCTAGGCCTTCATTCCCCACCTGTTGCGGGAGTCGGTCCCCTGGGTCCCTGCTGGCCCTGACACCTGAGTCTTAGCCCTTCGAGGCCCCTGGGCCCTTGTCTGGATGGGCAGCAGGCACTGTGCCCCCTGAGCCAGTGCTGTGCTGGTCCCCGGCGCCAGCGGGACACGTGCCCCTTGCAGGTAGGACTCAGGCGAGTGCCCGCATGTGCCAGAGCAACTTACTTTGCTTGGAGGTGGATGGGCCACACTCCTGGGAGCCCACCCAGGACCCTGGCTCCCAGCCCACGGGTTCGGCCCAGGCGGCACTGGGTTCCAGGAGCTCCTGGGGAGGGAAGGGCGGCAGGCAGCAAATTGAAGCAGCAAGGGAAAGAGGAGGTGACACCTGAGATGGAGAAGAGCTGGTGCCCAGGCGGGGGGTGGGGGGTGGGAGGAGGCCCCTTGGGGGGCTGTGGGGAGCAAGCCGGCTGGGCTGGGCTTGGGGGCCATCACTGGGAGTTGGCCTGTCCCTGGCGGGGCTCCTGGGGGAGCAGGGTGTGCACTCCAGGGTTGGTGGCCTTTTCCTGGAACTTCCTGTGCCCTTGGGGGACCCTGGAAGCACTTTCAGCTCTAAAGTCGCAGCAGTCCCAGCAATGCTGGCTGTGACCCTGGGGCCCAGGGCACCAGGAGGGTCGGTGGCACCAAGAACGGCAGCTGTGGTCCCAGAACGGCGCAGAGGGGACACCTCCCTCACCCACAGCGCCAAGGCCGCCTGCAGCCAGAGTGGGAGCCAAGCCCAACCTGAGCCCCACCGCCGCCCTGCAGGGGCTGAGGGGGGTCTCTGCAGGGACCCCACAGGTGCCTGAGCTGGGGGTGGGTGAGTCAGGCCCTGTGACCCCTCAAAACCCATGAACATTTACAATAGGCCTCTTGGGAACCAGGCTTTTTAAATTTAAAGTGAGGTGAAGTTCTCATAAAAATTTTACCCATTTTTAGAGCAATTAATTCCCTTACAATGTGCTGCCGCCGCCTGTTGCCCAGACCTTCATTCCCCCACAGACACGGTGGCCCCTGACCCCCAGCAGCTCCCCCACTTGTCCCTGGAAGGCAGCTGCCTGGCCAGGTGGTGCAGGCGGAGGAGAGCACCTGGCGGCCGGCAGGTCCCGGCCAGCTGCCACAGCGCAAAACCCGGGAGGGACAGTGTCCACCACGCCTCCCCCCTTCTCGGCCCTCCCCACGGCCTCTAGGAGCTCAGGGACACCCCATGGTGAAGCAGCCCCTCCCCAGGGCTCCTGTGGCCTCCGGACAGCAGGCATGAGCCAGCTGAGGGGCCATCAGCTTTCCCCTGAGAGGTAGGTGCTGGGCAGTGACTGAGGCAGGAAGGGGGCGAGGCAGGAGGGGGTGCCCGGTGCCCAGCAGGCCGGCAGGTGGCTGAGAACAGGCCTGTGGGGCTGGCACTTGGCAGGTGGTCCCAGTGGGACCAGGCTGCACCCCTCCCAAGCCACCTGCTTCCTGGACTCCTGCCCAACAACTGGGGCTCCTCTACTTCCCCAGATGTCTTGGCCCCTAAAAAGCAGGCTCCCTGCCGGTCAGGGCACCAGACACGGGGACTGCCCCAGGTCAGTCAGGTGGTTCATGCCTGCGCCAGGCTGTGGACACCAGGGAAGGAGGCACCCCAGGCCTGGGCCTTGGAGCAGCCCCTGTGCTCGGAGGGCACCCAGGCCGCTGGCATCAGGAAAGCTGGACAGGAGGGTCAGGCTTGCCCCACGCCCCCCACACCCCTGGAAAGGACCAGTGACCAAGGCCAGCCCCAGTCTGCCTCTTCTCCCAGCCCTGGGCTGCCCCAGCCCCTGGACACCTTTGCTTTCTCCCCCCGGGGTCCTGCCTGCCTGGCAGATGCCTGAGGCCCCGGGGCTCCCAGGCACTGGCAAAGGCCCCCTCGAGTCAGCAGCAGGGCTGCCGACCAGCCCCCCAGCCCCCGGTGGCCATGCCCACGGAGCCTGCCGGGCTGTGGGTGGGCCACGGCTGGAACAGCTGCCATAGCACCTCCCAGCTCCTCCTCGCCAGACCCCTGGCCCATGGTGTCTTGGGCATCCGTGTGGATTGCCCTCGTGCTCACCTGCCACCAGGCATGCCCCCCTTCTGTCCCTCCTCGGGACCCCTTGAGACATGGCCATGGTCGGTCTGCCCTGCTGGCCCTGCCGGGAGGGTGGGACTCAGGCAGTGGCCTTGGTGCTGACATCGGAAGCCTGGCTAGACAGAAGGGCCGTCATGGCACCAGGCCGGGCACAGGGCAGTGGGAGGCCCATCCAGGATGTGGCCAGGGGAGCAGGCCTCAAAGAGGGAGGTCCACTAGGCAGAGGACAGAGGGCCCTTCACCCGAGGTATTTCATCATCCCGTTTTCCGAGGGCAGCCCTATCGTCCCATTTCACAGACAGGATGACTGAGGCTGGGAGTGGCAAGGGGGTGTCTCAGGCTCCCATGGTCAGGAGGGGAAGTTCCTTCTTCCTCCAGTGGCAGGGCCAGGAGCAGGGTTGGAGTATGATGGAGGTTGACAGGGTGGCAGGAGGGGCTGGCCCCTCAGACTCCACATGAGGTAGCAGGGGACAGAAGCAATGTGCCAGCCCAGAGCAGTCACACCTTCGGAGCCAGGACAGCCCAGACGGACAGGCACCAGGCCCAGCAGCTGGGACGGGCCAGAGCAGCAGCAGGAGGCCAGGGCCAGGTCCCGAGGGTTCTCACGTGGGTGGAAAGGCGCAGGGAGGTCGTGTCTGCCCCTGAGAAGCGTAAGCAACATGGGGCCGGGCAGAGGGCCACCTGGGCTGGGGTCTTTCAGCCTGAGGCTGCTGGGGTTGGGGCCGTGGACAGGGAGCTAGCTGCTGGCAGAGCTGCCCTCCTAGCTGGTTCCGCCTGCAGCGGCACCGGGGGGTGGACTGCACGTGAGCCCGGGCAGGGGGCGGGCGGGAGCCTGTCCGGTAGGGAAGCCGGTGACTGCCCTGTGGGAGATGCCCCGTGAGTGAGTCATGCGCCTCGAATGAATGGGTGTCCCCTGCACAGGGGCAGGAACGGCCCCTCCCCCCAGCCTGCCCACCCTCCCGCGCGGACCTGCCTACAGATCCGCCAGGCCCGGCCAGCAGCGGCGCATCAGCCGCCTGCCCCTTGAGCCCCTGGCTCAGCCTCCTCCTCCTGGGGGGCTGCCAGCACTGCGTCCACCTGGACTCCAGCGGGACGGCTACGAAGGTGAGCGCCGCCCAGCTGGGCCTGGGCCAGAGCCCCGAGTGGACAGCCGCCCGCAGGCCTGGGCCTGGCTCCGGGAGGCCCTGAGGCGGGGGGCTGCCTGACAGCGGGGATCAGCCCCCAGGGGGTGGGAGCTGGTGGGTGTGGGGTGCTGCAGCCAGGCCTGCTCCGCGTCAGGGAAGGAAACGGCCCCACGGGGTGGGTGGCAGAGCCACCTCGACTGCCCTGGGACAGCGGCGGGAGGGGTAGTGCGGCCCAGAGCGGGGAAGCCCTGCTGGGGACAGAGCCTCAGCTTGTCCTTTGGGAAGGAGATCCTGGTGGGGGTCGGGGGTCGGGGAGACCCCCTGCGGGGGTGCCAACAGGCTGCCCAGGCTCCCCTCGTCCCCCCCCACAACCCCCGCCTTTGTCATTTCCCGCTTCCAGTACCTGGGGGGCGGGAGCGCCACCGAGGCTGAGATTTGGGGAAAGCCCGACTGGCGAGCACCTCCCGCAGCACCTGCCCGGCCCCGCACCCCACGCCCGGGCGGCAGGCCGTCCTCCAGGGCCAGGCCTCAGGCACTCGCACCCCCAGTCCAGCGGCCTGCGCGGCCCTGCCGCCTGCGGGTGTGGCCCACTCCATCGGGCCCTGCGCCCCTGCACGCAGGTGAGTGGTCCGCACGGCCGGGTGTGCTGCCCCGCACTCGCACCCCCAGGCCCCACTGCAGTTCTGCATTGAGCCCCAGCTCCCCCCTCGCTGCCCCGCCCCTGGGGGGGTCAGTGCGGCACCGCTGGTCCGGGTGAGAGGGCAGGGGGTGCAGGGCCCGCCGTGGCCCCTGCTCTGGCCCCACACCACGGCGGCCACGTCTGCGTCACCCCGTCAGCCTGGCCCTCTACGCCCTGTTCCCTTCCTGCTTCGCCTCCAGGGAGCTCCTGCGGCCCTTCCAGCCTGCCCCACGTTCCTCACCATCAAGGCCCTCGTCTTCCTCCCTTTCTGGCAGGATGGGTGGGGCTGCTGAGCCCAGAGCCAGGTTCCAATCCCACCTCCCCCGCTGGTGCCCTTGGGCCCAGCCTCAGTTTCCCTGGCTGTGGCAGAGGGAGCCCAGCCTTCCCAGAAGGAAGCTGCACAGTGGGGTGAGGGTAACTGTATGGGGCCCGGGCCAAGCTGGGCTTGGGGGGCTCCCACAGGTGGGAGGACAGGGAGGGATGGGCCCAGGCCTGGGGAGGGAGTTCCTTGGTACCTGCTGTGCCAAGACCCTGGCTTCAGGGCACCTCTGAACGCTGATACCCCGGCGCAGAACAACCCCACAAAGGTGGGCCGGCCTCCCCAGGGCCAGGGCACCTCTGTGGGGGCCTGACCCTCCTCCTCTTGCAGACCCTGCCGGGCCCCTGTGGCAGGCGGCCTCTCCAGCCCAGCCTCCTGTCCAGGTGGGTGCCGAGTGGCTGCCACCTCCCCCAGGGTGCTGCTGGCCATCCCGGACAGGTGTGGGTCATCCCTGGGCTCAGGCTGTGGACAGGAGCAGGGTGGGGGCCGGCATGCTGGCTGCTCATCTGCACCCAGATGCTGTTCGCCTCCCTGCCCTGCGCTTTGCCTGCTGCTGCCTCAGGTACTCGAAGGCGGCGGCCAGCTCACCAGGTAGGTGGCCCTGCCCACTGGGGGCAAGCAGGGTGCAGCGCCTGGCATGGCGTGTGGCCATCTGGCCTCCTGAGGGCCTGCATGACATGTCTCCGTCTTGTCCTGCCCACGGGCCGGGGTGAGGTCAGCTCGGTGGGCATGGAGGACAAAGCCCAGGCCAGGTTGCTGCTGGGCCTGGGTACCAGGGTCACCCCATGGGCAGGGGCCAGCCCAGCCTCAGTTGCAAGTCCTGCTCTGCCCTGTGTCTGGGCATCCACAGGGTAGGTGGGAGCCAGGGAAAGGGTCAGGGGCTGGGCAGTGTCATGAGCGCTTGAGGACCTTAAGCAGGGAGGCCCACGGACCACCCAGCCGCCCCTCCTAGCTCCCATGTCACAGGGGAAAAGACAGAGGTGCCAAGAGTCTCAAAGACACAGGGAGGGACCTGGCCAATGGTACCCATGACGGGGGTCACTCCCTGGGCCCAGCCTGGGTCCCTTGCGAGAGAGGCCGAGACTCCCCCACCCCCAGTGCCCCTGGGAAAGCCCCCCACCCAACACTGCATCCTCTTCAGCTGGGAGGCCCCGCGTGCTCCTGTGGCCAGGCCACCACGGGGCCAAGCAGCACAGAAGGGGGTGGATACCCCAGACGCGCGCCTCAAGCAGGACAGGGGCGAGGTCCTGGGCTGTGAGTGTGGGCACTGCCCACGCACCCCTGCACAGGGAGGGACACTCGGGGCCAGGCTGCCCCTCCCAGGCAGGTGCCCTCTGGACACGACCTTGCAGCCCAGGCACCCCGCACCCCTGCCTCCAGGGAGGGGAGGGTGACAGGACAGGGGTAGGGGCGCAGCACGCACATCAGCCAGGGCACCAAGGACACAGCGAGACGCCCCTGAACCAGAAAACTCTTTACTCAAAGGTACAAAAGCGTCGGCAGGTGCACAGCAATAAATTAAGTGGTGGTCGTGGGCATGTGCCTCCCGAACAAGCACCCAACACAGGGTCTCTTTTCAATAATTTATATCAGGGTGGAAGCGGCACAAAATAAATATTGAAATGAAGTGGCCAATGGCTGGCGCAAGGGAGCAGGCGGGAGCCACCACCAGAGACCCGCCACCGGGGAGGGGGGCTGCCCTTCGGGGGCCCCACCTGAAACGCAGGAGACAGAAGATGCACACGTGAGCAAGGCCTGGCCCATCCTCTTAAATTAAACCCATATATTAAACTGCGACAACGAAACCCTAACAGTCGGGAAGAAGCTCGGGGCACCACGCAGTCTTCCTTCTTCAGCCCCCTGTGCCCGTTCCGGGGAGCCACCAAGCAGGACACCTGGCCCGACCCGGCAGAGGGCGGGTGGGAGACACCCACGTGCAGACAGCAGCTCTGCTGTAGGTTTACAGTATCAAACGGGAAAAGGTACAAAAATCTGTACGGTAAAGTGTATAACTTTATATATATATATACTCTCTCTTAAATACTCCCCTCGGTCCTTACTGACATCCAATGTGGATTACCTGCCGCAGCTGCGGCACCAGTGGCTTCCCGGGCACCAGGCTCTGCGCTGAGGCCGCCGCTGCCCCGAGACGGCAGGGCCACAGGCCAGCCACCTGCTGGCCACCTGCGATGCGGACACAGCAAGGACGTGGCACTTCCTGGCACCCTGCCCCAGGTGGGGGCCTTCACAGCTTGTCGGGGTCTCACTGGGCGAGGGGCTGGCCCAGCGGCCAGTGGTGGGACTCGGGCTGCAGCCCAGCCAGCACCTGCCCTGGGTGGGTGGCCGCGCGGGCAGCAGCTCTCGGGGAAGGAAGCCCAGCAAAGGCCACCGAAGTCACCGAGGCTCCAAGGCACAGGCAGCAGGTGAGGCTGCAGGCGACGGTCAAGCCCCAGGGTGGCAGCACCCGTCCTCTGTGCTGACAGGCCACCCCAGTGGCCCCAGCAGGCTGGCCCACACCGCCTTCCGGGCCCAGTGCTGCCGCCTCCCGGGTCACACCCCTTCCACCTCCAACCGCGTCATCCTGCCACCCCTCCAGCTGCTCCCCTGCTGGCGTCACACCCATCCCACCCGGAACAGCTCTCCCCATCCTGGCCCCTGAGCCCCCGCCCTGTGCCTGGCCCGTGGCTCCACGCCCCAGGGCTCAGCAGGAGGCAGCAGGCCGGACAGCCAGGCCGGGAGCTGGGGACCTCCCTGTCACCCTAACACAGACCAATCACAACATGCAGGTAACTCTCCGCAGACCCCGCAGGCCCCCTGGTGCCCACCTGGCCCAAGCTGCTCCGCCACGGCCGGATGCGGCTGGACACAGCCCCCGGCTTGCGTGCGCGGCAGCTCCCCACCCCCTGCTCCCCTCGCAGGCCTCCGGCTTCGGCTAAAGCGGGGCTGGGACGTGTGGGCCTGGGACAGAGGCTCCTCCTGGGGCAGGGAGGGCTCCGGCTGGCTGGCGGTCGCAGCAGGGGCGCAGCTGCTGGAGGGATGGAAGACGGAGCCCCTGCCATGCGGCCACAAGGCCAGGGGCCTTTTGGGGACCTGCTCTCCACACACCCCAACTCCTGGGGGATACAGGCCCCTGCAAGTAGTCGGCGGAGAGCGGGCGAGCCCAGAGGGGACCAGCGCACGGGCGCACATGTGTGGGTGCGTGGGAGCATGTGGGAAGGCGTGTGGCACACAGCTTCATGAGACCCTACTCTTCACCCGGCCCCACAGCCGTCCTGAGGGAGCCCCACCAGTCTGCACGTGGCCCCGGACACTGGGGGTCTGTCCCCACGGATCTGCTGACAAACACAGGGACCTGGCCGCCACCGCGCCCCCGGCACTAGGACGCAGCTGAGAAGGGCACCGAGGGGGACTTGACGATGGTGATGACGCTGGTGGTGGCCACTTTGGAGGGCGTGACGGGGCCGCGGGCCACGGTGCGGGCGAAGGTCTGCAGGGCCTCGTACTTGGCGCGCAGCGCGTCCAGCTCCAGCCGCATGCTGGCGTTCTCCGAGGCCAGCTTCTCCACCTCGCGCTGCAGCTCCAGCCGCTGCCGCTCCAGCTCCTCCTTCTGCGTCACCCGCTTGATGCGGCAGCTGGCGGCGTAGCCCCGGTTCTTGAGCGTGCGGCGCCGCTGCTTGAGCCGCACCACCTCCTCCTTGGACAGGCCCCGCAGGTGCTGGTTCAGCTCCCGCACCGACAGGGACACCAGTTCATCGTCGCTGAGCACCGGGGCGTTCTCGCCCGCCT
The DNA here is from genome assembly GCA_004026585.1 of Noctilio leporinus. Taxonomy (NCBI): domain Eukaryota; kingdom Metazoa; phylum Chordata; class Mammalia; order Chiroptera; family Noctilionidae; genus Noctilio; species Noctilio leporinus. The sequence goes on along the minus strand of PVIW01002853.1, from coordinate 122,250 downwards.
CCTTCTTGACCTGGGCGGGGGCGGGGTCAGCAAGGCCACAGGACAGCACGGTGAGGGCCGGGTCCCAGACTGTCCCACCAGGGAGTCCCTCGCTGTGCGGGGCCATCAGCCACCCGCACCTGCCAGCTCGTGGCCCAGGCGGTGCTGCCCTGTGACCTCCCTGTGCCTGGTGCAGGACCGGAACAGGGAGGCAGTGACTGGAAGGCTTAGGGGTGCACAGCCCACAAGTGCACGGAGCTGCCACTCAGCTCCTGAGACCAGAGACGGCCGCCAGAGCACTGTCAGCCTCAGGTACTGGGAGGGACAGCGCAGCCAGGGCCTGGGGGCAGGCCAGCCTGCCCATGGCGGGGTGAGGGGACACCACCTCCCTCCGCATACAAGTCATCTTCCAGGACCTCAGAGCTGGTGACCCGAGGCCGCAGCCCCTGACTGCGTCCCCACCTCTGCCAGTGACGCGCCCTACAGCCCCTGGCCCTGTGCCAGCTGACGGGTCCCGGGAAGGGGGACAGGGCAGAGCCGGAGTCCAGGCCTGCCCATCCCAGCCCGCTCACCTTGAACGCCTTGTTCGGTTTGGGATTCGTCGTCATAACCTGGGCACAGTCACTGGGACGGAACCGCTTGGAAACTGTGACTGGAAGAGCACAGAACAGACGGGGGTCAAGTGAGATGGTCTGGGGACCCAGGTGGCCCGAGTGGCTGCCCCCCACCGCCGAGGCCACGCGCAGGCTCAGCTCATCCTCCTCCTGTCTCAGCAGCCTGGTGGGCCACCGCCCACCCTGAGGGGCCACCAGGGCAGACATCCTGGCTGGGCCCGGGACTCTGCCAAGGGGGCCCCAGCCACGCCCCCCACCCCAGCAATAGCCAACGGAGCAGGCAGACCCACCCCATCCAAGTGCCGCCCGCCCCAGGGACAAGAGCACCAGCACCCAGGGGAGATGCGAGGCTGGGGAGCCGTTGAGCCCTGCCCCAGCTCTCCGTCTGAGCACAGAGGCCTCGTCTGAGGCTCCAGCGCACTGGGGACGGCCCTCGGAGGACGCGCACCTGGACCTGCGGGGCTGCCAGCTGTGGGCGGCGCCTGCCCGGCAGGGCCCATTCCCGGAGGACAGCCCCTTAGGGGAGCCCCACCCTCCCAACCGGCCTACCTCTGCCGAGGGTCCGGCCGCTGTGACATCACTGCCCCCCTGCTGCCCCCAGCACCAGCTGGGCCCAGGGTGGGCAGGGGCTCCCCAAGCAGCCCGGGCAGTTGGGGAGCTCACGCCAGTGGCGGAGCTGTTCCCACCGGCTGCCAGCCGACCCCCGCGCAGAGCACTGTGTCACACATTCTAATCATTCATGAAAAAGCCAGCCAAGCTTCCCAAGCATGATTCCCCTCTGATAGTTGCCATGGAGACCTTGGGAAGTAGCCAACCCCATGGTTGTCATGGGAACAGAGAAGCCCACAGCAACAATGGCTCCAGGCCATCGGTGCAAACATCACCTCGCGGTTATGGGCCATAAACAAACTGGGGGTTGGGGGTCAGAGGGTGAGGACCCTGGACTCACTGGCTGGCCACGTCACCAGCTCACAGGATGGGTCCGCCCGACACCCTAGTCCCAAGGCAAGGTGCACAGGCTGCAGAGCCCCGGAGAGGTGCTCCCCGGCGGGTCCTGGGGCGTCAGGGCCAGCCCCGCATCCCAGTGTTCCTCTCCATCCGGACTGGGGGGCCTCCACCCCACAACCCCACTCCGCACCTCCTGGGCCCTCTGCCACTGGCCCAGCCTCAGATGCCTCATGGGCCGGCCAGCCCCTCACCACCAGAGGCTGATGGAGAGCAGGGCTGGCTGGAGGCACCTCTGCCCCCTCACATGGTGGCACACGTGTGCAGAGACCACAGGCCGCCCTTTGGGGACTCCTGAGCAAGGAGCTGAGAGCTGCTGCTGACGGTCCAGCCAGGGCTGGGGCCAGGGCCACTCAGCAGGAGCCACCTGAAGCCAGGGGCCGTGAGACGCTGCTCCAGGGTGAGTGAGGACGGCGGCGGTATCCGCGTGGCCCCAACCCCAGCATGTCAGCATGAGGGCCTGGCCGCCAGGCATAGCTGTGTGGTGAGTCACCGGCTGTTTACAGAGCAAAGCTCACATTCCCAGACCCGGCCCGCCCGAGGGAAAAGTGAGGCCCAGCCAAAGACCTGCCTCCAGCAGACCCCCAGCCAGCGCCCGCCCGCTGGGTCGTGAGCCAGCTCTGCCAGGGCATGGCGCAGCCGGGGGTTGGGGCACCTGCCCGCCAGGGACCTGTGCAGGGACTCAGGCAACGCCATCAGGATGCCCACAGGGTGGGCTCAGCCCCTCCCCTGCAAGCAGCCCCTGGAGGATCTGTCACTCCCACAGCCACCACCCAGCCAGGTGCAGACAGAGGCCCAGGGGGCCCCTTGTGTGTAAATGCCGGAGGGTGGTCACCTCGAGATCAGCGAACCCTCTTCTGTGTGCCCCCACCTCCTCTTCCTACACAGGGGGGTTAGAATCAAGGGGCTCCAGCTTCCAAAGCGTCAGCGGGGCCATGGGCTGACACTAGGAGCCGCACTGGGGGTCCCTTCAGCGCTGCACCTGGACTCCCCGAAGAGCTGGTCGCCAAGGCAACAGGAGCCCCAGCAGGAGCAGAGGCGGCCCCCAAGGGCACCAGACCTGGGCTCTGCCTGCTTTCTGGGACTCCAGCCGGCAGGAGGTCCCGGCCATCGTCTGCCCCAACCCCAGCAGCTGCCCTGGGCAAGGCTGTGTGGACAGGGGCGCGCTGGAGCCACAGGGCCTCCTGTGGGACGAGGCGGGCAAAGCCGCCCTGCACACGCGCAGGCTGGATTGCTGCTCCAACCCCCAAAAGGCTGCAGGTTCGGCCCTGGCTGGTGCAGCTCAGTGGACCCAACTCGGGCCTGCGAACCAACGGGTCGCATTTGACCCCCAGTCAGGGCGCAGGGCTGGGTTACAGGCTGGGTCCCCGGCTGCGGGCGCACAAGAAGCAACCACACGGGGACATTTCTCTTTTTCTCCCTCCCTCCTTGTCTTTCAAAATAAATTTTTAAAAAACTTTTTTCAAAGGTTGCAGGTTCATTCACGGTTGGGGGACACACCAAGCCTGTGGGTTCCACGGCCAGTTGCAGCCCCCGCAGGAGGCAACCGACTGCCGGTTCTCTCACGCTGGTGCTTGCCTCCCTCTCCCTGAAATCAACAAAAGTACCCTCGGGTGAGGATCACAGAACACAACCAGCACCAGAGCCGGGGTCCGCAGACAGCGCCCGCAGCGCCTCAGGGAAGAGCAGCCGGGAGGCTCAGGTCTGCACTGAAAGGGCCCTTGAATTCCAAAACTCAAACTGCCCCGGGTCCCCCCACCCGGCCGGTCGGCACAGCGGCCTGGGGCCCCTCACCCCCTGGGAGGACAGTCCCGTGTTTGCCTCCCGCAGCCCCAGCGACGGCTGGGCTACAGAGTGGGCGGTCAGCTCCTGGCACTCGGGCTGCTTTGTAGGTCGCTGCTTTTCTAACGGGAGAGGCTGGTTTCCAGCCCAAAGCCAGAAACTTCCCTGATGCACCTGAGCACCGGAAAGCTCACTTCCTCCTGGGAAGCGAAGCGCACGGGCAGCGTGATGGGCCGCTCCACACACGCAGTTGGGAATAAATTGGGGGGCCAGGCCCCTCCCCCTTCCAGCCCCGTCAGAGTCCAGCAGGGAATTGTCCCCCGTCCAGGATGGTTCTTCCCGGGGGAAGGCGGGTGAGCTGGAGGCCAGCGTCTGGGACCCTCCAATCCCAGCCAACTGACAGCCCCTCGGGGTGGCTCACGGCCCTGGCCTTGCCCAGCACGTGCTGGCTGCTCAGTCAGGTCGGACCACCAAGCTGCCCTGGCTCTCTACGGAACCGAGCAGGAAAGGGGCTTTCAGACTTTCAAAAGCTTAAAAAAAAAACTACTTTTAGAGAAGGGAAGGAAGGGAAAAGGCAGAGAAATGTCGATGTGGGAAAGAAATCACGGACCAGTTACTTCTCATACACACCAGATCAGGGCCAAACCCATGACCTGACAGGTGCCCTCGCACCTGGGAAGTGAACCGGTGACCATACGGTTTGCAGGACAACCCACTGAGCCGCACCAGCCAGGGGTCGAAGGCTCTGATTCCCGCCTCCGTCCAACCACCAGCTGCCTCGAGAGCGAGCAGGGGGCTGAACGTGGCCCTCGGCGGGGTGGGCTCTCAAAAGCCCTTGCTGCTGCTGGATGCGGAGGGAGAGTGGCTGCCTCTCCCGCACCTCGGAACCAGCTGGTTCGGCCCATCTGACCAAGACCAGCAAGGGTGGAGGTCCTGGAAGAAGGCGCAGGGGCAGCAGGCACAGGAAGGGAGGGACGGTTCCTTCCCAGGCGAGCAGCTGCTGACTCACCCTGCCTACCCTGCGGTGGCCACAGCTGCCCTAGGGGGACGGGGGGCCTTTTCAGAAGGGACCCAATGCCCAGTGCCCCTCCCAGAGGCTGCCACACGGCCAGCACGGCAGGACTACCAGCAACCTGTCACCCAACTGCAGATGCTCCCAGGGCCAGGAAGGCTCCCCAGTGCCCCACCCACTCTGGACACCAGGAACTAATGTCCAGAGCCAGCTCCCCTCAACACAGGGGTGTGTTGCTGGGCACCCCACCAGCCCAGCCCACACCCAGCTTGCAGGCTGGCCCTGGCTGGATGCCCTCAGGCAAGACGTGACTGTCTGCTGGGCTTGGAGGACGTCTGGTCACCTTGCCTTTGCAGTTTGAGGAAGCTGTGTCATCCTGGCTAGGACCAGAGGTGACTCAGCCAGTGGTGGCTGATGCAGGCTGGACGTCACACCCCCTGGACCATGGCTCCCACCACCCCGCTTCGGCCAGGCCTGTTCCCTTGTGCCTCTGGGTGCTCCTCCAGGCCCCCCTGTGGGCTCCTGTCCTCCCCACCCCCCGGCAGCCTCATGCCACCCAGGGCTTCCACGGGTCAGGCTCCCACGCAGCCAGGGTGACCTCTGGAAGACTCGACGGCCCACACTCCTGCCCTTCTCCTGGGTCTCCAGCCCAGGAAGTGACCCCAGAGATTGCCCCCAAGGCCTCTCCTTTCCGCACGAGTCCACTCACTGGTGCTGGCCTGCAGGCCTCAGGGGCAGCTCCATCCCAGCCAAGCCCTGGGCTTTCATCGGGATTCTGATCACTGTCCCCCAAATGCAGCCCCCACAGGCAGGCAGGGGGTCGCCCACCCCTGCTCAGCATCCTTCCAGAGCCCTCCGCTGCCCTGGCCACCTGTCCCATCCCAGGCTGCCCCTTCTGGCTTCCTAGAGCCCCACAGTCTGGCACCGCCCTTCTCCCCCATCGACCCCTGCCCTCCCTCTCCCAACCTCTGCCTGGCCAGGAAGCCCCCTCCTGCCCCGCTGAGCACACAGGGCCACACCCAAGCGCCGGTCCTGGTCTCCCTGTCCCAGGCCTGCCTCCCTGCCTGGGGGGCAGCTGGGGACACTCACACCTACACCTGCTGCCCCTCTCCTGGCAGGTGAAAGGTTTGCTGGGCAAGCAGACATGTCAGCACCGTCCTGAATGGAGGGGCCCTGGGGGGTGGCTTCCACCAAGCACCTCTCCACTCCCAGCTTAGGCAGCCGGACAGGCAGCACGGAGACGCAGGCAGGTGGCCGCAGCAGATCCGGCCGCCAGCCACAGGCAGGCCAGGCCATCAGGTGGGGCTCCCGCACGTGGAAGGAGTGTGTGAGCTGCGCACTGTGTGATCTGAGGTTCATCCCGACCTGCCCCCAAATGCTAAGGTTTGATGATGACACTTTCAACTTCCTGAAACGGTAGAAAGAGGAAGCGTGACGGTGTGCGATTGTGAAAAGCAAAAGCAGCGCCAGAGGGAGCCGCGCACCTTCCACGGGCGGGAGTGGGAGGCGGCACAGGGTGAGTCACTGTTTACAGCGAGCTGGGGCCAGCTGCCCGGCTGCCCTTCCCGTGTGGCCGGGACCAACATCCATGAAGTCCGTTCCAGGTACCTTTCGACTCCAGAACAGCCAGGCTCCAGGCAGGGCTTCTCCCAGAGAGCAGGGGTGTGGCTGGGGGGGGGGGGGGGCAGCCCGAGCCCGATCCCCGCAGGGCCTCCTTCCCGGCCCACTTTAGCCACCACCTGGGAGCCGCAACGCTGGACCTGGACACGGTCCCTGACGCCCAGCTGTGTTCACGCACAAGGGCAAACGTCCTGGGAGAAGCCTGACTTTGTGTTTCCGGCTTATAAGATGCTTTTTTGTTTTTAAGTAAGAGTCTAGTTTTAAGTTATAAATGTAAAACTTGAGGCTCAGACCTGAGCACCCCTGCTGGGCTGCCTGCGGAGGGAAGATCCCGCGGCCCCGGGGGCCACAGGTGGGCTCCAGCCGCCCGGGAGCGACTTCTCCACAGGCGCTCGGTCCACGCACCTGCGCGCAGCCCAGCGAAAGCCGCGGCGGGGCAGCCAAGACCCACCTGCGCGGACGCCGGTTCCGCCACCCAGGGCGGGGCGTGCGCGTCGCGGGAGGCGGCGGCTGGATGAACTGCGGGGCGGGAGGACCCGCCCCTGCTCGGCCCGAGGCGCCGTGAGAAAGGTAAACAGGGGCGTCATCGCTCCCGGGCGCGCGCGCAACTCCCCGCGCCCCCGGGCTGCCCCAGGGGCAGGTGTCGCCCGGCGCAGCCGCGACCGCAGCGAGAAAGCCCGCCGGACGCGGCGCTCGGCGCTGGCCGCCAGGAGCCGACGCTTCCCGGCCCCTCCCCGCCCCGGCTCCGGGCAGGTGGGCGAGCCGACAGCCCGGCCCAGCACGCGGGCCCCAGACTCGCAACCTCCGCAGGGGCCGCCTCTCCAGGTAGGGACGGCCGTGTCCCCGGGGAAACGAGCCGGGTCCGGGAAGCGCGCGTCTGCCCAGTCCCCTCCCCACCCAAGGCCGCCCCTCCACGGAACGCCCCGCGGGCCCGCAGCTCCGAACCCGACCCCCCAGCGCCGCCGTCCTTCCCCCCGCACCCCAGCGGGGCGGACGCCCGGCGGGAAGGGGCCGGCGGGGCCGCGGAGGCGCCCGAGTTCCGGAGGCCGCGGGCCGGCGACCACGCGCTCCCTGCACGTGGCGGGTTATTTTCGCCCCGCCTTCCCTTCGCGGCGAGGCCGGCAGGTGGGAGGGGGTCCCCGCGCACCCGACCCCGCCCTCCTCCGGCGTCTCCCGCTCGCACGCGGCGGCCGGCGGGCCGCTCCCCGCCCAGAGAGGCTCCCGGGCAGCACCTGACGGCAGGTGCACGGCTGGCGCGGCGCCGGGGCCGCCCGGCTCGGCCCACAGTCCCCGGCGCCCCGACCCGCGCGCCGCCCCGGCCCACCGGCCGCCCGCCCGCCCCTCACCTGCCGTCGCGCGGGAGCCGCGGGTGCGGCGGCTCCTCGCGGGCACGCGCTGCTCCCGCTGGCGTCGCTCTCGCGCTCCCCCGGCCTCCGCCGCCGCCTCTGCCGCGCGCTTGGGCTCCGACTTCGCGAAGAACAACAAGTCCCGCCGCCCGCAGCCCGCGCGCCGCCCGCCCGGCTCCCCAGCATCTGACACCGCTTCCGGGATCGGCGTCGCGGGCGTCACGCCGCCCCGCCCCCCGCGCAACACCGCCCCGCCCACCGTGCCGGACGCCCCGCCCACCATGCCGGACGCCCCGCCCCGCCCCACCCCGGCGGCGCGTTCCCTGCATCCCGCAGACGCCGCGTGGAACCCGCCGGGTTTGCCCCCCAGGAGGGACCCCCGCCCTGGAGGGACCCCCATCTGTCCCCTGACTCCCCCTCTCTGACCGACGCACGAGGAAGGGAGCCACTTGTCTGCCGCGGGGGAGCCGCGTGCAGCGTGGGGGTAAACGGCGTGGACGCGAGCTCCAGGGTCGGGGCTCCGAGACCCCGGGCTGGGGAGCAGCGCCCGAGCCCCGCTGCGGGCGGCGCAGGAGACCGGCTGCAGGGCAGGTCCGGGGGGCGGAGCAGCCTCCGGGTGTCGCGGGTGAAGGACAACGCTGGCGAGGGGGCCCCACCAAAGTGGCAGCCCCGGGCGGGAGGCGGAGCCCGTGAGGGCGCTTGGATCTCGGGGAACCAGAGCCGTCCCCCCAGGCTGAGTTGTGAATAGAGGGGCTTTCCCACGGGCACAGGCACCTGCCAGGTCGCCGGGTCTTGGGGCCTTTGGGTGTGTCCTGAGAAACAGGACACGGGGCCAAGACGTCCGGTCCGTGGGGCTTCCTGCGCCGGGAGCTCCGCAGCCGGGGCTTCTGGCTGTGCGGGGCCTGGGCGCCCTCCCGGGGCACTTGCAGGCGCCCACCGCACCTGCCTGCGGGCCCACCAGACCCCGGGTGCGGCCACCCTGCCGACGCCTCCAGGCCGTTTGCAGGTGTTCTCCTCGGGGACTGGAAGGGGGTCCCCTCTGAGCGCCAGATGCCGACTCCACAGCGCCTGTTGGCGGACTCCACGGTGGTCAGAAAATGGTTTCTCACCGGTGCCTTCGTTTTCCTAACTTGCTAGTGGCCTTTTCACATTACGTTTTGGTTACAAAGAGTTCTTCACTCCTTGAAAGCGGGACCTGGAGGGGCTAGAAGCAGGTGGAAGTGGGAGACCGTGGACGTGCGGAGGGTGTGACCTGGGGGCCCTTCATCTCACCTCTCCCGGGCTTTGTTTCCTCGGCTGTGAACCGGGCTTAATCCTGGCTGGTGGCTCAGTGGATAAGGCGCCGGCCTGTGAACCCAAAGGTCGCTGGTTCGATCCCCATCCAGGGCACATAACGAGGTTGCAGGCCAGGTCTCCAGCCAGGTCCGCAGCTAGAGGCAGGTGAAAGGCAACCACATATGGATGCTTCTCTCCCTTTCTTCCTTCATCCCTGCCCTTCTCTCTGAAAATAATACATAAAATCTTTAAAATAAAATTTAAAAAATAATAAAACTGTCCTGGTCTGGCAGGACTGTATATTTTTTAAATAAATAAATAAGTAGGCCCTGGCTGGTGGCACAGTGGATAAGACACCAGCCTGCGAACCCAAAGGTCACTGGTTCGATGCCCAGCCAGGGCACATAACCAGGTTGCAAGCCAGGTCTCCAGCCAGATCTGTGGCTGGAGGCAGGTGAAAGGCAACCATACATTGATGTCTCTCTCCCTCTCTGCCTCTCTCCCTTTCCCTCCCTTTGAAAATAATAAATAAAATCTTTTAATAAAATAAAATAAATAAAACAGGCTTAATAAAACAGAACACCGGCCTGCGAACCCAAAGGTCGCTGGTTCAATTCCCAGCCAGGGCACATAACCAGGTTGCAGGCCAGGTCTCCAGCCAGGTCTGTGGCTGGAGGCAGGTGAAAGGCAACCATACACTGATGCTTCTCTCTCCCTCTCTGACTCTCCCTTCCCCTCTCTCTAAAAATAATGAATAAAATATTTTTTAAAATAAATAAATAAAACAACAAATATGGGAGTTTCCAATAAATTATGTTGGGACAAAGTGATAACCATTTAGGAAAAGATGAAGTTGGTCCATGGTTCATCCACACCAGCATCGTACGTTTCAACTAGATCAAAGATTTAATATCCTTTTTTAAAATTGTTTATTTAGCCCTGGCTGGTGTGGCTCAGTGGACCGAGCACGGCCTGCCAACCAAAAGGTCGGTTCGATTCCCAGTCAGGACACAGGACACGTACCTAAGCAGTGGGCTGGGTCTCTGGTTGGCAACCAATCTATGTTTCTCTCCTCTTCCTTCCTTCCCCCCTCTCTAAAAATAAAAGTATAGATTTCTAAAAATTACTAATTTGAGAGAGATTGGCATTGGTTTGTAGGTCCACTCATGACGCATGCACTGGTTGATTCCCACCTGGGCCAGGATGGGGGAGCAAACCCACAACCTTCGTGTGTGGGGACGGTGCTCCAGTCACCTGGGCTACCCAGCCAGGGCAGAGAGTCAACATTCTATTATTTCCTTTTTTAAAAAGGTTTTATTATTTTTAGAGAGAGGGGAAGAGAAAGAGGAAGGAGGGAAGAGAAACATCCATGTATGGTTGCCTTTCACCTGCCTCCAGCCACGAACCTGGCTGGAGACCTGGCTTGCAGCCTGGTTATGTGCCCTGGCTGGGAATTGAACCAGCGACCTTCAGGTTCACAGGCTCAACATTCTTTTTAAAAAACTAATAAATGACAACAACTCTTGGAAATGATAGCAGTGAGAGTTGCCCCAAATAGTGAATGTACTTATGGCACCGAACTATGCACCTAAAAATGATTAAAATAGTTCATTTCATGTTACATATATTTTACCATAAAAAAACTTGAAGGAACTAGTCTCCTCCCTGGCTGGTGGTGCAGTGGATAAGGTGCCGTCCTGGGAACCCAAAAGTCACTGGTTCGATTCCCAGCCAGGGCACATGACCAGGGTGCAAGCCTGGTCTCCAGCCAGGTCTGTAGCTGGAGGCAGGTGAAAGGCAACCATACATTGATGTTTCTTCCCCTCTCTCTAAAAATAACAAATCTTTTTAAAAAAGGAACTAGTCTCACTGACCCATGGACATGGACAACAGGGTGGGTATTGACTGGGAGTGTGGGGGGGGGGGCAGTGGAGAACAATGGGTTAAAAATTGGGACCAGTGCAATAAAAAAAACTTAAAAGCTACACTTAAAAAAAAAACATTAAAATAGTTGAAGAAAACATGAATGACTTCCTTTTAAACTTGTGGGAAAAGGTTTTCCCTAATTATAATGAAAAATCCAGACACCGTTAAAAAAAAAAAAAAAAAAAAAAAAAATGACCTCAGGCCAAAACCACCAGGAGCCAAGTCAGAACACCACGTATACACCAGGAAAAAATACTTGCAGCCCGGGCCCCAGAGGACTCTCCCTCCCAGGCCAGGGGCTCCCAGAAATAGAAAAGGAAAAGACAAATAAAAGGAGCCCAGCTATGAATAGGTGAGTCACAGACAGGGAACCCTGAGTGACAACAGGAGGGCCAGATGGCCGTAATGAGAGAAACAGACGTCACAACGGCACTGCGGTTCCCTCCCCGTCCGTCAGAGTCCCCGAATGGGACACGTCCTGCAACCGCTGGGCTTGGGGGGGCTGGGGGGACGGGCGGCTGCTTCCAAACGCACCGCGGACCTTACTTGTCCTTGGACCCAGCCATCCGGGTGTGGAAATCTGTGACAAACGCCCTGGACGAGGGAGGTGCAGGAGGCTTACCCCCGTGTCATCGGCTATGATGAGGCTGGAAAGCACCGTGTCCCCTGTTAGGGGCCCAGCGGAGACAACTGTGGGGCGTCCGGCGGGAGTGGCTGGGGCTGGGAAGGGGTGCGGCCCTGAGCTCGGGCGGAGCTCTGGGGGCGCTGTGTGCAGAGATGCCAGCGTGGGCCAAGCTCTCCGCACCCACCGGGGGACCCTGGTGGCCGTGGAAGGGGGGTGTCTCTGTGGAAACCTCTTCGCATCGTTTGGCTTTTACTGTCGGACGGTCTAGCGTGGCACCTACGAAAACCACGAAGTCAAGTTAAAAGCGAAATGGAAGAGGGCACCCGCAGGACGAGAGGCCGGTCAGCTCCTGAATGGCCGTGAGGACCTCCATGGGGCCCGGCCCCCTCCGATGGCTTTACGGCAGAAACAGCATCGTCACTTGTGCCAGCTGTGCCCCAGTCCCCCTGCCCGGGACAGTCCTGTGACCTGACCTGCCGGCCCCATTCCCTGGCTGCTGGGAGCGGGTCCTTGGGGAGGGGTGGGGCCCAGCCACCCCTCCTTTGAGAGGTGGAGCTGGGGGTGCTGTGGGCCCACTGAGCGCCCTGGCTGAGATCCCGGAAAAGAGAGGGACATGGGGATCAATTACTCTGTGGGACAGGGGTGAGGCAGGGGCTGGCTCCATCCCTGAGGTCCCCACAGATACCCCCCTGGGTCCCAGACCCACAAAGGAAGGGCTGGACCCTTGGGCAGCTCAGACGTGGGGCGCCCTGCCAAACGCTCCCCCATGAGCTGCACGCACAGGTACAGGGGCTGGTGTGCGCACCCCACACCCGAAGGGTCCGCCCGTGCGACCGGCGTTTGCTGGCCACCAGCACCCTGGCTCAGGCCTCTGCACACTGCTGTGCTCCGGGCCAGGCGCTGTCCCCACTGCCCGGGAGTGTGAGGAGGCTGGGGACAGAACAGTGGGCAGAGGCCCCTCGCACCCTGCCTGCCAGGGGCTGCCGCTGTCCCCTGGGCGGGTGTCAGCCACCAGGCTGCAGTGCTCCGGGGAGGGCACCCTGGGCCAGGCTCCTGTAGGCGAGGTCCTCTGCCAGCAAACAGCCACAGGATGCGTCTTGGGGGCACACGAGGAGGAACCCATGTGCTTGTCCCCACCTGGCTCCTGGGTGAAGGAGGAGCCAGTCTCGGAAACATCTTTCTTCCTCCAGCCCAGGGGAGGGGCGCTCCTATTTCCAATTGGGGTGCGGTGAGCGGAGGAAGCACAATTTGGCTTCCAGATGCTTCCCTGCCCTGACCAGCTGTGGGGCGCAGGGACCCTGGCCAGTCAGCTCCCCTCTCCCATCTCTCGGCCGTTTCTGCCTCCCTCCGCTGGAGACAGGGGTGAGTGAGGACCAAGGTGGGGGAGCTCTTTGTAAAATGCAAAGCACCCTCAAAGGAAACCACTGTCGGTGGCTATTTCTGCGACCCCACAGGTCGCTGGTTCGATCCCCAGCCAGGGCACATACCCAGGTTGCAAGCCAGGTCTCCAGCCAGGTCTGTGGCTGGAGGCAGGTGAAAGGCAACCACACATGGACGTCTCTCTCCCTTCCCCTCTCTCTGAAGAATAATAAATAAAATCTTTTTTAAAAAAATAAAGAAAATTGATTTCCAGTCACCGGTCAAGATTTCTGAAGAAAATGCTGTCCGCGCACAAGGGCGATTTCCTCATTTCAAACACAGTACATGCTCCTTGCAGGACACTTGACACGATCACGCAAGGAAAGAAAATTCCATGTGCCCCCCCAACCTGACTGTGGGGCACATGTGGACCATGTGTGGGGACAGGGAGGCAGAGGGGTAGAGCCAGGGCTGCCCTGATCGCTGGCCCCATCCCTCCCTTCCCCCCAACCCCCAGCCTGGGGATAAGGGGAAGCAGGGGTACCAGGGGGGCAAGGGGCCCTGGTCTGTTGCCCCTGACAGAGAAGGAGACCCTCCCACCCGCCCCCTTTCAGTCTCACCTGATGCCGGCTGTGACCTCCAAGGCCACCAGAGTCTGTGCCCTTGACCTCTGCCCTCCTTGCCCTACCACAGCTGTCCAGCCACAAGGTGCCCCGGGGTCTCCCCTTGTCACTGGAACAAAGCCTGGACCCCCTCTCAGCCTCGGGCATTTGGGGGACACCTGGGATGTGGGCAGGGTGCTGGCTGGGAGTGTGCAGTCCTGCATAGGGTCCCCTCCTCCTCTGTGCATAGCCTGCCTCACGCTGGTTCTCAGACTGTGCTCCCCAGAACCCTGGGTGGGCGGGGCAGAGGGTCCAGGCCCACAGTGCGGGGGTCCCAGCTTCTCCGCGCCCTGCTGTCTACACCCTGCTCCCTGGGGCTGGCACCAGCGTTCTGACGAAGGCACGGAGGCCGGTGCTGAGCCAGCCCAGCCCCAGGGCGACTTCAGAGGTTGGCCTGACCCTCACGGGACAGAAAGGGAAACTGAGGCCAGGGGGTGACCCAGCCAAGGGGTCATGGGAGCAGAAGCCTCCCACCCCAGCACACCCAGGCCTGGGAGGAAAACCCCAGTGCAAGCCGGTGAGCCCGGGCCGCCCCAGTCCTGCCTTCCCCGCCCTCACCCCCCAACGTCTGGTGCCAGCCGGCGGGAAACCAGAGGGCTCAGGGCCACGGACCTTAGAACCCACCCGTGACGGGGAACTCACTTCCCCGTGGGCGGCTGGTCTATTTTCAGACCATTGTTGGAAGGCACTTCCTGCCCTGGCCGGAGGCCGCCTCGCTGCCGTGACCCCTTCGCGGGTCCCCTCCCAGCCAGGGGCTGACCAGCAGCAGCTCGGACGTCAGCCCCTGAAGACGGGCACCCCCTTTCCAGCAGGGCCCTCTCCCAGGACGTCACCGTGCCCCGTCCTGCGTGGCCAGCGCGCCTCCGACCTCGCCCGGCAGCAGCTCCTGGGCTGATGGACAAGCCTGTCCAGAAAGGCCGCCGGCAGAGCAAACTCTTGAAACCTCCACATGAGCGGAGCTGGGTCCCCAAGGACCCCGTCCAGGGAGGGGCATCTGACGCCTTGAAACTGTCACCCAGCTGGATGACGCAGTTTCTAAGTTTAGAGGGCAGGGTACTCGGGGATGAGCCGCCCCCAGGTGCCCCAAGGTCCCTCCCTTCGGGAGCCCCTCAGCTCACCCCTCGCCCCCGCCCGGAGGACTGGCGGGTACCGGGGGGCCAGGCACACCTGCCCAGGTCCCGGCCTGGCCCTGCGACCCTGGCCCCCCAAGCGGAGCAGCTGCCTCCTGGTCCGCTGGCAGTTAGACCACAGCGGCCACAGACCTGCCGCCTCACCCAGCACCCCCGAACCCTCCGTCCCGCCTGCAGGGGCCCGTCCTTCCCTCTGCAGGCCACGGGAGGGCATGCCGGCCCCACAGCCCGTAGGTCAGGCTGCGCCTGGCACGTAACTGCTGTCACCAGGCTCCAGGGACGGTGCAGGTCCCTGATCACCTGGCTCAGGGCCTGGGCTTGCCTCTGGCCCCTATCACGTCCCTCCAGGATAAACCCAGCTCGTGACAATCATGCTTCTTAGCACAGGTCCTTCCCTCAGCCTTTGCCGCCCTGGCGTGCAGCCCCTGGATCCCGGAGCTGCGCAGGCCCCGGCGGCTGGTGGCTCCCCGGTGGCTCCCGTCCGGCCGGGAGACAGGCCGTGCGGAGAGACACAGATAGTTGGGTCCCAGGACCCAGAGTTGACTGTTTTCTGAAAGAAGCTGTTCCGGTGCCGGCCAAGTCCAGTGGGGGCCGGGGCCTTGGGTTTGGGGGTGGAGGGGGGCACACTGGGCTAAGAACAGGGGCGGGAAGGGGCCATGGTGCCCGGGGCTTCCTGACCTGGGGGGCAGCCTGAGGCCAGTTCCGGGAACAAGGGCAGGACAGCCAGGGGCATACAAGGCCAGAAAGGTCATGCAGGCCCTGTCCTCAGTCCTCAGTGTGGGGCTGCGGGGTCACCAGACCCGCAGGGGGGCTCACTTAGAGCAAGGATCTTCGTAAATAACACCAGGTAGGGGTCTCAGGAGGAGGCCGTCTTGGATCAGGATGGGTCTAAATCCAGTGGCAAGTGACCTTGTAGGAGTCACAAGGGAGACACAGAGGGGAGCCAGCCCTGTGAAGACGGAGGGAGATGGGGTACATGGTTGAGAGCCCAGGGACACCTGGACCCTCCTCGGGGCCGTGGGCAGCCTGCCTTGTCCGCAGGGTCTGTTCCGGTGTGAGGGCACCTGGGCGGGGTCCACAGGGAGCCCTGGCCCCCCGAGCTACAGCTGCACAGGCCCCTCGAGGCCTCTCCTTCCTCCTGGGCCCGAGGCTGACTCGCAGGGGACAGTGGCCTCAGGGAGGAGAGGCCTCCACAGCCATTCCTGTCGCCCGAGCCACTTGACCCCACGGCCTCTGACCTCCGCCGCGGCCCGGCACCCTGGGCTTCTCCAGGCTTTGGCCTGCAACACGGTGTCCAGCGGCACTGCCCTTGAGCTCGGGGTGGCCACGACCTCGGTGCCACCTGCCCTGCGGGGAAGCTGGTGGCCGCCTGGGGGTGGGCTGGAGCCCGGAGGCCGGGAGGCTGGACTTGGAAGGAGGGGACGAGGTTGTTGGGGGAGAGAGGGAGCGAAGGGAGGAGCCTGGCCGGGCGCGGACTGTCCTGGGCAGGGAGGCCGGGGTGTGTGACAGTCCGGCTCCCGCAACTCTCTCGGCCCGCAACGATCCCTGGCGGGACGGCGGCAGAGCGGAACCCTGCGCGCAACCCCGGTTCGCGGCGCGCACTCTCCAGCCTCGCGCCCTCCAGACAGGCGCGGGCACTTCCTCCCTCGGCCGCAGGAGGGGCCAGCGCGGCCCTCGGCAGCTGCTCCTGGATGTCCCTAGGCGGCCCTGCCCAGGGCAGGTGCTGGACCCGCGCCGCCCCTTCCCTGAGCCCCTGTCCCCGCCGCGCCGAGCCCTCCGTCTGAACACGCGTCTCCCTGGCAGCCCGCACCCCTCCTGCTCCGCGGGCGCCCGCAGGGAGGGCCCGGCTGCTGCGGGCAGCGGGCTACAGCCCGAGGCCCCGGCCTTCTGAGGCTCCACGAGGGCGGGAGACCCCCAGGGGGAGGAGGGCGCGCGGGTCAGGCCGGCAGGGGGCGCCTCGGCGGCTGTGACGGCGACCACCGTCCGGCCTGCACCCCAGGCTCCAGCGAGGGGTCGCCCTCCGCGCCCTCCGGACGAGCTGGAGCTGGCCCGCCCCTCCCGCTCCCCTGGGGGCCCCAGGACCCGCGCTTTGACCCTGGACGGGACAGCTGCGCGCGCTGGGAGCCGGGTGCCCGCTCCGCCCGCGGGTCCTTCCGCAGGTCTCCGCCAACCTCGGCCTCGGCCGCGTGCACCCCGCCCGCCGCTCCCGAGCTGCGACCCCGCCGGCCTCCCGCCGCCAGGGGACGCTGCAGGCGCCGCCGCCGCTCCCGCCTCCCGCCGGCAGGGGACGCTGCAGGCGCCGCCACCGCCGCTCGGGCCTCCTGCCACCAGGGGGCGCTGCAGGCGCCGCCGCTCTCGCCTCCCGCCCCGCCCGGTCCTGCGGCGCGATTTGGCTTTTCCGCGATTCCGGAAGTTGAGTCTGTGAGGTCGGCGTCAGGTTCCTGAGTCCCGGGGACCGCGGCGGGAGCTCGGTGTCGCGGATCCTCAGCTAGTGGGGACCCCCGGCTGCGGGCCACACCGCCCCCGCCCCCAGCAGCTCCGAGGCGGCGCTCGCGGGGCCCCGGGCTCCATCCGCCCCGCAGGGCCGATCGCCCCGGCCCGAGGCCGCGAGCGCGGACGCGCGAATGAATGAGCGAGCGGCGGGCCCTTGCCGGGCGCGGGTCGGGCCTCGCTGACGGCGCTGCGGCAGGAGCGGCCCGGCGCCGCGCGCACCATGAACCGCGCCAAAACCCCGGCCGTGCGCCGGCCCAGCGCCGCCGCCAAGACCTCAGGTGCGCGCGGCTCCCGGCGGGCGGCGCGGGCGGCGGGTCGGGCCCCGGGGAGTGGGGGCGCCGCGGCGGCCTCCGGGCGGCTGCGGCTCCGTCTCCCTGGGCACCCGAGCCGGCGGACGTTGGCGGAAGGAGGCCCGTCGGAGCCCTGGGGCCTGAGTTCGGGCCTCGCCGCGGGCAGCGCGCGGGCGCGGGGCTCTGCCGTTCCGAGCGGCCGGGCCGGCTAGATTGTGGTTGCGGCTGCCGATGGGTCCCGTGGGGGAGGTCGGCCCGTGATGTCCTCGCGGAGCGGGTGGGGAGGCCGGCCCCGTTTCCCCCCGCCGCCCTGCGACCCGGCGCATTTCTCCGCCTCCTCGCCGCAGGGCACCCTCCGCCGGGGGACTTCATTGCTCTGGGCTCCAAGGGTCAGGCCAGTGACTCGAAGTCGGGGTCCACCCTTCTGAAGCCCGCGCCGTCCGGGCTGCCTTCCGAGCGCAAGAGGGACGCTGCTTCTGCCGCCCTGGCCGGAGCCACCGCCCTGCCCGGCCTCACCAAACGCCCCAAACTGTCCTCCACACCCCCTCTGAGTGCGCTGGGGCGCCTGGCCGAGGCCGCCGTGGCAGAGAAACGAGCTATTTCTCCCTCCATCAAAGAGCCATCCGTGGTCCCAATTGAAGGTACCCTCAGTCCTTGGAATAGCCGGAGCCCCACTTCACTAGGTCTTTGATGGGCTGGGTGTCCCGTGGTTTGGGGGCCCTTGGCGGGCAGCCTGTCCCCCGTGGCCTGCCCTGAGGCCCCGCCTGCCCCCGCAGTCCCACCCCCGGCGCTGCTGGACGAGATCGAGGCTGCGGAGCTGGAGGGCAATGACGACAGGATTGAGGGCGTGCTGTGCGGGGCCGTGAAGCAGCTGAAGGTCACAAGGGCCAAGCCGGACAGCACCCTGTACCTGAGCCTCATGTACCTGGCCAAGATCAAGCCCAACATATTCGCCACGGAGGGCGTCATCGAGGTGAGGGCAGGTGGAGGGGGGCCTCAGGCTGTGCTCGCCTCCCTCCCGGGCAGGAGGACCAAGCGCCGGCCTTTTGCAGGCTCTGTGCAGCCTTCTGCGGCGGGATGCCTCCATCAACTTCAAGGCCAAGGGGAACAGCCTGGTGTCCGTGCTGGCCTGCAGCCTCCTCATGGCTGCCTACGAGGAGGACGAGAACTGGCCCGAGATCTTTGTCAAGGTGAGCCGCCGCCCCTGGCAACTGGGTGCCTCTCGAGAGGGGGACAGCTGGGTCCCGGGGGAGAAGCAGGGGCAGGTGAGCTGCTGCAGGGGCCTGGATGTCGCTGTCCGGGCAGGTGTACATCGAAGACTCCCTGGGGGAGAGGATCTGGGTGGACAGCCCGCACTGCAAGGCATTCGTGGACAACATCCAGACGGCGTTCAGCACACGGACGCCCCCCAAGAGCATGCTGCTGCAGGGGGAGGCGGGGCGCAGCGGAGGGGACCTCAGTGCTGGTAAGAGAAGCAGAGCTCTCCGACTGGGCTGGGAATGGGTTTTCAGCAGAAGGGGTGGGCTGGGGACGCCTCCGGCATGAGAGGAGCAGGCTCTGGCAGAGCAGGCGGCGGGCGCACGTGTCCACAAGGCCCCCATCTGCAGGGAGCAGCCCGCACCCGTCCCTCACGGAGGAGGAGGACTGCCAGGCTGAGCTGCTGATTGCCGAGGAGAAGCTCAGCCCCGAGCAGGAAGGACAGGTGATGCCCAGGTAGGCGTGCACCCTGGCCCCAGCTGGCAGGGCCGTGGGCAGGGCTCGGCGAGGAGGGCTTCCGCCTTCCCTCTGTGCCCCTTCCTCCCCCGGCCCAGGTACGAAGACCTCGCGGAGAGCGTGGAGGAGTACGTCCTGGACATGCTGCGCGACCAGCTCAACCGGCGCCAGCCCATCGACAACGTCTCCCGGAACCTCCTGCGGCTCCTCGCCTCCACCTGCGGGTACAAGGAGGTGCGGCTGATGGCGGTGCAGAAGCTGGAGATGTGGCTGCAGAACCCCAAGGTGAGGGCGCGTGGCCGCCTTCCTGGGCCCAGGCTGTCATGGAGGCCGCAGGGTTGATGGGTGACCGTGGTCTCCTTGCAGCTCACCCGGCCGGCGCAGGACCTGCTCATGTCCGTGTGTGTGAACTGCACCACGCACGGCGCTGAGGACATGGATGTCATCTCCCACCTGATCAAGATCCGCCTCAAGCCCAAAGTTCTGCTCAACCACTACATGCTGTGCATCAGGTGCGGCCCGTGGGGCTCCGGGGTGGGAGGGCAGCCTGGGGGTGGGGCCCGGCTCACACCAGCTCTCCGTTTGCTTGGCTCCTATCCAGGGAGCTGCTGAACGCACACAAGGACAACCTGGGCACCACCATTAAGTTTGTGATTTTCAATGAGCTTTCCAACGCCCGGAACCCCAACAACATGCAGATCCTGTACACGGTGCTGCAGCACAGCTCGGAGCTGGCACCCAAGGTGGGGGTTGGCGCTCACAGTGGCCCTGGGGCAGCTGTACCCGAGACCCCAGGTGGACGGGGGTGGGGTGGGGGTGGGGGCGTGTGGCTGCCTCTGTGACGAGGCCTGTGGCGTAAGCCAGCTGCAGGGGAGGACGCCCCGGGAGGGCTCTGCCCCTGTGTCGGACACCCTGAGGAGGACGTGCAGCGAGGGCGAGAGGGTCCCTGCAACATCTCCCTGGCCCTCTGGCTCTGGCCTGTGGGCCCGGTGATGAGTGTTTTGTGTTCATTGTCCCTCTGGAAGAGTTTGGAGACCAGCAGAAGTCAGGCTTGTACACAACTTAGTTGTCTGTAAAACATCCGGGTTGACGGCGCTGGCTGTTTTGGGGGCCACCTGCTGTCATTCTGCATCCCAGCCTGCTTGGAAAGGTGGTGGATCCGTTGTCCGCCTGGGTGCCAGGGGGTGTGGCAGGGCCCATCCAGCATGGTCGTCCCTGGGCTTGGATGCTCTGCAGCTGATGAGTCTGTCCCCTTGCTGGTAAGGACCAGCTCCCTGCAGGCTGGCTGCTACAGACACGTATGGGGTGTGGCACTGCTCTCAGGACTGGCCTGAAGCAACAACAGCACCCCAAGATCTGGGCTAGGCGCCCAGCCGCTAACGCACCCAGTTGTACTCAGGAAAGCCAGCAGGGGCCCGTTGTCCTGGAAAAGCTCTGGGAAGCCTCCTTGCAGGGCTGAGCCAGGCCCCGATGGCAGGCCTGGGACAGGAAGGAAGCTGGAGGTAAGCCCGGTGCATGGTCTGTCTCCCCAGTTCCTGGCCATGGTGTTCCAGGACCTGCTGACCAACAAGGACGACTACCTGCGGGCCTCGCGGGCCCTGCTGCGCGAGATCATCAAGCAGACCAAGCACGAGATCAACTTCCAG
The DNA here is from genome assembly GCA_004026585.1 of Noctilio leporinus. Lineage (NCBI taxonomy): Eukaryota > Metazoa > Chordata > Mammalia > Chiroptera > Noctilionidae > Noctilio > Noctilio leporinus. The sequence continues at coordinate 101,773 of PVIW01002853.1, read as the reverse complement.
GCCTTCTGCCTGGGGCTTATGCAGGAGCGCAAGGAGCCGCAGCACCTGGACATGGAGTTCAAGGTGGGCCGCTGCCTCGCGCAGAGGAGGTGGCGGGTCTCCCTCTCCGCTCCCGCCTGCAGCCTCTTCCGTGCCGTTTCGTGCGCTGGGCTAAGGGGTTGGCACCCTCGGACACAGCAGCCAGTCCCAGAGGGTGTCGTGGGGTCTGTCCTGCTGGAGGACCTGGGAAGGGGCTGGCTGAGTCCGCAGACTCTGGGCTGGATGAGGAGGTGAGGGGCTCCGGGGACAGTGAGCAGGGAGCCAGGGTGACACAGGCTGCACGGCCAGGCCCTCGGCTCTGGATGGGTGTCGGAGGGAGGGACAGGGTGCAGGGAGAGGGTTCGAAAGGCAGAACTAGGGCAGGTGGTGGAGGACGTTGAATCTGCCAGGGAGGTTGGCAGGTAGCCCTGGTGGTGACGTCCTCAGAGGACAGCAGCTTTGTCCAGTTCTGCGGTGGAACCTCCCCTGGTGGCCTGCCCTGGCTCTGCTGTCGGCGCGGGTGTGCAGGGCCACATGCCCGGGGCACACGGGAGGCCTCCGTGCCAACGTGCTGCTGGCTGTGCTTGCAGGAGCGGTTTGTGGTGCACATCACCGACGTGCTGGCTGTGTCCATGATGCTGGGCATCACGGCCCAGGTGAAGGAGGCTGGGGTCGCCTGGGACAAAGGAGAGAAGAAAAGTAAGAACAAGGCCGGGCTCAGCTCACCCAGGGTCAGAGACAGCAGGGCCCAGGCCCAGCGGCAGTGCCTGACCTGTGGCCACAGCCCTGGCTCCCAAGGCCTGGCCTGGAGCCGCACCCTGGGAGGCGTTGGTGGCTTCTTGGTGACGCTGCTCCTCCCTTGTAGACCTGGAGGTGCTGCGCTCCTTCCAGAACCAGATCGCCGCCATCCAGCGGGACGCGGTCTGGTGGCTCCACACGGTTGTCCCCTCCATCAGCAAACTCGCCCCCAAGGACTACGTGCACTGGTACGGGGCCGCGTCACGCTGCTCCCCTGTCCCCTTGGACCTGGCTGCTGACTGACACCAGTCTCTTGGGAACCAGGGAGCCAGTGGCAGCAGCAGTCCTCGGTGCTAAGTGGGGCCAGGTTGTCCTGCGTGTCAGTAGGGGTGGTGGTGGGGTCCCGCCGCCCTGGGTTGGGGCTCCGTGAACCTCACCCTGGTGCCTGCCAACCCCGCAGGTCTTGTTGGGAGTTTTCTGGGGGCTCTTGAGGTGCTGAGGGGAGTCCCAGGCCTTAGGAAAGCGGCGTCCTCTGAGCCCGCAGCTTCTGGGCCTGGGAGAGATGCACCTGCCAGGCGCCTGATGGCCCCTCTGCCCCCGCCCTTCCCTGCAGCCTCCACAAGGTGCTGTTCACCGAACAGCCGGAGACCTACTACAAGTGGGACAACTGGCCACCCGAGAGTGACCGCAAGTGAGCTCCTGTGCGCGGGGCGGGGAGCAGGGCTGCTGCAGAGTCCACACTGCCCCTGGCCCCTCCCACACCCGGGTGCAGGTCACCGCCACTCTGAAGGTCGAATGCCGGGCCTGTGGGGCTCCCCACCTCAACACCCCTGGTGACACTCAAGCCGCTTGCCCTGTCCCCACATCCCAGCAGCATCGCACGGGCCCTGCCCATCTCTCGCTGCCCCATCACAGGCGGGTAGCCTGGGGGTTGTGACAGCCTGTCTGCCCCGGCTCTGAACCCAACAAGTGACCCTGGGAGGGGGGTGGCCTTCTTGCTCTGGCCTGGGTGCAGGGTCACCTGTGGGCTTGGGACTGGCCTCCCTGAGCCCAGCCTCTGCGTTGCCCGTCCGCAGCTTCTTCCTCCGCCTGTGCTCCGAGGTGCCCATCCTGGAGGACACACTGATGCGCATCCTGGTCATTGGGCTGTCCCGGGAGCTCCCGCTCGGCCCCGCGGATGCCATGGAGCTAGCTGACCACCTGGTGAAGCGTGCGGCCGCTGTGCAGGCAGACGGTGAGGGTCCCCTGGGCCCCACAGGTCAGCCCCCATGCCTGCTGTGCTGCTGTCCCCAGCAGTGCTGTCTGCTCTTGAAACCAGCTCAGCGCCACAAAGGAAAACGTGCCTCAGTTTCCCCCTGCTGTCCCCATGGCTGCTTCCACCGGCCTTGCTGGGGCGTGCTGGTTGCTGTCTGTCTCCTGTCCGGTCCCCTGTCTGTCCCCCCTCCCTTCCTGGCTCCTGGGGAACAAGTCCCTGTCCTTGCCCTGTGGCCTCCCGGGTCCGCTGAGCGGGCTCTGGGCCTGTGTTTCAGACGTGGAAGTGCTGAAGGTGGAGCGGGTGCAGCTGCTGGACGCAGTCCTGAACCTGTGCACCTACCACCACCCGGAGAACATCCAGCTGCCCCCAGGGTGAGGCGCACAGCCGCGCTCCTGCCCCCCGTCCCCCGCTTCTCTGCTGCGGAGGCTCTGCCTTCACGTGCGCAGGGCGGCGCTTAGCCCTTCCACCCCCAGCCGCCTGGGAGGGGAGACCTGCAGGGTGGCCCGGGCCTGCCCTCCTGTGGTCCTCGGGGCTTCAGCCATTCCCCGCCGTGGCGCGTCCCCTCCCTCACCCGTGCGTGAACACAACACCTTGTTCCTGGAGGAAGACGAGTCTTGCGCTGCCTTCCCAGCCCCTTTGCTGAGGGAGGGCTTACGTGGGCTTCCCGGGGTAAGGTTGGCAGCGGAGGTTTCAGCGCGTTTACCAGGCTGCGCTGCCATCACATTTGGGAGGCACCCCGACCCCCAGACACCGGGCCCCAAACCCGGAGCACGAACTTGGGGGCGGCTGTGGGCTGGTCGGTTGCTGGCACCTGCTGGTGCGGCACAGCCGGCGCTGAACTGGGTGCCCTTGCATTTCAGGTACCAGCCCCCGAACCTTGCCATCTCCACCCTCTACTGGAAGGCGTGGCCCCTCCTGCTGGTGGTTGCTGCCTTCAACCCGGAGAACATTGGTGAGCCCCGCTGGCCCCCACGGAGCTCGGGCTGCGGCTGGGCACTGCTTCCCGGACCCGCAGTGGAGCTGAGCGCAGGGTCCCTGGTGCCAGAGGGCAGTCAGGTTGCGGAGCTTCGGCTGCTACTGCTGTCTCCTTGCTCCTAGGCTTGGCCGCCTGGGAGGAGTACCCCACGCTGAAGATGCTCATGGAAATGGTGATGACCAAGTGCGTTGGCCCGCCCACTGCCTGGATGGGATCCCCCGGGGTGGTCTGGTCCCTGCCGGGAAGCAGAATACAGGCTGGGCTGCCGGCTGCACTGGAGTCTCAGCCGGGGAGCCTCTGGGGTTCCCTTTGCTGGGGGGCTGGAATGTTTGGACTTGGGTTTTCAGGACTTTCTTCTGTGGCCCTGGCTGCAGGGGGCAGAGGCTGTGGAGGCTGCAGGCACCTCCTGGGCTGCCCTGGTGTCAGGTTGACGGGTGACACGGGAGACGGGAGTCGGGCAGGAGGGGGAGGCTGATGGAGATGAGGTGGTTTCATGGACAGGCGTGAGGGCGGCCCGGGCTCCTGAGTGCAGGTGGGGCCCCGTGTGGGGGCCTCTTGCTTGCACCCAAGGGAGCTGTGAAAGCACCACTGGGGCCCAGACAGCCTCTGTAGCATGTGTGGCCCAGGCTGGACACGGCTCCAGTCACACTGGGGAGGGCTGTCCTGTGGCTGACGTTAGCTGGCGCCCCAAGGACAGATGTGAGCTCCCGAGGGGGAGGGTCTGATTGTAGGAGGCCGGGGGTGGGGTGGGGGGCTCATGTGTAGAGGCAAGGTGGGCCTGCCGGGGGGTTGGGTCCAGCATGCAGTTTCCTGGTCATGACACTGGGCCCAGGATGCTGACGTTTGCATGTGGCCGTGAGGTCGCTAGCCCACTGGCGTGTGCCAGAGAGCTGGTGGCCGGCGTGGGCTCTGAAGGCTGCCGGGGCTCCCCAAGCACCTCCAAGGGAACAGTAACCAGCACCCATGTCTGGCCCCAGTAACTACTCCTACCCGCCGTGCACTCTGACGGATGAGGAGACCCGCACGGAGATGCTGAGCCGGGAGCTGCAGATCTCCCAGCGGGAGAAGCAGGAGATCCTGGCATTTGAGGGGCACCTGGCAGCCGCATCCACCAAGCAGACCATCACCGAGAGCAGCAGCCTTCTCCTGTCGCAGCTCACCAGCCTGGACCCCCAGTATGAGCTGCACCCCAGCCCCAGCCCCAGCCCCAGCCTGGCCGCGCGGACCCCTGGGGATGGCTCGTGCTGAGCCTGGGTGGAGGGTGGGTGGGGTGACCGGGGTGTGTCCCCTGAAATGGGCTGCTGACCTGTCCTTGCCCTCGTGATGCCGCCCCATGAGGCTGAGGGAACAGCAGGGGATCCCGGGCCAAAGGGCGGTGGAGCCCCTGTGGGCAGCAGGCGGCGTGGCGTCTGAGCGACCCTGCCCTCGGGGTTGCAGAGGGCCCCCTAGGAGGCCGCCCCCTCACATCCTGGACCAGGTGAAAAGCCTCAACCAGTCCCTCCGCCTTGGGCACCTGCTGTGCCGGAGCCGAAACCCGGACTTCCTCCTCAACATCATCCAACGGCAGGTGCGTCCTGGTGCTGCTGGGGGCAGGGGGGCCTCTGGTGAGACACCGGACCTGCGCGGCAGCCGCTGGACAGGGCCGGTGTCTGGGGGGCAGGGTGCGGTGGGTGGCCGCGGGGAGGGCCGGGCAGGTGCGAGGCAGGAGCTGAGAGGTGTCCCTGCAGGCCTCGTCCCAGGCCATGCCGTGGCTGGCCGACCTGGTGCAGGCCAGCGAGGGCTCCCTGGACGTGCTGCCCGTGCAGTGCCTCTGCGAGTTCCTGCTGCACGACGCGGCCGCCTCCACCGCTGGCGAGGAGGAGGAGGGGGGCGGGAGCAAGGAGCAGAAGGCCAGGAAGCGGCAGGTCAGTGTCTCCCTACCCCCGCCCCCCGCCCTGACCCCCGCAGCCCACCCTGACGCCCCTGGTCTCTGCAGCGGCAGCAGAAGCAGCGGCAGCTGCTGGGCCGCCTGCAGGACCTGCTTCTGGGCCCCACGGCTGACGAGCAGACCACGTGCGAGGTGCTGGACTACTTCCTGCGGCGCCTCGGCTCCTCCCAGGTGGCCTCCCGGGTGCTGGCCATGAAGGTGAGCCCGGGTCCCTGCCCACTTTCCGGCCAGCTGACCAGCTCCTGGTCGCCTGGGAGGGACAGAGTGGCGTTTGCAGGAACCCAGGCCTGTGCCCTCTGCCGCCGCCTCCCCCGGTGATGGGCCTCCGCCAGGGCCGGCTCGTGCTGCCGCGTCCCCCCTTCGGCTGCAGCAGCTCTGACGGGACGGCGCCTGTCCCCGCGCCTGCGCTGAGGGCCCGGCTGGGCCGTGGGTCTGCTTGCAGGGCCTGTCCCTGGTGCTGTCGGAGGGCAGCCTGCGCGACGGGGAGGAGAAGGAGCCCCCAGCGGAGGAGGACTCCGGGGACGCGGAGACGCTGCAGGGCTACCAGTGGCTGCTGCGCGACCTGCCCCGGCTGCCCCTGTTCCACAGCGTCAGCGCCTCCACCGCCCTGGCGCTGCAGCAGGCCATCCACATGGAGACGGACCCGCAGACCATCAGCGCCTACCTGGTCTACCTGTCGCAGCACACGCCCGTGGAGGAGCAGGGGCAGCACAGCGACCTGGCGCTGGTGAGGGGGGCAGCAGGGCCGTTGCTCGGGGGAGCGGCTCAGGCTCCTTCCCGGTGCCGTCCGTCCAGAGCAGGCGGTGGGGGCTCAGAGGCCAGCTGTTGTCCCCGCGGCCTGGGCTGCGGGAGGGCTTGTCCGTGCCCAGGTGTCTCACTTTGCAGCCCCTGCTGGGGAAGCGCCCCTGACGTGCCCACGTCCACTCTTGTGCGGGCAGCTTCCTCCTGCCTGGCTTCACCACAGGCCGTGGCAGCTCCGGGACAGAGGGGGAGCAGGGTGGATGTGGGCCAGTGTGGGGGGAGCCAGGGCCCTTGCAAGGCAGGTGCTCCCTGCCGGGGTCCCTGCAGTGGAGCTGGAGCCTTGGCCGCAGGGTCGAGCCGGGAGTGTGGCCGGCCTGGCGGTTCCCGCGGTCACGCGTGCCTGCTGCTGGCGGGGTGGCGGCAGTGGTCCTCCTGTGCTGGGCAGGTGGAGGTGGCCGTGTGCCCCATCAGGGCCGTGTTGCCTCCCGAGTCTGTGTTTCTCTGGGTCCTGCCCCTCCCAGCCCTGCGTGTGGGTGGGTGCAGCCACCTCGCCCTGCCCGCCCTGGGCGGCGGCTGCCTGGTGAGGGCCTGACGCGGTGCTCCCGCAGGACGTGGCGCGGCTCGTGGTGGAGCGCTCCACCGTCATGTCGCACCTCTTCTCCAAGCGCGCCCGCAGCGCAGAGTCCGACGCGGTGCTGGCCGCGCTGCTGTCCATCTTCTCCCGCTACATGAGGCGCATGCGCAAGAGCAAGGAGGGCGAGGAGGTGTACAGCTGGGTAAGGCCACCCCCCTCCCTGCGGCCCGTCCTCCGGCCCGGCCCAGCCCTCACTGCCCCTTTCTCTGTAGTCGGAGTCGCAGGACCAGGTCTTCCTGCGCTGGACCAGTGGGGAGACGGCCACCATGCACATCCTGGTGGTCCACGCCATGGTGATCCTGCTGACCCTGGGGCCGCCCCGAGGTGAGTCACCCGCAGGCCGCAGCAGGGGCCGCTCTGCGTGTCGGGGGGCTTGCTGCTTTACCCTGGAAGGGCTAGTCAGCCCCCGCGTGGGACGGGTCCCTGTCCCGGCCTGCGTCTCCCCTGGAGGGAACGTAGCTGGGGAGCCCTCTCCCTGCCCGTCCAGAGAGCTATGGGGAGCACACAGCACCCTCTGCATCGCAGAACTGCAGGGGGATCAGCTGTGGCCCCGAACTGCCCAGCCACACGTGGTCCTGTGATGAGGGGGAGGCCCGTGGGCAGTGCCCAGACTCTCCCTAGACCTCCACCTCCTTGCTCTCAGCCCTGCCAGTGAAGCTCAGGGTTTCAGGGGGGCACACTCTGCTTGGGGCTGGTTCTCACACCCCAGCACCTCCATTTCCACTGCGAAGAAGGGGTAGCACCCTGTTGCATCCAGCCTGGCTTGCTGACGTGCACAGGGCGGGGGGCTCCGTGCACTGCGCAGCCTCTGACCCTGCCCTCTCTCCCGAAGCTGGCGACAGTGAGTTCCAGTCCCTGCTGGACACCTGGTTCCCAGAGAAGAAGCCCCTGCCCACAGCCTTCCTGGTGGACACGTCCGAGGAGGCGCTGCTGCTGCCGGACTGGCTGAAGCTTCGCATGATCCGCTCGGAGGTCCCGCGGCTGGTGGACGCAGGTGTGGCCCTCGCTGGGTTAGGCTGGGTGAGGGAGGGTCCAGAGTGGGGTCCAGGCGCTGGCCCCTCGGAGAGCACCTGCCTCCCAGCCTGTCCCTCAGGGGTGAGGGCCCGACGTGGGCGGTCTGCTTGGGTCGTCCCAGAGCTCAGGGGTAGATGGGTGGGGCCCCTCAGGGTTCCGGAGGGCGTGCCATCGGACCCTGCCGGGGAGGGAACTTGGGGGGGGCCTCTCAAGCACAGCGAAGGCTGGACACCTGGAAGCCTCAGGGTTTGCGTGCTGCTGCGGAGCGGCCTTTCCGGGCGGGGGCCCAGGGCGCGGCAGCACTTGCTGAGTGAGTGACCTCAGCCCTGCAGGACCTGGAGCCGCAGCAGCTGCTGCTGTTCGTGCAGTCCTTCGGCATCCCCGTGTCCAGCATGAGCAAGCTCCTGCAGTGTCTGGACCAGGCCGTGGCCCACGACCCCCAGACCCTGGAGCAGAACATCATGGACAAGAGTAAGGCTGGGCCCGCGCTGGGGCTCAGCACCCGGGACCTGGAGCGTGTGGGGTGGGGAGGGGACGGGGGGCCAGGAGGGCCAGCGCTCCGCGCATGGGGGTGAAAGCTGGCTGCTCCTGCCGGGGATGCTGGCGGGGCTTCCGGAGTTCCGGGGACCGACGCTGCTGCTGTGCGCAGGCTACATGGCACACCTGGTCGCGGTGCAGCACGAGCGGGGAGCCTCCGGGGGCCAGACCTTCCACGCCCTGCTCGCAGCCTCCCTGCCCCCACGGCGAGGTACTGCCCAGCCCCAGCCCCAGCGGAGGTGGTTGCCTCTGGGCAGGCTGGCCGGCCTCCAGCTGACACCGTCCCTCTCCCTGCAGACGGTGTGGAGGCCCCAAAACCCCCGAGCAGCCCGGAGCCGCCTCCCGGCCAGGGTAGGGTGCGCACTGCCACCCAGGTGCGGGTGCTGGGCCCCGAGGACGACCTGGCCAGCGTGCTCCTGCAGGTGCCAGCGCGGCTTCCGGGACAGCCCCCTAGAAGCCTGGTGTCCGCCGGTGTCCTGTCCCGCTTCCTGCCCGGAGGGAGGGGTTTTACCAGGGGCTCCGCGCCGAGGGTGAGGGCTTGGGGCCAGCCGCCCAGTCAGCCCTGTGCTCAGCGTCAGTTCCCACCCAACGCGCGTCAGCTCGCTCTGCCTCAGTTTCCTTCAGCAAACCCAGCTCAGGACGGGGTCTGCCTCAGGGGGTTGCAGGGGGTGCAGGGTCAGAGGGCCGAGGGCCTGTTTGCCGAGTCCGTGCCAGCTGCCGCTCCTCCGCCAGGTCTTCCCGCTGAGCCCAGGCCCGCGGTGGCAGAGCTCCAGCGCCCGCCCCATCGCCCTGGCGCTGCAGCAGGCCCTGGGCCAGGAGGGGGCGCGAGCCCGCCAGGGGTGCCCGGAGGTGCCGGGCGTGGCGGTGCGCCTGCTGCAGGCCATGGCCACCCTGTTGAGCTCCCCGAGGGGCGGGGCCCTGGTGGCATCCATGCAGCGCAACCACTTCCTGGCCTGTCCGCTGCTGCGCCTGCTCTGCCAGTACCAGGTGGGTGCTTCTCTTCTCCTGAGGGGTGGGTGGGCCCCTGGGCCCCTCTCCCCTTGAGGAAATTGTCCAGCTGGGGACGGGAGGGGTTGAGGGGTGGTTCCTGCCGTGTGCCTGCCTCCTGGACATGCTGATGCTGCCAGCTCCCTCCCGATTGGCTTTGCGTGCTGGTGAGCTTTGTCACTCTAGCACTGCGTGTTCCATCCCGTGAAGGTGAAGAGCAAACAGCAGGTGCCTCGCCTGCGGTGGCATCTAGGTGATGCCCCCGGGCTAGAGCACAGGGTCCTGGGCCACAGCCTTGTGGGTCCACGTGCTGCGTATGTCCCCACAGCGCTGCGTGCCCCAGGACCCCGGCTTCTCGTCACTGTTCCTCAAAGTGCTCATGCAGATGCTGCAGTGGCTGGACAGCCCTGGCGGGGACGCTGGGCCCCTGCAGGCCCAGCTCAAGCTGTTCGTCACCCAGTACTCAGCGAGGCGCAGGATCCGCGACGGTGAGGGGCAGGGTGGGGGCCCTGTTAGCCCTGCGTGGGGCGGTCTGCGTGCTCGGGGGTCTGCGGGCCCTGGGGTGGCATCTGTGCAGACGTGGCCAAGTGATGTGGGGCTTAGGGCTTTGGGGAGGCACCTCGTGAGGGATGTTGGCGGTTCGGGGACTCTCCAGACAGGACAGGCCGATAGGCTTGGGGTGGAGGCCAAAAGCAGGCCAGCAGGTCACACAGGCCTGTCCCAGCAGTGCGGAGCGGGTTCCTGCACCTGGCGGAGGCCCTGGAGTTTCGCAGGGACCTGGAGGTGGTCAGCTCCACTGTCCGGGCCCTTGTCGCCACCCTCAGGTCTGGGGAGAAGTGTGCCGTGGAGCCTGAGCTCGTGGACAAAGGTACCTTGGGCTTCGTCTCCCCTGGCTTCTGGGGGGACTCGTGCACATGGCAGGTCCACCCCGACACTGACCAGCTTGCCCATCAGTGTCCCCTCACCCTAGGCAGGTCCCTGAGCCCCACCCAGTGCTGGTCAGCTGGGGTCTGGGTCCACTCATATTGGGATGGGACGGGGGGTTGTCTCCCCAAGAGTCAGGTGGTCTGGGGGCTTCCTGGCTCTGTGGCCCACGCCTGTCCCTCCTGCAGTCCTTCGGGGGCTAATTGAGGTTAGGTCGCCTCACCTGGAGGAGCTGCTGGCCGCGCTGTTCTCTGCCACCTCTGCCCTCACGGCCTCCAGGCCTGTCGCGGTGGTGAGCTCCCTGCTGCTGCAGGAGGAGGCGGAGCCCCCGGCCACGGGGAAGCAGGACGCAGGTGGCAGCAGGTGAGCAGGTGGGGAGGCGGCCAGCCTGGGGTGCAGCTGTGGCTGGCGTCGCTGAGCCTTGACTCCTTCCAGCCCAGAGGCCGTGCAGCTGGGACCTTGCTCCGGGCTCCTGGTGGACTGGCTGGAGATGTTGGACCCCGAGGTGACCAGCAGTTGCCCTGACCTGCAGCAGAGGCTCCTGTTCTCCCGGAGCGAGGTGGGCTGCCCATGGCAAGCACTGGCCCCTTTGAGATCCTGGGCCTGATTCTCATCTGCTCTGCGTGGGTCCCATGCCCCTTCCAAGCCAGTCCCCCGACTGGCCCCATCTGGTTGCTGGGACCCAGCTGGGAAGGGGCCTGGGCCTTCTCAAACGGGCCGGGCGGTGCTGTGGCTAGCAGATGGGGAGTGGACCAGCACCCCTGACGAGGACGGGTGGGCCCTGCATGGAGAACTGGGTGCTTGGATGCCCGTTGGTCCGTGGAGAACTCTGGGAAACCCAGAGCAGGAGCTGTGAGCATCTTGGTCCTTCTGGCGCCCATGGCCGTCCAGGAGGGAGCCACCTGGGCTGGAGCAGAGAGTGGTCGCGCGGCTCTGGTTGGTTCTGTGGTTTTGCTGGTGTGTGTTCTGTCTCCAAGGGTGGTCAGCTCGGCCCAAGTGTCCCTGCGGAGTGGCTGCTGGGCGCGGCGCACGGGCAGCCAGGCCGCTTCTCAGGCCGGAGCTCCAGGTCGCCCTCCAAGCAGCCGCCCTCCGCTCTGTGGCTGCAGAGGGGCCACCGACCACCAGGCTGCCTTCATCCACAGGGCAAAGGTCAGCCTGGCCCCCAGGTGCCCTCTTTCCGACCCTACCTCCTGGCCCTCCTCACGCACCAGTCCAACTGGTCCACGCTGCACCAGTGCATCCGCGTCCTGCTGGGCAAGACCCGGGAGCGCAGGTGAGCCGCTGCCCCCTGCCCAGCAGGGATGGCGGCCAGGGGCCCTCAGACACCCTCACCCTTCCCGTGGCCTTGGGCCCTGGGCTCATGGGGTTTCCACTTGGGCTCTGCTAGCCTGGCCTTCGCTGCGCCCCTGCGCCAGGAAGCCGCCCTCTGGTGGGCATCAACTCCTTAGGGCGCAGAGCTCCCTGGACCCACTGTCCTTGCTGTGGGTGGCCACCAGGGCAGACAGGGCGGGGAACAGGCCACTCCTGGGGTCACGTCAACAGCTGCCATTCACGCTGCACCCACGGGGGCACCAAGGGAGCCTCTGTGTGGCCAGCAAGCCTGGGCAGTGGGCAGGGCTGACGTCGGGGAGGGAGGTGTCAGGCGGGACTGCCCTGTTCTCTCTGCTGGACCCGGGCCCTCACCTGGTAAGCTTCCGGGGCTGTTTGTGGCCTGAGCACGTCCTCACAGGGAGGCTCTCACTGTTCCCTCTTCCCACCCCCACGCTGCGGCACGTCAGTGCCCGAAACCAAGACGGGCCTCACACTCAGCTGGGCTCCTCGCTTCCCCCAGGTTTGACCCTTCAGCCTCCCTGGACTTCCTCTGGGCCTGCATCCACGTGCCTCGGATCTGGCAGGGAAGGGACCAGCGCACCCCTCAGGCAGGTGCCCGCCCGCCGGGTGGGGTGAGGGGTGTGGCGTCTGTCCCGGGCTGACCGGCTGGTGGGCACCTGTTGCAGAAGCGGCGGGAGGAGCTGGTGCTGCGCGTGCAGGCTCCCGAGCTCATCGGCCTGGTGGAGCTGATCCTGGCGGAGGCGGAGGCCCGGAGCCAAGAGGGGGACCCCACGGCCTGCAGCCTCCTCCAGGCCCGACTGCCCCTGCTGCTCAGCTGCTGCTGGGGAGGGGAGGATAGTGTCAGGAGGGTGACAGCGCACCTGACAGGCTGCATCCAGCAGTGGGGCAACAGGTGAGGGGGACGTGTGGGTTCGGCAGCCCCGCCCGACCCCTGGCTGGTGGGCCCTAAGCCGCACCTGTGTGACCCGGGCCACGCAGCGGGGACCTGGGGGAGCACCTGGCCCTCACCCCGTCCTGCTGGCCCTCACGTGCGCGGTCCCTCTCTCCCAGCGTGCCGGGCCAGCGCTGCCAGGACCTGCTAGTGCAGCTCTACCTGCAGCGGCCGGAGCTGCGCACACACGCGCCCGAGGCCCTGCTGCACAGCGTGGGCGCCACCGCCAGCAGCATCTGCAAGGTGAGGCTGACGCGTTGCTCGCGGCTCTGCTGAGGTAGGAACCCAAGCCGGGGAGTGAAGCGATGGGTTCCCCCAGGTGTGAGAACTAAGCAGGAACCTGGTGCATGGTCGCCCCTCGGACCCCATGGAGGGTCTCGGAAATGGCTTTTCCCCTGGAAACGTCCTCAGTGGGGGCAGGGGAGAGTGCTGTCTTCCTGTGGCCCCCATTCCCCTGGCGAGGGACCACTGGCGGAGCTGTGCCGGTCGCCAGGGTGTTCAGCCAGGAAGGGGCGCGTTTGTTTTACACGGAGGACTCGGCTTCGAGTCCTGAGGGTTGGAGTTTGCCTGGGAACTTGGGGGCAGCCAGCGCGCACGGGGGGACGTTGCTCTGGGTCACCACGCGGGTCTGGCCTGTCCTGGGGGCCAGGACACAGCCCCCGGCAGACGGCCGCGGGGACAGGCGAGGTGGCAGGCTCAGCGGCCCGCACTCTGACCCCGCAGCTGGACGGGCTCATCCACCGCTTCATCACGCTGCTCGCGGACACCAGCGACTCACGGGCGTCCGAGAGCCGCGTGGCCGATGCCAACATGGCCTGTCGGAAGCTGGCCGTGGCCCACCCCCTCCTGCTGCTCAGGTACCCCCGCTGCTCAGAGCTTCCAGGGGCGGGCGGAGGTCCTCCCCACCCCAGCGGGTGCCCGCCAGGTGTGCTGACCGCTGACGTGGGAACCGTCACAGCTCCCCGAGGGGATGGCCCTGCAGCTGGGTCTCCGTGGAGGGGCCGGGGACCCCAGGATGGGCAGCCAGGCAGGTGGGCCCCAACCTGCCCGTCAGTCTGGGCGGGCATTTCAGCCAGCCCCTGGGTGGCCTGCCTGCCCGCGGGTCTGTGGTCAGGACCAGGAGCGCTCTTCCTGTCTCCAGGCACCTGCCCATGATTGCCGCCCTGCTGCACGGCCGCACCCACCTCAACTTCCAGGAGTTCCGGCAGCAGAACCACCTGACCTTCTTCCTGCACGTGCTGGGGGTGCTGGAGCTGCTGCAGCCGCAGGTGTTCCACAGCGAGCACCAGGGGGCGCTGTGGGACTGCCTGCTCTCCTTCGTGCGCCTGCTCCTGGTGGGTGCCCCTGCCCCGGGTGGGTGCCCCTGCCCCGGGTGGGTGCCCTTGCTCCTGGCAGGTGCCCCTGCCCCGGGTGGGTGCCCCTGCTCCTGGCGGGTGCCCGTCTGCCACATGGCCCTGGGCAGGGTGCCACTCCTGCGCCCCCAGGTCAGCTGCACCACTGCTTACCCGGCTGCTCCCACAGCCCTGGCCAGGTACATCTGATCAGCACAGGGTCCTTCCCCACCCCCAGCTCTCACCCTGGGAAGGCCCAGCATCTCACATGCCCAGTTGGGGTTCAGGGCTGGTTGCTCTGCAGATGCCAAGCCTGTGACCCCTGTGACCCCAGGCTCCAGTCGGCGTCTCTCTGCCCGCACTGGGAGGCCTGAGGGACAAGGTCCCTTTTGACCCTTGAGACCCTTAACGTAACACCCAGTGGCCAGCAGGAGGCGACGGCTTTGGTCGTGTCCAGAGTCCCTTGTGGGGCCTTGGGGCAGCGGGGCATGACGGGCACATGGGGGTCTGATTGCTCCGCGGGGCACGGCCACCCCTGCAGAACTACAGGAAGTCCTCCCGCCACCTGGCCCCCGTCCTCAGCAAGTTCGTGCAGTTCACCCACAAGTACCTCACCTGCAACCCCTCGGCCGCGGTCGCCTTCCTGCAGAGGCACTCGGACGCGCTCCAGTGAGTCGCGTCCCTCGCCCGTGCGGGTGGGCTGCTGGGCCGGGCGCTCCCCTGCCACCCCAGCAGGACTGGTGTCCTCAGTCGGACGTCACTCTCCCCAGCGACCTGTCCTTCGACAGCAGTGACCTGGTGATGCTCAAGTCGCTCCTGGCGGGGCTGAGCCTGCCCACCAGGGACGGCAGAGCCGACCAAGGCCTGGACGAGGACGGCGAGGGTGAGTGGCCCTCGGGCTCTGCCGGGAGGGGCTGCGGGTCCCGCCTTCCCTGGCGGCAGGGCATCCCTGGGCGTTGTCGGTGCAGGTCAGGGTGTGCAGGTGGCACTGAGGGTGCTGCGGCCTGCGTGACCTCCACAGGAGCCAGCCAGGGCCCCTCTGCTTGTCCCTGTCCTGTGGCCTTTACCACCCAGGGGTGGCCTGGCCCCACAGGCAGGGCCGTGGGTGCTCTGGCACTTCTGGTGGGCAGCTGGTGGGTTAGTGAGCCAGCCAGCGACTGGAGGCCCTGCAGGTGCCAAACCATGGGTGTCAAGTGTGACTCTGGGTGGTCGTTCAGGGGCCCATCAGGCAGGTGCCTTCGCTGAGCACCTGCCTTCGCTGAGCACCTGCCGCGTGTTCACTGAGCCCAGGGGGGAACAGAGCAGGCGGCTGGCACTCTCCTTGCTGCTTGTTCTGTTACCTTTACCATGTGCCCGCTGGTGCTGGCTCCTAGGTGGAAAGTCTCCTGATCCTCACTCGGGTGACCTCCTGTGGACAGTGGTCCTGAGTGGCTCAGTCTGCAGCCAATAGCACTGGCTTTTGTCTTCCAGAGGAGGGCTCGGCCGGCTCCCTCCCCCTGGTCAGCGTCTCCCTCTTCACCCCTCTGACTGTGGCTGAGATGGCCCCCTACATGAAGAAGCTTTCCCGGGGCCAGACTGTCGAAGGTGCGTTGGGGGCTGGGGTCCCACAGACGGCTGCTGCAGGGCATCTAGAGAGTGGGCGCCCAACAGGGATGGGGCTCTCTCCTCAGGGGCACAGAGCGCTGGAGGAAGGGCAGGGACCCTGGGGACCAGGCTCGAGACAGAGCGGAACATCAGGGCATCCCTGCAGTTGTGGAGGTGCCGGTGCTCTTCAGAAGAGCCGAGGTCTCAGGTCCGGGCGCACGTGGAGGTGGTGCTCAGGGTGCCCAGAGCGTGTGTGTGGCCAAGCTGCCATCTGGCAGGAGGGTGGGGAGGGGCAGCTGGGCGCCAATGCTCCTGGATCTGCTGAAGGAAGGGCTTGGGGAGGGGCGTGCACAACCGAAACCTTCCCAGCTGGGGGTCACCGGCCCAGTGGATGGGGACCCCAGGGTGTGGGCTGCTCCCAGGCCTCACCAAGCTCTACGGGCAGGGAGGAGGTCCCGGGAGGCACAGGCACCTGTGCTTCGCTAGGCTACCTGCACCCAGGGAGTCCGCTGAGGCCAGACAGGGACCACCCAGGGTCCCATGACTCCCTCGACCTCTGGGGCCGGGCCCAGGCCAGTTGGGGTCCTGCTGCATCAGTTCCGGCCTCACCCGCCCCTCTGCCCGGCTTAGATCTGCTGGAGGTTCTGACTGACATCGACGAGATGTCCCGGCGGAGGCCCGAGATCCTGGACTTCTTCTCGGTGAGCAGGAGGGGCTGGGGGCGGCCCTCTCTTCCTGGGCTGCGGAGCTCCGCAGCGGGCCAGCAGGTCAGGGCCGGAGGGCGGCACCCACGTGGGCCCTGGGTGGGGTGCGGGGAGGCCTTCGGGGTGGAGCAGCACGTGTCCCCCAAGCACGAGCAGTCGAGCCCAGACCAAGGAGGGACTCGTGGGCTGCAGCTCGCTGTCCACAGCTCCAAGGTCCTCAAGCCGTGTGGGGTCGGGGTGGGGCTTGGGGAATGGAGTCCCCTGCCGCGGGCACCACCTCGCCCCAGCCATCAGGAGGCCAGGCTCCTGAGGGCTGGTGCCCCAGTCACGGCTCCCGGTCCCCAGACGCACCTGCAGCGGCTCATGAGCGCAGAGGAGGAGTCCTGCCGCAGCCTGGCCTTCAGCCTGGCCCTGCGCTCCATCCAGGGCAACCCCAGGTGAGCACGTGTGGGAGCCCCTGCGGGAGCCCTGGGCCATTTTGGGCATGGAGGGGAGGTGCCCACCGAGCACGTGCATTTCCAGCATTGCCGCGGACTTCCTGCCCACGTTCATGTACTGCCTGGGCAGCCGTGACCTGGAGGTGGTGCAGACGGCCCTCAGGAACCTGCCTGAGTACACCCTCCTCTGCCAGGGTGAGTCCGCCGGCCACCCCGCCCGGTGCCCAAGCCTCCACAGCCCTTGGTCCCTGCGGCCCCCTGAGAGTCCCGTCTCCCCCACAGAGCATGCGGCCGTGCTGCTGCACCGGGCTTTTCTGGTGGGCATGTATGGCCAGGTGGACACCAGCGCCCAGATCTCCGAGGCCCTGAGGATCTTGCGCATGGAGGCCGTGATGTGAAGCAGCCGTGGTCAGCCGCACGCAGCCTGTGCTCAGGACTCGCCCGCCAGGGGCCCCAAGGCCAGGGCCGGGGCCTCTGGTTCGTGGATGGTCCCCTGCAGGAGGGAACGCTGCCCACAGCCGGTGCCCCTGCTGCTGCTGATTCAGGGCGGGGGTCAGCCTGTGGCCACAGGAACAGGCTCGGGGGGGGGGGGCGGTGCTAAATGAATTTGGGTTTGAGCACTGATGCCGTCTGCTGTGGTGTGCGGGGCGTGCGGGGCCACGTGGGGGCATCGGGGACAGGAGGCCCTGCCTGCTGTACCTCAGTCTCAGCTCCCGCTCAGGCATGGTCAGCGGGGTGAGGACAGTCCTGCGGCCCCTCAGCCCCCAAGTTCTCTGCTGGGCTCGGCTGCGGAGCGGCCTGCAGCGCGGGCAGACCACCGTCTCGCCTGCTCGGGACCCCACTCAGGCAGCTGGTGCCCACGGGCTACCTCCAAGTGTTGCCGGGGGCAAAAGCCCAGAACAGGCCCTGCCCACTAGTGCACCACAGGGCGGGGTCACAGCGCCACATCAGCAGCTCGAGTGAGGCCCGGGGTCCCCCAGGCTGCCCTAGCGTCTCCAGGTCTGCCCCCCGCCCCAAGCACACTCGTGGCAGCCAGAGCATCTTTCTGGCACCAGCGTCACGGGTCCTACTTCCTCAGCTCCCGTCAGCCCAGCACTCTGGATCCCCTGCCTGGGGCTTCCAGGTTCCGGCCCTTCTCCCCAACCCTGTCCTGGGTCCCTCTCAGCTGGGCCACCAGGGGGCACTGCGGCCAAAGCCTGCCCAGGCCCCTGCTGGACACCCTGGCCAGGCGGGCCTCCCTCGCCTCCCAGTCCCCGTCCTCCGGTCCGTGCTCTCCAGGGGACGCCTGCTCCTGTCCGCAGGGCCCCTGGCGTGTCAGTTTGTGGGCCTGGCCACCAGGACCTGCCTTCTTGCTGCTGAGTCCTGTGCGTTCTCCCCCCTGCCGCTCACACCAGCCTGGGAGGGGGGTGCCCACCTGGCCTGGGGGTGCCGAGCAGGTGAGCGAGGTCCAATCTCAGGAGCCCAGAGCCCTGGACCTGGGTGGGAGCTGGAGAAGGGGGGCCGTGGCTCAGCCTGTGCCCCTCCAGCCCTCCAGCCGGGCTCCAGAGGGGGTCTGTGAGTCAGGAAGACGGTGAGGTAGGTAGGCCAGGACAGGGCCCGCTCAGGATCTCCTCTTGGGGCCTCAGTTTCCCTCTCCTTAGGAGATGCTGCGCCCACACCCCGATGGTGGGGCAGGTGGTCAGGACTCTCACCAGGCTCCCTGGGCAGCTTAACAAGCTCCGTGCTGGGTGGGGATGGGGTGGGCAGGTCAGAGTGATGCTGCTGCCCCTGGCCGTGACCATACCTGGCTGCCCTCTGCGCCCCCTGAGCTCCTGGGCCGTGGCCCGTGGGCCCGAGGACCAGCATGAGCAGGGGACACAGCAGGAACCCCAGGGTAGGTTCTTGTCCGTCGGTCTGGGATCATTGGGTTCCCAGGTGGGTGGCCGTGAACTCCCTGGGCCCTGTGGGGTCCCCTCCACTCTGAGTCAGGAGCAGGTAGGGTTGGAGGGGGAGGGCGGTTGGGCCCTACTTGGACAGGTAACTGAGCTGCCCTTCCCGGTTGGGAGAGATCCGCCCAGGTGAGGCATTGCCAGGCTGTGCATGCACCTGCTTCCTTATAGCCGCAAGACAAACAGCTTCTGGTTTTATTTTCAGTTCTGGGAAAGGGTGGACCCTGACCAGCAAGCAGTTGAGCGGGGCTGGGGCTGGGGCCTGGGTGCCCGGGCCTTTCCTCACGAGGGCTCCCCAGGGTCAGGGCCTGGCTTTTACCCTGGCAGGTGTGGGTTGGCCGAGGTCACACAGGGCAAAGCTCCTCAGGCTCCTGGTCCAGGACCTACCCCCCCTCCCCAATCCCAGGTCCTTCCTCAGAGCAAGTTGCAGGTCTGACCCAGTTAGGCCCGGACGGAAGGGAGGGTGGTGGCACTGACGGGTGTGGCTGAGGCCTCGGGGCCTGCCAGACTCTGGCACGGAGGGCAGGCGGACCAACAGCCCTCACCCCAGAGCATTCCCTGGGGCAGCGGAGTTGGATCCCCCAGGCCGTGCTGTTCAGAGAAGGGGGAATGTCAAATGGGTCTTGAAGGATGAATATGAGTTTTATAGGTTCGGACCCTCCCAGCCTCCTATCGGCCTTCCGGTGTGGGTGGTGGGCCCACAGCCCGGTTTCCCCTGGTGTCAGCTCTGGCCCACAGGGACTTAGCGGCCTGGGGGAAGCGGGGCTGGACTCCACGAAGCGCAACTGTCTCTGACCTCAGCAAACAGAGAGGCGCTGTGTCTGCCCAAGGACACACAGTGATCAGGGGCAGGGCCGGACCCCACCCGCCCGGCCACCCGGCTGGGTCTGCACACTTCACCGGCAGCGGGAGGGCCGGGCCCCTGACGAGGGTCCCTGCGACTGGGGATTAATAATGCATTTATAACACATCATCATGGTGCCCAAAAATGATCTATAAATGGGAGGTAAATGTTTTATAATGTTTTTGTAACCCGTTATAAATGATGAATGGCAGACTGTAGATGCCGGATCAAATATTTATGACGCCCTGCGTGGGACGCTGGGCTGACACCGTGCGGGAGGGCCATCAATAATAAAGTAGATGGAAATGTAAAAGTTGCCGGCACGCCCGGCAAAGCCATTTACAACGAAATGTAAAACCTGGCCGGGGAGGCAGCCCAAGGGCCCGGGAGCCCTGGCCAGGTGGTTCCCGCTGCAGAGGAGCGGGCGGGGGCTCCGCCGGAGAACCTCCCGCCCCAGCACCTCGCGCGCATGTGCTGCCGCCGCACCAGGCTGGTGTGTTCGCCATGGGCCTCGTGGGTGCTGGGCGGTGGTGCCACAGCCTGCAGCCGCCTCTCCCCCTGGGGTCCCAGGCACCGTGCTGGTGTCCAGGCCCTTGGCCTGGGGCCGGGGGAAGGACCATCTCTGGGCAGCTGCCGCGTCTGACAACCGACCTGGGTCCCGGCAGGCTGGGCAGGGAGCCGAATCTCCTTCCACGGGTCTGCCCCGGTGCCCCCCAGGACCCCAGCAACGAGGGGCCCTCTGGCTGGGAGCCTGGGCTCGGGAGTGGGGTCTTCAGCAGGGCCCCAGGCAAGCCAGGGTCTGACGCGGAGCCGGGTCGTTGGCGCGTGGCCCACTTCCGCCGAATTCTGGCTGGTGACCGCCTCCTGCCGCGGGGGTCCCGCAGGCAAGCTGGTTTGGGAACTGCCGTGCCTGTGGCTGCTGCCTTGGGAGGAGGCTCTGAGAGCCCCCACGGGAAACACCACAAGGGCCAGGGACCCCCTTGCTCTTTCTCTTGGCCCCCCACTCCCTGTCTGCTGGTGTCCCTCGCTGTCCTGAAGGCCCAAGGCACTGCTGGCCTGATGTGTACAGGCCGGTGACGGTTCTGCCCCAGCTTGGCCCGTTGGCCTTGCACAGGTCAGGGACGCGGTTGAACCTATCAGCCGAAGGGTGTCACTCCCAGGCACGGTGCCAGTCCCTACTCTGCAGCCCCGAGGGCACCAGCTGGAGCTGGGTTTTGGACGGAAGTTCATGGAGCCTCTGGCCCCACCCCGCCCCTGCGCACCCCAAGGCTGAGCCCCTTCCGTGGCCATCGCCCAGGGCGAGAGCCGTGCTGGCAGCAGGAGGGGAGGAAACGGGGACCACTGGCCGGGGCACCCCTCAGCAGGCCGCAGGCCCCTCAGTCCCCACTCTGCTGGCTGGTCAGGGGTCGCCTCTCTGCTTGGGACCTGTTTCTCGAGCTGTGGAGCAGGACGGCTGAGCCCACGTTTAGAGGTGGCTGGAGGTTCTAATGAGAAAACGGGCCCAAACGCAGACTGAGAGGCTGGAGCCCCCTACCCCCTTCCTCGGCGGCAGCTGCGTGGGCTTCCTGCGCTCCCACCTGCCCCTGCCTCCTCTCGGCCTCCTGCCTGGGGGTCCTTCCTCTCCGACAAGTTCTTCCCCACACATGCTCCCCGTCTCAGTGCCCATAGGCCCCCATGGGGAGGCCATCTCCGCCTGCGGGACCAGGGCAGGGCCCCTCTGTCACTGAGCAGCGCTGTGCCGCTCAGCCCGGTCACGGTGTGTGTTCCAGCCAGGGGAGGTGGGAGCCAGCTGCGGGCAAGCAGGTCCAGCCACTGGACTCGCCCACACTTAGCCCCCCTCGCCCAGAGGCTGACACCGCTGTTGCTGGCGGGGTGCTGGCCTGCGCCTGGCCCTGCTGTCCCTGGGCTCCTCCCTCGGCACCCCACCATCTCGTAGGCCCTTTGCAGCCAGTGGACTAAAAAAGTGGAGGGTGTGGAGGGGTACGTCACCCCGTTGGCAGGAACGCAGCCACACGGCCCCACCTGTGTGCAGGGGAGGCTGGAAAATTGGGTCCAGCCAGAGAGAAGCATGAGTGCAAAGGTCCTGAGGCAGAGCCATGTGGGTGTCCTTGGGCTGTCGTAGGAGAGGAGCTGGGTGGGGTCAGGGCTGAGGGGAGATGGTGCCAACAATGGGGCCAAGGGAGGGGCTGATCAGGTGTCATTCCCGATGTGACCGATTATGTTGACAGCAGACGAGGTGGCAGGACAGACGCCGAGCACAGAAGGGTCCTGTACCATCCAGGCTCACACCAGCTGAGGGTGGGCTGGTGGCCATGGAGGGGGCAGGGGGCACTTCCTGTGGGAGCAGCAGTGAGAGGAGACACAGGGGGCACCAGGCTCTTGTCCTGAACACCTGGCAGGGACTGAGTGGGCTGGCAGGTCCGGGTCCTGGAGGGCAAGGAGTGGCAGCCTGCAGGTGCTGTGGGCCGGACCCTGAGGCCAGGGAGAGCAGGCAGGCGTGGGGAGGGCGAGGCCAGAGGCCTGATAAGGTCCTGGACTTTATTCAGAACGCTGTGCAGCTTGTTCCTCGCTGTGGGAGAGTGACCGCCGGGGCCAGAGGGCAGGAGGGAGCCTCAGGGGGCTGGTGTAGCAACCAGGAAGGAAGTGGGTGGGCTGAAGGAAGTGCTGTGTCAGGTGGGGATCCACCGCCGTGTGCTTCCCAAGTCACCGTCCCCGAAGCAGGCCACGTGGTGGGTGGTGGGGACATCTTGGCCCTTCCCTTCTTCACCGGCTTTTCTGCTTTGCCCAATGGCTGCTCTAGGGTCAGGACAACCCTGCTGGTTCCCTTTCCGGGACCAGCCAGCAGCCTGGCACACAGTTCCCTTTGCCCTCTTTCGGGGTGCAGGGACTCCTTAGCAGGTGTGCTCAGCAGCCCCAGCCAGCGAGCACCCCGCCATGGGGAGTCCCCGCCAGCACAGGTCTGCATGCCCCTGGGGTAGGGAGCTCACCCTCTAGCACAGGCCTCACTCACACTCAGGGAGCCGGGTGTCTGCACCTCGGGGTGCCACCGCCGCAGGGAAGAGCTGGGGTGCAGTGTGCTGGCTCTGGGCCTGAGGGCCTCGGTCCTGCCCCTGCGGGTGGTCACGGAGAGGCCCCGGGGAAACCCCTTGCCTCCTCCCTCCTTGCAGAACTTGTCAGGGCGACCAGGGGGTGTCCCTTCGGGTGTCCATGCTTCCGGCCGCCTGCCCCTGTGGAGCTGCCCTGATCACCCAGGGCCCTTAGGAGGTGCTTTTCCTTAATTATTGGCGTCACGGATGTTTTAGGTGGGAAACTGAAACGCACAGACCCCCGCGCCCCCAGGAGGGCCGGGCCCAGAAGCCGCGAGTGGACTGGCTTCCAGCGGGCACCGCACCCTGTGCCGGCCGCAGGCGCCTCTTCGGTGAATCGGGAGGAGGGCGCCCGCCCCCTGCCACGCAGCGGGCCGGAGAGTCCCGATGGGAAAGTCCGGGAGTTGCTGTCCTGCTGCGGGAGGGGCAGCGGCGGGGGAAGACCGGCAGGCCGGCCTGGCTCCGTCATTCCCCGGCCTGCGACCCGGGCAACCTCGGCTGCCCCGCCTGACGGCCGTGCTGGCGGTGGCGGGCACAGAAAACAATGACAACCGCGCGGCCTCCCGGGGAGCCGCGGAGGCCGGGACCCCAGGGTGGGCGGGCCCTGGCGGAGGCCGCCTCGCTGGGGCGGGGCCGAAGTCTGCAGGGGGCGGGGCCTAGGTGAGGCCGGAGCCAGTGCGGAGCCTGGAGGGGCGGGGCAGGAGGCTGGGGCGTGGCCTGGCCGAGGCCGGAGCCAGTGCGGGGCCGGGGGCGGGGCCGGGGGCGGGGTCGGAGCCCGCCGGCCCGCGGACTCCGCACAGTGCAGCCGGCTGGCCTCCCGCCCCGCACCCGTCCTGGTCCTGCGGGCTCCCGTGCCCCCCAGCCGCTGTCCGCATGGCCGCCATCAAGGCGCTGCAGCAGTGGTGCCAGCAACAGTGCCAGGGCTACCGGGACGTGAGCATCACCAACATGACCACGTCGTTCCGCGACGGCCTGGCCTTCTGCGCCATTCTGCACCGGCACCGGCCCGACCTCCTGTGAGTGCCCGCACGCCGCCCCGCGGGAGCTCGCCGGACCCGGCCCGGCCGGCAGCCCGTTTGTCGGTCGGCCGAGTGGAGCTGGGCCAAGTGGGCGGGAGCCAGGACGCCCGGCGCCCCCGCGGACTTAGTCAGGCGGTGACTCAGACCGGGTCCTGGGAGCTGCGCCGCTGCCGCGTCTCCGGGCGGCCGGCCCGCGGCACCGGGGTGGGGGTTCTCGGGGCTCCGTGTGTGGTTCCGCCGCTCCCCCAGCTTGTCTGGGCGCCGCCTTTAGGGCCGAAACTGGGGGCGGGGAGGGGGTGCTGAGGGGCGGGGCCAACGCAGCAGGGGGCGCAGGACCCCCCTCCCCCACGTGGTGTCGGGCCTCCCACCTTAGGGTGACAGGGGATGAGGTGGAGGCGGCCGCACCCCTTGGAGCCACAGGAGGTGGACAGCGGAGGTGCCGGTCACCTCCCCTTCGGACCGTCCGGGGCTGGGAGGCCTGGTTGCCCGACGTGTCCGCTTTGGCCCTTGTGCCCTTCCCCGCGCTCTTGGCGCGACCAGGACCGGCTACCTGGGGCAGCTCGGGCAGCGAGGCCCGGCCCACCTGCAGCTCAGGTGCCTCCTCGGAGAGGCGATGTGGAAAGGGGTCCTGAGAAGCCAGGCTGGAGCGTGTGGGTGCGTGTGGGTGCGTGTGGGTGCGTGTGTGCGTGTGGGTGTGCAGGAGGCCTGGCCCTGAGCGGCCTCTTCGCTGCAGACAGGGAAACTGAGGCGCAGAGAGGAGAGGCCCTTGTTCAGGTCATAGAGCCCGTGGGGCTGGCAGCGGGGCTCCTCTCTGCACCCAGATGTGCTCTGTGCCCCTCCGACCGCCCCTGAGCACCGCTTTCCAAGGGAAGGAGACCTGGGAGGCCATGGAGCCCTCGGGCCCGGGGGGCTTAGCCCAGGGAGGCGCCGGGTCGCCCTGGGAGGCAGAGGACGTGCGCGAGGAAGGTGCTTCCACACTGCGCACCCCAAGATGCGCCCTGACGGGTGGTGGTGGGAGGGTGGGCCGGGGATGGGCGGACTGGGAGCGCAGGGGAAGCTGAGCCCCACCGGGGTATGTTCAGGCCCTGCCCAGGCTGGTTGGGGACCACGCGGGGCCACCTGGACGAGGCCAGCGTGAGAAGCCGGTGGCTGGAAGGAAAGGTGGTAACTGGAGGTTTCCAGTTAACCATGGTGAGAGCCTGCTGGGTGCGCAGCGCTGCACACCGGACAGGAGACCCCCCAACCCTGGCCTCGGGAGGACACTTGAGTCTCAGTAAGTGAGGGGAAGCGCAAGGCAACGCCAGAGGGGTGAGGGGAACGAGCAGGCGGGGGCTGCCCGCCTGACCCCATTGCTCAGAGCACCCCACTTTCTCACTGCCGACCAGCCCCAGAAGGGAGGTGTCGCGGGTGCTGGAAGCGTGCCTGGCACGTGACTGGTGCTCGGCAGGCACGGCACGTAGTAGAAGGTCTGCAGGTAAGGATACGGCACGTAGTAGGAGGTCTGCAGGTACGGATACGGCACGTAGTAGGAGGTCTGCAGGTACGGCACGTGGGGCTCCGTGAGGAGCGGCAGGCGTGTGGCAGCTGCGGGAGAAGGGCCTGTGCAGGTGTGAGGTGGGGAGGAGGAGGCCCTGTGACCACCGGGCCAGGTTGAAGCGATAGGACCACAAGCTCAGGACCACCTGGAGCCTCCAAGGACGGGAGGGACCAGAACCAGAACCTGCCCAGGGCCTCTGGAGAGGGCACCGTGCGGCACTTGGTCGGGTGTCTGGCCCCCCAGAACCGGGGAGGGGGGTCAAACGTGTGTGGCTCTCAGCTGTCCAGTGTGTGGCCAGTTGCAGGGCAGCCGGGAAGCTCTGCGGGCCCCACATGTGGTAGGTGTGGCTGGGGCACCATCAACGCTGTCTGTGGGGCAGGGGAGTGTGACTGGGGGTGTGGGCACATGTGTCCTGTGCCCGAGCCTGCGTCTGTGCCTTGAACACCCCTCCCCGACTCCGGTCCCCCTGGAGGCTGGAGGGGACGTCCCCCCACGAAGCCCGGAGCTGCTCGGGGCCCCCAGAGGCACAGAAGAGAAGGGCTGTGAGGGGCAGCACGGCACAGGGTGGGACCGCCCCACACTCCCATCCAGTGAAGACCCCTGGCAGCAGGAGGGTGGACATCCTGTCTCCATGGCCCCTTCCCTTGGTCTCATCTCTGTCCTTCCTGCTACACAAGAGCCGGTTTCCTCTTGGCCCTTGGCGGGCGGAGGGACGGCAGCTGCGGCAGCCACTGGGCGCCGCGCCAGACAGGTGTGGATGCCGCCCGGCGCTGCCGGAGGTTGGCCCACCCACCCCACCCCAGGAGGCAGCGTGACCCGCTTTGGTGGCTCCTCAGGGACCCTGGCGCGTGTGGCGAATCTGTTACTGGGAGATGGGCCTGCCCTTGTTGTGGCTGTCGGTGTCCCGCAGGAAGGCCTCCGGGCGCCTGCAGACTTGGCTTCCGGGGAGCAGCCAGGCCAGCACAGCCTTGCCCAACCCCAGCCGCTAGGGCAGCACCCCTGCCGGCAGCAGGGGCTCCTTCTGCTCCCTGCCCTGGGCCACCCCAGGTGGGACTGGTTTCCGGGAGGGGCGGGAAGAGGGGCAGGTGCCAGCCTGTCGCCTGGGCAGGACCCCCCAGCTGGGACGGCCAGCGGGGCGGCTGGTGCGGGTGGGGCTCCGAGTCACCCTCTCTGGAGGGTGTCAAGGCCCAGGGCCAGAAGCAGGGAGGCTCCCAGACCACCACCCCAGACACACCCGCTACGGGGGTCAGGAGCCGCACCCAAGGGCTCCCCAGGGGCTCAGAGGCAGCTCTGTTCTGCGTCCCGGGCCGGCCCACCGCTCCTCCTGCATGAGGTCAGCAGGAAGCTGCCTGGGGACTGAGGCCTTCTGTTCCCCTGCCCAGGGCCAGCTGCCCAGCCTTCCGGCCACCATCTCCAGGATGGACACGGGAGGGGCCGCAGGCCCCCCTCTCCCCTCTTTGGGGACAGCTCAGGGCCCAACACCCTCTGACATCCCCACTCTAAGCCCGAAGCAGCCTGAGGGCTGGTTCCTGCCAGTGGGCCCTGCTCTGCCTGGGGTGGGGCTCAGGGTCAGTGCTGGCCTGCAGGGGTGGACACCTCATTTGCCTACCAGGTGTAAGAAGCTGGGGCCCTGGGAACTGGCGCTGCCTGGGGCCTCAGCCACCTCATGGGTCCCAAGGTCTGTCCTGGCATGTCTGCTCTGGAGTCTCTTGAACCATGTCTGCACCTCTGCTGTGTGGCCTGCCCTGTCTTGTGCCTGTCCTCCTCCACCGCCCGCCACTGCGTCTGTCTCTGCCTCCAGCTCCTTCTCTCTGTCCCGCGGTGTCCCCTTCACGGCAGGGTTAACTCCGGACGCTGGAGGTGCTCTGTGAATGGCTTCCCTCCTGCCTGCCCGGGGCCCAGCGCCCACCACCCTCCCTGCCAGGGCTGCATTTTGTTCCAGGAAATAAAGGGCATGAGGTCAGCTCTCCGGGAATTTGAAGGGGCCCATTTTCCCGGGAGCCCCTGGCCCTGTGGGTAGGAGGCTGGCCGGCTGGCCGGCTCCACAGTCTGAGGTCAACAGCCCTGGCCCGTTGTGGCCCCGGGAGGCGGGCGGGAGGTGTGGACCCCTGCCAGCCAGCCCGATCCTGCTGAGGACATGCAGCCCCGGCAGGGCCGTGCCCTTGTGGGTGCAGGAAGAGGAAAGTGGGCAGGGCAGCTCTGTCGGGGAGCACTTCCCCAGCACCAGCTGCGTGCTGGCCCCCCTGGGGGGCACCTGGCAGCGCCCAACCCTGTGGTCCAGCAAGGCCTTCAATGCAAAGCCAGGGGCTGCCCACCAGGCCCCGAGATGGGGTGCTTCAACGGCAGCCTTGGGGGCCGGTGTTGCCAGCCGGGCCCTCCTGGGACCTCTGTTCCGGGTGTGGAAATGGCCGTCCTCCCTCCGTGAGCATTTCTGTGCCCCAATTTCCCTTTTGATAAGGACACAATCATTTTGGATCAGGGCCCACCCTAGTGACCTCATTTTAAGTTGATTCTCTCCGTAGAGACTCTGTTTCCAAATCAGGCCACATTCCAAGGTCCTGGGGTGAGGATGGCACCCTGGCGCAGCCCGCCGGGGCCCCAGGTCAGGCTGGAGGGCTTCCTGAGGGCGGGGTCCCCCTGGGGCTCTCTGAAGCGACTGGAGGGCAGCCCTGACACTGGTGCTTCCGCAGCCCTGGCCCTCGTGCTGGGAGGGACAAGTGCTGAGGGCTCTCCAGCCAAAGGCCCGGAAGTGTCCGCTCATGTTCAGGCACAGCACCAAGAGCCTGGGGCGCAGCTCGGACTTGTCCTAGGGGCACGGGGTCCTGACCTTCAGCGGAAAGGCCGTCCTGCAGCCCCCGACCTGCTCACCTCTGACCTGCCCCGGGGGCTGGCACGCCTGGCCGGTGCCCTGATCTACCTGGAGCCCCGAGGACCTCAGTCTGGGTCTGGGGGAGGAGAGGTCCCCAGGGGGCCCCCGGCAGCCCCGAATCCACCCGCCGCAGCTCCCAGGTGGACTGAGGCCAGTGCGGGGGCTGGGGGCCTTTTCCCACTTGTTTGGAGACAAAATAGAACTTGTTTTCCTGCCCTCCTGCCAGTGACCCAGGGCAGGTCTGCAGAAGAGATTGAGATTTCAGAGGGATGGGGGTGCGGGCAGGGAGGGACTCCGGAGCCCCAGACTCTGAGGACGGCGCGGCCGAGCGCCCCTGGGGCGGGGGTGGCGACCCACCGTCCACATGCCCTGGACGCTGTTGGGAGGAAGGCGGGGGATGGCGGGTGTGTGGGCTGCGCTGGCCAAGGCCTCACCCAGCTTTCCGGTTCCTTCCGGTCATTTGTCCACCTCGAGGCCCATCTGTCCGCCGCCTCATCCGCGCACAAAAGCACCCTCTGTGCTCGCGGGGTGGTCCCAGCATCTGGAACGCGTTACCTGGGAGGCTGGCGGAAGAGCTGGGCAGGTTGATGAACGGCCGTGGGGCCTCCGGCTGGGAGGGGCGAGCGCACCCCTGGGCTCCCCGGCTGCCCTCCGCGAGGCCCTGCCTCAGTTTCCTCGTCTGTGCGTGAGGCCGTCCAGGTCGTGATGGGCCCAGGCCCCGTCTGGGACCGGCTCTGCCGTCAGCCGGGGCCCTGGAATTCCCCACCGGGGGCTTCGCCTGTCTTCCCACGGGAACAGAGGGGACGGGAGGGGTCAGCAGTGCGGCGGGAGGGGTCAGGCATGCTCTCCCCGGCTGTGGGGCTTCCAGAACAATCCAGTTCGTGCTGAGGGCGCAAGGGTGCCGCCCGGGCCCCTCAGAGCGCAACATGGACACACAGGTCAGGGCTCAGCCCGCTGGGCTCCAGCGTGTCTTCTGCTCAGAGCATCCCCGGGGGCGAGTGGGGGGCTGCGGTGCCCTGCGGGGCTCCAGGCAGCCTGGGGTGGTCCTAGGACCCCTGCACCCTGTGGTCAAGGGTGTGTGGGGCGGGGGCTCTAATACTCCCAGCCCTGAGGGTGACGGATGAGGGTCTGGTCCCTCAGAGGGGGCTGGGCACCTGGTGGCCACGTCCCGTCGCACCCCAAGGGGTCGACCCCGGAGGCCTGGGTGCTGGGCCACAGCGCCGCCGCCTGGCTTTGGTCTTCCCTGCTGGGCGACTTGGGGTCATTCACGGAGCCGGTCTCTACCTCAGTTTCCTCACCCTTGCGAGGTGGGCGCTGATGGCACGAGGGGGCGTGAGTGCCCAGGGAGAGGGGACCCAGGGAGTGCGGGGGAGACAGTAAATGACTGGGACCGGGAGCTCCATCCCTTGCTGCTCCTGCCAGTCCCTGCCCTTCGAACCCCCCTTGTCCCCCCGCGTTCTCACCCCCAGGCCTGGGAAGAGGCCCCCCCGGTGCCCCACTAGGTCCGTGAGCTTGATGGGGTTTGGGGGCAGCCCTGGAGCAGTGCCCTGGGCTGGGCTGGGCTGGGGCTGCGACTGCACCGGTGGCCGGGGTCCCTGTGCCCACCAGCCCTGCCCCCGGGCTAGGGTGGCGTCCTTCCTGCCTGGGAAAACCGCAGACCACAACCCAACCCGCTCATTTCTGCCTTTGGGCAGAACCGCTGAGGCCCTTGCAGACCCCACTTCCTGGGTTCAAGCAAAAGTGACCTTTTATCTCCCAGGAACTTCGATGCGCTCAGGAAGGAGGACGTCTATGAGAACAACAGGCTGGTGAGTGCCGGCCCCCGGTCAGCGTTTGGGGAGGGGCTGGGCTCACAGCCCCCCCGCCCCCCCGCCCAGAACCAGCTCCCCTCCTCCTTGGGTCAGGCAGTGGCGGGACCCCCCTTCCCGTCATCCCCAGCGGAGCCAGCCCAGAGGTGGCCCTGGGAGAGCAGGGCTCCTGGGTGGGTCCTGGGTGCCGCCGGCCCCTCCTCACCTGGGAGGGGACCCTCCACTCCCTCCCCCACCCTCGGGACCACCCCTCAGCCCCGCACTCCCTCTGGCTGCCCCACCAGCAGCCCGTGGGGCCCGGCTCCGGGGCTCCTTCAGTCCTGCATGGTCGGGCGGGGGTCCCCCCTGTGCGCATGGGGAAACGGGCCCAGGGGGGTCCTCAGGCCGAGTTGAGTTGGAGCCTGGAACCCAGACTTTTCTGGGCTCCACGGGGGTTCCTGCCTCTGGCCCCTCCCGGGTGGCCTAGCTGAGGAGGAGGGTGTCCCGCCCACTCCCTGCTGACTGCCCCCCCAGGCCTTCCTGGTGGCAGAGGAGCAGCTAGGCATCCCCGCCCTGCTGGACGCCGAGGACATGGTGGCTCTGAAGGTGCCCGACCGGCTGAGCATCCTAACCTACGTGTCCCAATACTACAACTACTTCCACGGACGCTCCCCCAGTGAGTGGCAGCCCCGGCTCTGCCCCCCGGGCGGGGCAGCACCCACCCCCCTGCTTCCTCGGGCCTGTCCCCCCACCCACCCTCGAGGCCTGGAGGGCCCCTGAGGGCTCCCAGGCCCAGGGCCTGACGTCCAGCTGCCGAGGGGACCTGCAGGCCGGGCGGCTCGAGAGGCAGGCCCCGGGGACCCTGTCCCGCCCGCCTCTGCTCTCAGGCTCCCCCCACATTCCTCGGCCTTAGAAATCCCCGGAATTGCTCTGGGCTCTTGGCCAGCCTTGCCTTCCTGCTCCCACTTTACGGGGAAACTGAAAAGTCCCCTTTTCGTGACCCCAGATCAGGGTCTCAGAGAGAGAGGGACGGGAACAAGAGGTCAAGTGGGGTGAGGCCAGGCGCCAGCGGGCCAGGTGTTGGCAGCTGGCTGGGGCGGCCCCTCCCCCGCCGCAGGCCCCCTCACCTCAGAGCACTGGGGCGGGCGGGGGTGGCCGGACACTGAGAGCCAGGGTTGGGGGGCTGGGCCAGGCCCCTGACCCTGTGTCTCCCGCCAGTTGGGGGTATGGCCGGCATAAAGAGGTCCCCGTCCGATTCGGAGGAAGAGCCTTCCGGGAAGAAGGTCCCACCCCCGCCGGCCAGGCCCTCGCCTGCCCCAGCCCGGGGGCCGCTGCTGTCTCCAGTCAGCGCCATGGTCCCCCGGAAGGATGGGGGTGCCGAGGGAGCCCCCCCGAAGTCTGTAAGCGCTCCAGCCTTGCCCTCCCCCTGGTGCTTGGTCTCCACTGCTGTCGCTGAGCGGGGCGGGGCAGGCTGATGTGACCTGCGCCCCAGCTCGCCAGATGGCGGGGGTCTCCTGGGGTCCCAGCATGGCCTCGGCTGTGGTTTCTCAGTAGCCCACTGGCTCCCAGCCTCCTTCGGTCCTGGCGGTCAGCCTATGATCCCACGGTGCGCACGGGTAAACTGAGGCCCCGGGAGGTCCTGCAGGCTGAGCTGAGCTGGAACTGTGCGCCCAGGCCTTTCTGGGCTCTGAGGGGATTCCCACCTCCAGCTGCTCCCTCTCCCCCGGGGCCAGGAGGGAAAGCTGGTTGCATCCTCTCCCCCGGGGCCAGCCCTGCCAAGTGGGCTGTGTCCCTACTTCTCAGAGTGGAGACTGAAAGGGCCAGTAACTGGGGGTTGAGCGCCTCCTGGTGTCCCTGGCTGCCCCACCGGCTGCGAGACGGGCAGCCCTGGGCGGGGACCTTGGGGGTTGGTGGGATTTCTGTGCCCTGGGGTGGGCACACTGCGGGGTCGGCCCCTCCAGATCCCTGAAGCCACCCTGGGCCAGGCTGCAGACCCTGAACTTGGCATCCAGCAGGCCCGGGCAGGAGCCCCGCTGCTCCCATCTGCCAAGTGGGGCCTCGCCAGCCAACAGGCCGCTGTGGGGAGGCGCGTCCGAGGTGGGAGCTCAGCACCCCCCGCTGTCGTCCCCCCAGGGCCGGGCCTCGGCGGGCGCCCCCGGCAGCAACGCCTGTGGGGTCTGCGGGCAGCACGTGCACCTCGTGCAGCGGCTCCTGGCTGACGGGAAGCTGTTCCACCGCAGCTGCTTCAGGTGGGGCCGCGCGCGAGCGTGTGAGCTCCTGGGGCGGGTGCTTCCGGGGGGTCCTCCCCTGCCCGGTGCTGGGGGTCTGTGAGGGAGGGGCTGGCCCAGGAGAGCTGACCTGCCCCCGCCCCGCGCCCCAGGTGCAGGCAGTGCTCCAACACGCTGCGCGCGGGGGCCTACAGGGCCACGGCGGAGCCGGGCGTCTTCGTCTGTTCCAGCCACCACCCCCCAGCGCCCTCTGCGAGCCCCACTCTGCCAGGCTCCAAGCCCCCCACCCGCCCCCAGACGGCCCAGGAGGCACGTGGAGGGAGAGGTGCAGGGCCGGGGGCCGGATCCGCAGCCCGGGAGCCCAGGGTGGGCAACTCCACTGCCAAAGGCTTCGTTCCTGCGACAGATCACCCTCCGGCCGCCACCTCCTCCCCTGTCCACCTGGGCAGCCCAGCCGGGCCCCGGCTCCCCGCGAGCCCCAAGGGGGACCCAGCCAGCGTGCGTGTAGCCAACAGCTCCCTGACGGCGTGGTCACCGCTGGCACAGGACACAGCGGCGGCCGTCAGACCCTGTCCTGCTGGGACCCCAAGTGCCCCGGACCCTCGCCCGGCCACACAAGGCTGGTCTGCCCCTCAGACCAAGTGCAGGTCAAGCCCAGTGTCTCTAGATGCAGTGGACACCCCGGCCTGGACCCCATCGGCCTCCAGGACACAGCAGGCCCGGGAGAGGTTCCTGCAGACGCCCGGAGCTGCGCCCAGCCCTGGGCCCGTGGGCACGGTCCCAGCAGCTGCCCACCCGCCTGCTGGGCTCCAGCACCGGGAACAAGCCCTCAGCTGCCTCCGCAAGGCCCTCCCAGGGCTCAGCGGGGCTGGCGCTGCGGCGCCCGGCAGGTGTGTGGACAAGGAGGACGGGGGTGCCCCTACCTTCCCACCCCCGGGTCCCCAGAGGCCAGAGCGGTTGGGATGGCTGGGACTCTCCTGCCTGGCCATGAGGCGGTGGGGCTTCACTCTGCAGACTCAGTTTCCTTCCCTGGGAAATGGGGAGAACGAAACAGGGGAGTCAGTGCTAGGTTGCCGCTGGGGGTGGGGGTGCAGTGACCCCTGGAAAGCTACTGTCTACACGACTGGGGGGATGAGGCGCAGGCGCAGCGACACTGTCACCGGGGCCCCCGATGGCACAGGCTCAGGCCTGCTAAGGGCGCCCGCTTCACACACAAGGAAACAGTCGGGGTGGCCTGGGTGTCACCTATCTGACCCAGGAGGGGCTCTGGGCCCCCTGTGCTGTCCTGCCTTGCCTGTGCCTGTTGCACACCAGACACGGGGCCGCCGCTGTCACAGGGAGAGGAGAGGCTCTGTGTCAGCGTCCTGGGGCTGCCGGGACTGGGCTGTGGGCCAGGCGGCTCACGGCTCCGAGTCACGTGCAGGGGTGCAGGGCCACTCCGGGGGTCCCTCCTGCTCTCCCAGCCTCTGGGGGCCGGGGGATCCCTGGGCTTGTGGCTGCACCCACCCCCGCAGGCCTCTGTCACCACATGTCCACTCTGAGCTGCTGGGCGGACTTGACCTTGCGGGGCCCCCCTTTCCCTCACTACAGTCCCCAGCAGGGGAGGAGGTGCCCCACCGGGCTGGCCCCTGCCTCGCGCTGCCCCGATCTGCTCAGAGCTGACGCCCCTGGGTTCCCACGGGGCGGTGGGACCAGGAGAGTGAGGCAGGCCCAGGCTGACCTCAGCGGGGGAAGGAGGGACTGGGGTGTGGCCCCTCCCTGCGTACCCCATACATGGGGTGTCTGGGGGGCATTTTAATCTCATCCCGCACCTGAGCTGAAGGCACGTAAAGTCAGCATCGACACACACCAGCACCAGGGTCCATGGCCATGTCCCTCTCCCCACAGAGGTGCTGTCTGCCCTCCCCTGGGGGGTGGGCATTGGGAACCAGGCGCTGAGAGAGGCTGAGGGGCTTCTGTCTGGGGGCCATGGTGGGAGGGACCCCTGGAGCCACCTGCCTCGTGTCCACTCTCCCGCCCACAGGGCCCCCCCAGCCACCTCTCCTGCTTCCAGCTGCCCTCCCAGAGCTGAAGGGCCCCAAGCAAGGCCATCCGCCATCCCGTCGCAGCCCACCCCTCCCCGGGCCCTGGGCTCCCCTGCGAAGGCTGAGCCTCCAGCCCTGCTGCGGGCGGGCACCACCCCAGGGACACCCCCGTCAGGGGCACCCCCGTCACCCCAGGCAGCGGGAAAGAACTCAGCTGTATCCTCAGCGGTCAGCAGGGCAGCTGCTGGCTCCAGGCCGAAGCCAGAGGCCCCACTGGCCAAGGGTAAAACCCCCCTTCAGCGGGGCAAATGAGGGATGCGGGTGCAGAGATGGCCCACGGGCTCCTGGACGGTCAGCACCCACGGGGTTCGACTGGGCGCCCTGCCTGTCTGGCACAGGGGAAGATAAGGCCCAGAGAGGCAGTGTGATTCCCTGGGGCGCACACAGCACCGGGGGCCAGGCTGGAGGTCCTGTGCCTACTTCCCAGCCAGGGCTCCTTCCCGTAACCCCCCTGCTGGGGGCACCTGAGGGTGGGCGGCTGCAGGAAGGTGGGGTGGGTTCAGCCTTTCCCAGCCGACTCTCCCCCTTACCCGGGACCCTGACCGATACGCCCCATCTCCCTGCCCCCCATCCAGGCGCAAGTGCCAGCCCGCAGGAAGGCCAGGAGGACGGGCCGGCAGTTTGGAGGGGCCGCCTGAAGCCCCTGGAGAGGAGACATCCGGCCGAGAGGTGAGGAGCGGGCGGGGCCCCGGGACTGGGACTGGCATCTGTGTCTGCGGGGTCGCGCTCACGGGCCAGGCAGGAGCCCCGTTCCAGGGCTGCACGGGGCCTGGCACGTAGCGTGTGCCCCGCCAGGGCTCACGGGCAGCTCGGGCATTGGCGGGTTGGCCCCTGCTGGCAGGGGTGTGGGCCCTTCGCAGCGTTGCCACTGAAGCGGCTCCCAGGGGACAATCCCATGAGCCCGAGTGCAGGGGTGAGATGGCTCGTTCCCACTGGCTTGAACCATGGGGGACAGTTCACACCCCCTCCCGCCTGAAAGACGGACCGTTGGCCCTGGCCGGAGTGACGGGGGGCGGCGCACAGCAGCCCGAGTCACACTGGGCCGTGTGCCCCTCACGTAAGGGAAAGACAGGAGGGCGGGCAGCGGGGGGCCAGTCAGGGTCTCGAGCCCTCGCTTGGGTGAATCAGCCTCGGGGCCGAGGGGCAGGACGTGCTCCGTAGACCCTGCAGCGGAGCTGGGCCCCCTCACCCACCAGCAGGACAAAGTGGTTGGGACGGGAGGGGGACACCTTCCCGGACCTGCCGCAGGCGGTGGGGCAGGCGCACAGCCCACCCTGGTCACAAGGCCTGAGCTCGGCCGTGTGCACACAGGGGCCACAGGCGAGGGTCTGCGGTGTGGCCTCCGCTGTGACTCCTGAGCCCGCGCCGTGCTGGCGGGGGGCCGTGCAACACCCTCCTGAGCTGGGGAGGGTCCGCAAGCCTCTTCCTCTTGGGAACGACCCGCGACCCTCCCTGTGCTGCGGCCGCCGCGCCGGGCTGGGGCTTGTCTCTGATGAGGCGCTGACCCCTGCGTCTGTCCAGGGCCCCGGAGTTGGCGGAGCCGCAGGTCCCGAGGGAGCCGGTGGTGAGGGGGACACCCCAGAAAGTGGCTGGGAGCTCTGAGCGGGGCGTCTGCGTCACTCTGACCCCTGTACAGCCGGACAGGTCCCTGAACAGCCCCCAGCCCAGCCTCTCAGGTAATTCTGGCACGAAGCCAGGGTCCCCGTGCCCTCCTGTCCCCTCTAGCCAGGGTCCCCGTGCCCTCCTTCCCCCTCTAGCCACGGTCCCCGTGCCCTCCTGCCCCCTCTAGCCAGGGTCCCCGTGCCCTCCTACCCCCCTCTAGCCAGGGGACCCGGTCCCTCCTCTGGAGGCAGCTATCTGGGGGCTGTGGCCTGTGGGCCACCCTCCCAGGGAAAGCAGGGAGGGACAGGGTCCCTGGTCAGCAGGAGGAGCTGGCAGTCCAGGGCTGGCAGTGGTGCGTGTGCATTTCGTGTGTGCACATATGTGCACAGGTGTCCACATGTGCAGGCACGCGGGAGCAAGCCTCTCCCCAGCACTCTGCCGCCCTGGCATCCGTGTCTTGCCGCTCACTTCCTGTGTGACGCTGGGCCGGTCACCAGCCTGTGGGTCCCGTCAAGGACACTGACCTCCTGGTGGACGTGGCCCGCGGAGCAGTCCCCGGCACAGGGGCCCCGGCTCAGGGAAGCAGTGGGGAGGCGGCCTGGCCTGCTGCCTGACCGCCGTCTCTTGCCCCGCAGCTGCGCCCCGTTCCCTGGCCCCCTCGCCGTCCCACCGCAGGAAGCTGGCCGTCCCTGCCAGCCTGGATGTCTCTGGTGACTTTCTCCAGCCCAAACCCGCGAGGCAGGAAGCCCCAGCCCGGAGCGGGAAGGATGAGAAGCCCTCTCCTGAGAACAAACCAGGTCAGCCCAGAGACAGCACCCCCATGCCTGCTGGGGTGCAGGTGAAAGGGCGCTCTGAGCAGGTGGCACTGGGTGGGGCCTTGCAGGGTAAGCAGGAGTTCCTGGGCCTGGAGAGAGGGAAGTCCCTCGGGGGGCCGCCACTGCGCCCCTGCTGGCAGCCCAGCTGCGCAGACTCCGGTGGGCAGTGGGTCTGGGGGAGGAGGCAGAGGCCCCGGACAGTGCGGGGTGTGCCCCTGGCAGGGGGCCGGGGGGCGGCCTTGCTGGAGCTGGGCAGGGGCCGGGGTGGCTACAGGGGCTCCGAATGGCGCCTGGACCTGTGAGCTTTGCCCAGGGGTCTGCTGGGGTGGGCAGGGAAGCTTGGGGACAGTGCAGGGGACATGGGGGGCAGGGCTGGGGAAGCCCAGCTGCTGGGGTCAGACCTCTTCTAGGACAGGCGTGAGTCACCTGGGGCCTGGTGGCCTCGGTCCAGGGCGCTCATCCTGCCCCTTCTCCAGGGAGGCCCTCGGGCCCGGCCGATGTCCCCCTTCCAGCGGACAAGGCAGTGACGTCCCCCACCAGGGTGAGTGGGCCGGAGGTGGGCGGGGCCGGGGCTCAGCCCTGGGCCCTGGACTGCCCTCACCACCCCGTCTCCCACAGCTGCACCCCAACTACATGCCTCAGGAGGAGATCCAGCGGCAGGTGCAGCAGATCCAGCAGCAGCTGGACGCCCTGGAGCTCAGGGGCGTGGACCTGGAGAAGCGCCTACGGGCCGCGGAGGGGGGTGAGCGTGCCTTCCCCACCCAAGGCCCCACCCCCCGGGCGGTCAGCCCCTGCCCCGCCCCGTCCTGCCTTGGCTGAGGCCACCCCTGGCCCCTGGCCACCCCTGGCCCTGCCCGGCCGCGCCCTGTGCCCAGCCCCGGCCTCTCCACAGACGCCTCGGAGGACGCGCTCATGGTGGCCTGGTTCCGGCTAATCCACGAGAAGCAGCTGCTGCTGCGGCTGGAGTCGGAGCTGATGTACAAGTGAGAGGCGCCCGCGGGTCCCCGCAGGCCCCTCCTCGGGGTGCAGGCTGGGTGAGGTCGCCTCACCCCTGTCTCCTCGGCAGGTCCAGGGACCAGCACCTGGAGGAGCAGCAGGTGGACATCCTGGGGGAGCTGCGCTCACTGGTGGCCATGCCCGGTGGGTCCCCTGCCGGCCTGCGGGTGGGCCTGCCTGCTGGCTGCCTTGGGGCCGCCTGTGGGAGAGGCGAGGGTCCTGTGTTGGGGGTACGTCTCTGGAGCCTGCACTCGAGTCTCCGCTCCCGACTTCCGCAGAGGGGGCACGAGCCCCAGCTCCCGACGGTGGGCAACTGTGCGGACGGGGAGGTGACCCGGGGGGTGGGGGGCAGTGCTCGGCCCCGGTTCCCGCGGTCGTTCCGTCACCGTGTTGCCAGGGACCCCGAGACCCCACCCCTCGCCCATGCAGGAGCCTGACACGGAGGAGGGGACACTGCTCCGGGCGGGGGCACAGCTGGGCTCCCGCTGACGGCAGGCTGTCCCCCCAGAGAGCCTGAAGTCGCCCCAGGACCGGCAGCGGGAGCAGGACCTGCTGACTCGCTACCTGAGCACCGTGAACGACCGAAGCGACATTGTCGACTGTCTGGACGAGGACCGGCTCAGGTGGGGGCCGGGCAGGGGCAGGGGGGGGCCGGCTCAGGTGGGGGCCGGTGGGGAGGGGGCCGTCTCAAGGGGGGGCCGGCAGGGGGGGGCCGGCAGGGAGGGGCTGGCTCAGGGGGGGGCCGGCAGGGGCGAGGAACCGGGCGCTGGCCTGATGGGGGGGGCTCACCCCTGCATTTCGCAGGTGGGTCCCAAGGGCTGGCCTGTCCCCTCACCCACACGGGGCCCCTGACAAAGCTGACTGGGAGGGACCCGAGCTCCCGCCCCCGCTGCGGCCCCTCACGGCCCCGTGTCCATTCCAGGGAGCAGGAGGAGGACGAGATGCTGGCGCGCATGATTGGGGAGCTAGGTAATGGGGGTGGGCCTGCACGGGGAGGGGGGAACCTCCTGGGGTCCTGCAGCACAGCACAGGCGGGCTCGCCCTACGGGAGTAAGTCCCGTCACGTGGGGGGTTTGAGGAGCAGCTGGTGACCCACCTCAGGGTTGGGGAGAGCTTGGCCGGCACAGGAGGCTCCCCGGGGAGGGGAGGGTAAGGCCCCTCTGGGGACCTGGCTGCCTGAGTCCCAGGGGCCGTGACCCTGGGAGGAAGGACAGTCCGGCCGGGGGCTGAGAGGTGGGCCCTCCCCCAGACCTCCAGAAGAAGAAGCCCAAGTTCCGCTTGTCCAAAATCTGGTCCTCGAAGAGCAAAAGCAAGACCCCGGACTGAGCCTCCAGGCTGGCTGCAGGACCCTGCCCGGTGGCCCGGGGCCCCCTCTGTGGCGTCTGAGTGGCCTCAATAAAGAAACTGACCACATGGCCTGGGCTCTGTCTCCCGTCCGGCGGTGGCTCCCAGGTGGTCTCGGCGATGCTGCGGGTCTGCAGCTGCCCGGGGCCCTGGGCAGGGCTGGCCGCACGGGGGCTTCGCTGCCACTCTGGGCCCTGGTCCTGGGCCGGCGGAATCCAGTCGGGCCCCCTTGGCTGCAGCCAGGGTGGGAGGGTGGCCTTCCCGATGCCCGGAGGCCAGGCAGGGACCAGGGCCGCAGAGGGCCCAGCGCTGGCCACCCTCAGTGACCCCGAGACAGCCTCGCCTCAGCCATCTCCCCAGCGGTGTGAGGCAGCGTCGGCACTGCCTCCAGCGGCTGAGGGAGCCCCTCGTGGGGGTTCCCATGGGCCCTCCCGGGAGCAGAGCACCAGCGTCCACCCGTTGGGAGGCAGGGTCACCTGTGGGTCCCAGCAACGGCAGGGCCCATGGAGGGTCTCAGCCAAAGCTCTTGGGCCTTGAGGTCAGGGTGTGACGGGGCAGTGGGGCCCCGCTGCTGTGTGGCCCTGGCCCAGGGTGCTGCCCTCTCTCAGGCTTTGGTGACCAGGGGGACCCACAGGGTCGAGGGGGTAAGTTTGGAGCAGCAGCCACGGTAGATGGGACCCCACTGGAGAGGCAGGAGGGTGGGCACGGGGCTGCCTGGAGCGGTCAGCAGGGCCTGGGCCTTGCAGGGACCTGGCTGGGTGCCACGGCGGTTCCCACCGCAGGTTAGGGTGGCTTGGACTGGGTGGGGCCGCCTGACCCCACGCCGTGTGGCCACTTCACCACCAGAGGGAGGCAGAGGGCCACCCAGCAGGGCCGGTGGCCCGGAGCAGCTCCATTTTCCTGATAAGGAAACTGAGGCTGGGAGAGGCCGTGGGAAGGCAGCACGTGGAGTGACTGCAGCCTGGATGCACCTCCTAAGTGGCTGGAGTCCACATGGGGTCTTTGAGGGTGTGTGATGTGTGAGGGGACCCAGGGTGGGAAGCGCAGTTACCCCACAAACAGAATCTCCGTCTCTTGCTGCCTGGACCCTCCCGCCCCCTGAGGCCGCTTGGCTTCCACTCCCCACGGGTCTGGAGCTCTGATTCCTGGGGCGCCCCGGCCCTGGGCCTCCCTCCCTGACTCCCAGGGACGCCCCAGCAGAGGCCTCGCCCAGGTGCCCGTCAGCCAGTCCAACTAGTCGTCTCCCCGTGGCCCTCGGTCCCGGGCGGGATCTCCAGACTGCTCCCGGAGGCCTCCCTGGAGGCGGTGGCGCAGGGGAAGATGGTGGGCGGGGGCCTCACTTGTACACGGAACAGTCCGCAGCCGCTGCCGCCGACACTGCGATCCGACGGAATCCAATTGAAAGTACAACTCCGGGACCATCTCACCCAAATTCCAATCACAGCCTCTTCCTCTTTCTTAAATTCAAAAAGCGGAACCTGTCCGTAAGCTCTCCCACGATTGCGTAAAACTCCGTCGGGATGTTGACACCGTGAGGTTCCTGCCTGCCGAGCCCCATCTCCTCTGTCTACAAGGCAGGACTTTCCGGGAAAGGGCTGCACGCACCCCCACCTCCCACGCGTGCCGGGTGCTTCCCTGCGCTGTGGCTGTGTCGCTGCAACTCCTGCCCCGGAAAACTGCATCCGGAGACACCGGGGCTTGGGGCTCGGGTGCCCCAGGGGCTGTGTCGGGACCACGAGGGGCGGCGGGGCCACCCCGCAGAGCTGGGCGGACGGCAACCAGCTCCGGGTCTGGTTGATGTCCTGTTGGCGTCACTGAGCCCTGAACGGGCCGCGCTGGAGCCTTCCCGCTGTGATGGTGACGTCCCATCCTGGGTAACCAAGCAGGACGGTTGGTGCCCCTTTGCTGGAGCGTTGGGGCCTTGCAGGGACCCAAGGGGCAGCCACGCTGGGCTGCAGGACCCCCGTGTATGTGGCCTCCTTACCACCGGAGCCACCACCCAGGCTGGGCCCTTGTGGGAGACGGGCCTGACCCTGACCAGCCGATCACACATCCCAGGGCCCGTCCAGGACAAGGTGGCCGCTGGGTACGTGTCCAGCCCCGCCCTGGCCCTCCCCCAGGCCTGTCGGGGTCCCCTGTGGGCCACTGAGCCGGCCCTGGTCTGCGGGGCAGGAGGACGCGCCCCACGCTCTGCTGAGCGTGGCCAGGTTAGCCGAGGTGCTGGGGCCAGCAGGCAGACTCAGCCGCAGGCAGCCCCGCACCCAGGGGCCCAGCCGGCACCCACAGCTCCTGTACTGGGCAAGGTATGCGTGTGGGGGCTCAGCAGCTCCCCCTCCCCACTGGTCTGCAAACGGCGTGGGGCCTGGGGTGGGCAGGGAGTGGGTCGGCTGGGAGACCTCCAAACCACCCAAGGCCTCCGGGAGCGTGGCTCCCACCCTCCTCCACAGTCTCCCTGCCATCCAGGAAGTCCTTCCCCACAGCTGACCACTCGGGAGGCCAGGTGTTTGCTGTTAGGGGCCACTTCGCCCCTTGGGCTTGGGTGTGAGGGTCCCCTCCTCCTCCCCCTCCCGCTTAGGTTGAACTTCATGTGACCCCAGGCCAGAGCTCTCGCAGGAGCCCAGAGGCCAGCGGTGAGGACGGTGGGGGACGCAGGGGTGCAGAGGAGGGAGGAGAGGGCGGGAGAGGGGAGGGGAGGGGTGAGATGAGGCCGGACCAGCCCTCAGCCTGCCTGGTGGGGCTTTAGGCACCAGCCAGGTAGCTGGCCGCTCGCCTCCCCCCGCTGGAAGTGGGGAGCCCCCAGGGACCCCCGTGTCACATGACCTGTCAGCTGACAAAACAGGATGACTCAGCCGGCAGCTGTCGGCCCTCTGAAATAATGACAAAAACAATTAGCCATCCAAGCAGTAGCCTTTCCTTAATTATCTCCTCCGAGTTTAATTAACTAGCTAAATTATCAGCAGTAATGTAGGCATTAATTATGTCAAATTACAGTGTAAAACTCACAAAGTGTGGAAAATGTCAATTCAGCTTGGCTCACCTGCCAAGCGGGGGCGGTGAGGGCCCCGCGGACCTGAGCGCGGACCCAGCGGGGCCCGGCCGCCCGGGGCTGCCTGGGCAGGAGCAGCGTCCACCCGGCTGGGCCGGGGCAGGTGCGGGCCGGGCGGCGGGGCCGGGCGACCTGGTGGGCAGAGGGGGGCCCCGGGTGGGGCCCGGGCCAGGATAGGAGCCTGCTCCCTGACCAGATGGCCGGGATGCTGAATTATTAAATTATGAATATTAATACAAATCAGACACAAAAGAGGTAATAATTTTGCTGCCCTACAGAAATAATTAACATAATTTTGATAAATTACATGATAAGAGAATCTCAAAATTGAGCTAGATTTATCTTAATTAATATCTTGGACCGGCGCTGAAAGGTAAACTGTTCCTGGCAGGGCTGGGGCAGCCTGCGGCCAGCGTGAGGCCTGACCCTGGTCCCTCGGGCCAGGCTGGGCAGCTGTGGGGACCCAGGGGCACCGGAACATCAGAGGCAGGGCAGGCCGCCCTGAGCCTCAGTTTCCCTTTTGCGAAGCCTGGTTGCTGGCCCGGTGGCCTCTCAGGGACGTCAG
Source organism: Noctilio leporinus (assembly GCA_004026585.1). Lineage (NCBI taxonomy): Eukaryota > Metazoa > Chordata > Mammalia > Chiroptera > Noctilionidae > Noctilio > Noctilio leporinus. The sequence continues at coordinate 59,953 of PVIW01002853.1, read as the reverse complement.
CCCCGACTGGCACCTTGGCCCAGCTCTGCCCGCAGGGCCCGGCTCTGGGACACCGGCCCACAGCGGAGCCGCACGCCGGCCTGGCCGCCTGGGCACACTGACCGGGGAGCCAGGGGACCCACGTTCTAGTTCCAGCAGCTTGTCCCAAGAGTCTGGAGGGTCTGACCGGCTCTCCGGGCCTCCGTTTCCCTTTGGTACAATGGCGAGGTAGACTCTGAAGGCTGTGGCCTGTCCCTCCTGTCCCCCCTTTGCCCACCCCCATTTCTCTGTGAGTCCTATGGGAGATGGAGGGACACTGACCAAACCAGCGGGGCCTTCAAAGATGGAGGACTTGCCTGGTGCAGTGGGCACCCAGGACCCCCAGGGCCCCCAGGGTCGGCCAGCCTGGCGTCTGGGCCTGGAGGCCACGGGCATTGTATTGTGTGCAGATGGAGTGGGGATGGTGGAGCTGTCCCTGACCCCCTGAGAGGCTCCACCGCCTCCTGGAGCTCAGTTTCCCTGCTGGGGCCGCCCTGGAGCAGCCAGCCAAGCGCGTGGTCCTGGTCAGGGCAGAGCAGGGGGCAGGGCTGGGAGCGTGCACTCCAGCCTGCACCCCCACTTCCTGAGCAGCCTCGGTTTTCCTGTCTGTGAAGTGGGACAGACACCTGCCTCACAGGGGGCAGGGCTGGGAGCGTGCACTCCAGCCTGCACCCCCACTTCCTGAGCAGCCTCGGTTTTCCTGTCTGTGAAGTGGGACAGACACCTGCCTCACAGGGGGCCCCTGGCCTGGGGGTAGCAGGGCTTTGTGAACCGAGCAGTGGGGACCCCTGTGTCCCAACCCCCGACCTGGAGAACTTGCAGACCAGGAGCCTGAACAGCTCAGAGCCTTGAGCAAGGTCAGAGGGCCGGGCCTCAGGGATTGGCCAGGCCCTGGGTGAGGTCAGAGGGCAGCAAGTTCCTTGTCCACCTTGTGGGCTTGTTAGGGGTTTCCAGGTTGATCCGAGGGGCTCCTGGGAGCCGTTGCAGGATGTCAGACTGGGTGACATAGTCAATCTGGGCTTGTTTTTTTTCTGAAATGCTTAATTGTGAACCATTTCAAACACAAAAAAGTGCAGAGCACAATATAACGGATACCCCTGTACGCACCACCGAGATTAACCAGAGGCAAACACTGGGCCCTATTTTACTAAGTTATTTATTTGAAATCCTAGTAAAAGTATTTAGAAAGTTGGAGAGGAGGTGCAAGTGGGCCAGCTGGCTGTGGGCTCGGGAAACAGGTTCTGGAGGCCGGGCAGGGCCCTTGGGCCGGGACGGGGGAGCCACTTTTGCCCAATTCTAATCAGAGCGCTGGCACGCGCTCCCTTTTCAATACACGTTTAATTTTAGAATCGTTTAGACGTACAGAAAAGGTGCAAGAGCGCGCGCCAGCCGCCCTCTCCCTAGCACCCCGCCTCACCCCCAAGCCCGCGGCAGCCGGACCCTAGCGCGCACTGTCCTTGTGGCTGAACCCACTCGCGTCCAGCTCTGAGGTGCAGGGCCCGGGAGGCGGAGGACCCCGCCGGGGCTGCAGCCTGGCCGCGCTGTGCTGGTGCCACCTGGGCCGGGCGCGGGCCCTTGGGGACAGGGCTCTGGGCTGCAGTGAGGGTGGCGGTCACCTCCGACCTCCCCCCGCTTCCTCCCCCATAAGACGGGGCTCATGGCAGCCCTTAGGGTGGCCCATCCCTCTGCCAAACGGGGGTGGGGGTAGTAGTGCTCGGGGTCTGTTTCAGCGTCTCTGCTCACCCACCGTCCACCACCCACCTGCCCGGCCCTGCGCGTCACCCGTGAGCCGGGGCAAAGCACCTTTGCACCGCAGTGTGGGGGTGACGTGGGTTTACACTGCAAGTGACAATTCACACTGACAACTCCCGGATGACAAGGGCTGAGAGCGCGCCCCGCACCCGGGCTGCCGGGTCAAAGCCGCGAGCCTCGGCCTGCGCGGCGCAGGGCAGGGGGCTCCCCCTCGCCGGCTCCCTCTGGTCCGGGGGAGCCACGTAAGGGCAGGGCTGTGGGACCCGGTGCTGGTGCTCCCCGCGGCCCTCCAGGTGGGCTCCGCGTTGCCGCGGGGACCCCCAAAGCTGAGCACCCGCCGCCCGCCTCTGGGAGGCGCTGCTGGACCAGGGTCCTGGGGCCACCGGCACGGCCCGAGGGGGCTCCGCGTGAGGGCGGCGCCTGGGCGGGGCGGGGCCTAGTGGGGGCGGGGCCTCGGGCCGGGCGTCCCGCGCCCCTCGGAGCGCGGCCTGCAGGTGGCGCTGCGGCGTTTCCGAAGCGGCGCGGGGCCGGGCGGGCTGGGTGCGCCCCGCGGGTCCCGGGTGCGCAGCGGACCCGCGTGCACTCCCGCCCCGCCGGCGCCCGGTGTCCCGCACACGGAAGTGCATTCCACGCAGCCCGCGCGCTCGGCCCTGCGCCGCCAGGTCACGCTGGGCCCGACTGCGGGCCCGAGCTGGCCGCGTCCTCGCCCACGCGCGGCGGCCGCCGGGCTCAGCAGACCCGGCCTCTGGTGGGCTCGCGCGGGGCGCTCGGAGCCTGGGGGTCGGGGTGTGGGTTCGGGTCTCCCCAACTCACAGCTCGTCCCCCTCCTGGAGTGGCCCCTTCTCTGCAGCCGTGGGCGGGCCGGGCCGGGGCTGCCGCGCGCTGTCCCCGCCGCCCCCCGGGCTTCCTGCGGGGCCGGAGCTGAGACGGTGACGCCCTCGTCGGCCGCCTGCGGGGCTCCCCGGGGTCCCCGGGGGCTGAGAGCGGTGGGGATCTGCGGGGTCGCTGCTCCGGGCCAGGGCCGCAGTAAGAGCTGCGCTCAGACCGAAGGACCGACGCCCGTTGGCTCGCGGTGGAGGGGCGCCCACCGGCGCTCACGTCCGTGTAAACGCCCGCGTACACACGTGCACAGAGGCACACGCAGGGAGTGGCCGCTGTGACCAACAGGGCTGTGACTGGGTCGTCACACAGGCAGCTGGGGGCTGGGGTCCCCCGTCGGGAGGAACAGCCTCCTGCCACCGCCGCCTCCGGACCTGGGGGAGCCCGGTACCCCGGGTGTGCAGCTTCGCCGCCTGCTCGGCAGGGATGTCCCGGCGCCCGGAGATGCGGAGAACACGTCCTACGAGGCTCCCCGGAACCCTGACTCACACACCGAAGACGTTACTGTCAATGGCCGGGTGTCCATTGCTGTCACACAGGCGAGGGTACATTTGGGGTGCAAAGGGGCTATGCATGTGACAGGCTGTTACCTTCCAAGTAGGGGAGTGGCCTGCCGGGTGGAGGGGGCGGCTCTGCAGGCAGCACCTTCCTAGACCCCCAGGCCAGCGACGGGGTCACAGAGGAGAAAGCCAGGCTCAGAGGGGTCAGGCGGCCTGCTGCAGGGCCCCCAGCCAGCCAGCGGTGCAGCAAGGGCCCCGCGTGGGCAGGGGCTGCTGGCACCCACAGGCAAGGTGGTCCAAAGGGACTGGAGGCCTCCCTCCCCCTCCCAGGAACTTTGGACATCAGGGGCTCAGGTGGGGACCGGTGGCCTCATGGTCAGGGAGAAAACACAAGTGCATAAAAGAACACCCTCCGATGGATTCAATTATACGTGATGCCTAGAATGGCTGCCGAAGTTTCCAGCCAAAAAAATAATAATAACAACAATCGCATAACGTTCCTCCCAGGGCCCCAGGGACAAATTAAAACAATGTAGAGAGAGTTCCTAATTGGCCTGGGCTTAGGCTCCTGAGCGACCTTCAGGGGTGGTGGTGGCCGGGCTCTCTGAGGCCACCGGCCTCCTGCCGGCTGTCCGTGCATGTGCGCACCTGTGTGTGTGTGTGTGTGTGTGTGCACTCCAGTGCACATGTGTGCACATGTGTGTACACATGTGCAGGTATGTGCATGCACACATGTGCACAGACAGCAGGGCTCTGTCTTCCTCAAAAGCCTCCAGCTGCCTCGCCACCCCCTGCCGTGGGCTGGACAATGGGGACCAACGGTGGCCTATGTGGCTGCCTCTCCCAACACCTGTTTGGCGAATGGGCAGACACCTGGAGTCCAGGCCCGCAGCCCCAGGGACAGCTCGGGGGAGCCTGAGCCCCCACCCCCGCGGCCCCTGGGACGCACCCTGCTCAGGGAGTGGAAAGCTCACTGGAGGGAGCACTTGACTGAGCAAAACAATCCTTCCCTGCTGGGAAATAAAGCCTCTAATCAAGCTCTGATTAAAGGGGACCTGAGGCATCTGAGGTGGTCCAGCAGGGCTGTGTGACCCTGGACAGCATCCAGCCAGCCCCAGCCTCACGCTTCCCACCTGCGAAACGGCCTGAGGCTGGGGCCTAGGAATGGGGGGCACGCCCCCACTCTCCTCAGCACTGCAGGACGCCCCTCCATGGACAAGGGCTGCGGTGGCTTTGGAAGGCAGTGGGTCTCTGAGTTCTGGGGACCCTGAGCTTGCCTGTTCCCTGGCAGCACAGAGGTCACGCCCGTTTTTCAGGTTGAGGACTGGCTCTGGGATTGGGGCGGGGTGGAGGCAAGTTCCCAGAAACCCAGGATGGGTTCCGTGGTCCATGTGTTCACAGCATGTGGGGCAGTGGCTCCGGTAGGTGAGAGGCCCCCCAGGCCCCTGTGGCTCCTCAGGCAGCCCTTGATTTCCTGCCACAAAGTGCCTCCCCATCATTCTGCATCCTTCCCCTCCCCCTGCTGTCCCCAGGGTGCCCCAGCCAGGGCTTACACCATTGGTGCTCCTCCCTGTCACAGCGCACAGGGCCCAGCCACCGTGGGGTCCCGGGGGCTTGCTGCCCACCCACCACGGTGGTCACAACCTACGGCTGGCGGTTACGAAGCAGCCTTGCCTTGCTTCTCGTTAGGAACTGAATGGAAATGGGTATATTTGAAAAGAATCAATACATTGAAAAATGAATGGACAAATGAACATTTATGTGTGATGGAAAAAAATACATGGAGATGGAAGGAAGGAAGAAGGAAGAAGGAAGGAAGGAAGGAAGGACGTCTGTGGGTGGCAAGCACGTGGGCTGGGAGGCCGCTGCCCCAACCCCACCTGCGTCCTTCAGACCCCTGACCCTGCCGCTGTCTGTGGGGCTGGGTGGCCCCAGAGGCTGGCCGGGAGGGGTCAGATCCATCAGCCCCTTCTTCTGTCCGCACAGCAATCGCAGTGTCTGAAATGAACAGAACCGCGTCCTCAGCTTGGGGGACCACACCCATCACTTAGGAAGGTGGGAGGCCGGTAGGGGTCCTGGCCTCCCAGCCATGGGCAGCGGCTGCAGCCCCCGTCTGTCTGCTGGCACCGACCACTGGGTGAGAACAGCTCCTGGTTTGGGTTGGGGGCCCGGTCAGCCCGTGGGCCCAGCAACGTTGACTCTGCCCCCATTTGCAGATGGGCCTCCTCTTCCCTGGCATGGGCTGGTGGCAGTCACTTTGGGAGTCCGGCCACTCTGGTCCTGATCCACACTTGAGGATGTGTGTCTGTGTGCACGAGAGAGAGGGAGGGAGAGGGAGAGGGGGAGGGGGGGGGAGAGAGAGAGAGAGCTGCCCCCACCCCCGGGTAACTGCTGCCTCCCTCCTGGCCTCTGGCCACAGCCCCTCCTCCTCCCTTGCACCTGCCGGTACCGTGCCCTGACCTGCCCACCATCTCCACTCACGGCCCGGCCCCTCCTCCACCACCCCCTCCTCCCCGCCCCCGCCCCCTCCGTCCTGCCCGCTCCTGTCTCCAGCTGCAATTACAGCTAATCAGATACCTGAGCCTCTCACGAAGCTGTTAGCTGCTCCCCCCGCCCCGGTGGGAAATCAACCGGCTGGACAATTAGCTTTTTACTTGCAACTCAGATTCTGATGCAAGCAATAAACAACTCAGCACCCCCTCCTCCCTTCCCCGTTCCTCCCGGCCCCCCTCCTCGGCCACCTTGGCCAACGCCCCAGGGGCAGGTGCCCGGGCCCTGCCGCTCCCGCCTGGACTGGCCCAGCCCCCCAACACTGCCCACAGCACACAGGCCCCGGGCTGGGCAAACCGGGCCCTTGTCCTGCCCTCCGTGGCGGGTTGGGAGCCCAGAGGGGTGACCTGGTGACGGGACCCCGCAGGCTGTGCTGTGGGGGGATTGTCTACCCCATGCTAGCCCAGGCTCACATCCCCTGTCTGCGTGTGTGTGCGTGTGTCTGCGTGTGTGTGTGCGGTGTGCGGGCGCACGCCTGTTTGTAATTAAGCAGTTAATTGCACCGGGTTCTTGATTAGCTTTGGGGGATGGTGATGTTCTAGCAAGAAGAGGTGTTGTGTACAGTTCAGAATCATTTAGAGAAATTGGAGCTAATTTTGCTGTCTGTGCTTATTACTGCATTAATTTAATTTGGGTTGCTTTTAGCTCATTAACACATCTAATTAATTCGTTGACATCACTATTAAGATGTCTCTTTGAAATTGGCGTCTCCAGATAATCAGGATGGAGAGCCTGACACGCCGGGCGCGGGGCTGCCTGGGAAGGGGGGTGCGCAGGAACCAGACTAATGAATTTTCCATCAGAATCGCACGGTTTGTCGGCGGAGGCGCAAGGGCGGCGGGGAGCGCGCAGACAAAGGAAGGGGGAGCCCGAGAGCTCAGCGGCGGCTGGCCGGGTCTTAAATATTGAATTGGTTACAAAACAAACAGCCGGCGGAGGGGCCGGGTGTGCTGGGCCAGGGCGGCTGCCTCCCTGCCTGGCACCCCCTCGCCTGGCCCACATTGTCTGGACCTGGCAAGTTCAATGCCGGGTTCAGCTGGAGGAGGCTGCCAGGGCCTGGGGACAGGAGCAGTGAGGGGCAAGCCTGCCATGGGGACGAAGAGGGAAGGGGGGAGGGGGGAGCTGGAGGGGGGTCTTGAGGGCTTCGGGGTGACCCCTTGGTGAACAGATGGGAAGCCAAGGCCCAGGGCTGGAGCAGTGAGCAGTGCTCTGTAGGTCACAGGATAGTTTGGGGACATCTAGTCGAGGGCACAGACAGCCCAGGTGCATGCTGGGGAGCAGTCACATGCAGGGGGACTGGTGGGAAGTCCAGAGGGCACCACCATCCACACAGACACCCCCGTTGGTCCTTCGGGGTGTAAGGACGGGGGTCTGGGGAGAACAGGGACTGCAATGCAGGGTGTGGTGGCCAGGTTCTGAGTGTGGCATCTTCCAGGGCGGGTCCTTTTGGGGACTCTGGACAGCCCCGCACAGCTCCCCTTCCAGTCTTGTCCCCCACCACTTCGCTCCCTTCTGGAAAGCCCTCCCTGTCCTCGTCTTGGGCAGAGCAAACTATTTATACTTCAAAGAGTGGTTGCAGATGTCCCGTCCTCCAGGAAGACCTCCTAGGTCTCCCCGTAGACTCTGGTGGGCAGCAGGTTCCTTGTGCTATCCCACCGCCTGCCTGCTGCTCCTGAAGATCTGGGTCTGCCCCTGTCTCTGGTCCCACTGGCGCATCCGGACAGCAGCACATCAACAGCTGCAAGGCCGGAGCGACCGGCTCCCGCCCCAGGTGTAACAGTCATCAGATGCTGTGTAACAAATGGCCCCAAACAGCAACATGTTTACTTTGCTCTAAAAAATGGGGCTGTGTGGGCAGCTCTGCGTTCAGGCCACTGGTCCCTGCGGCTGTCCTGGGAGCCAGCAACTGTCGGCTGGGGTCTACATGGGCCCCACCCCAGCTTCGTGGCCTCCTCACGCCACCACAGCTGGGTTCCAACCAGGTGGCCGTGTCTGGCGTTTTCATTTCCTGCCCTTGGGAAGCAGCTGCTGGGCCCGCCCAGGTTCAGGAAAGGGACATGGATTCCACTTCCTGGCAAGGAAGGCTCTGGAAGAGCATGGGGGGACCGCAACCATCCTTGGGAGGTGCAGCCAGTGTTCCAGTAAGAAGGAAGCTCACGTGAGATAGGAAGGACCCCAGAGTTGTGTGATGACACGGCTCTGCATGTGAGCTAAAGGCGACTGCTTTTCTTTCACCAGTAAAATTGGCCCCGGCTTGCCCAGGGACGGATGCAAAGACCCTTTTCAGAGAGGACACTGTACCCCAGCAGGCCGTGGTGCCTGGCTGGGGGCAGAGGAGGGGGGACCCATGTCTAACTGTCATGAGGCTCCAAGTGTTGGCGCACCGGCAACTCCAGACAGGAAATAGAGCGTGGTCAACCTCCGACGGAAAGGAACCAGGCCGTGCAGGGACAGTACGTCCTGGTCAGTTGTGAGGACTCAGGGGAGGGAAAGCAGCTACAGTGGCCAGACTCCATGGCTCCCAGTGACCCTTGCCCCCGGGCTTCAGGACTGTTGTGAACCCCCTCCCAGGATGCATCGGGGCAGGTCACCTGGCGGGGGCCCCTGAGGACAGCGGCTTCGCCTCCCTCTTGCGGGTCACTTGTTTGGGGAGCTGTGCCATGAGGCAGGAGGCCTGGCACAGAGGCGTGAGACACTTGGTGGGGGTCATCTGCCTCAGTAGAGCCTTCAGAAGGGGCCCCCGCTGAGAGGCCTGCCCCTGACGCTGTGGTCACGACAGTCATCGGAGCTGCCTGTCACAGAGCCCTGGGCCACCGTCAGCGGCATGCGGGCGTGTGAGCTGCACGGCGTTTATAGCCGAGGGAACTGGGTTCAGAGAAGTTAGGTGGTTTCACCGAAGACACACAGCCCTCCGACCCGCCTGACCCCCACGCCCGGGCCATTCTGCCCCTCTTCGCCCTGCGGTCCCAGGGGACCGGCCGATCCTGCGGCCTGCTTCTCCCCCAGCAGAGCGGAGCGGAGGGGAACGCCAGCCTCATCACGGAAGGCGCAGCCATCGCTGTAATTACTTCATCTGCCAGACGTCACCCTCCGCGCGCCCCAGCCCGGTCCCCAGGCTCACCTGGGCTCCAGTTAAGCTGAGGGCCTCATGAAGACAGACAGGAACCGGTGTTTCAATATTTCTTATAATTCTGCATTCTCTCTAATGTCTCTCATGCTAATTTCATTATGCAACACAGCCGGCACGGTGATGTAATTATTGAAAAGTAATTTTGCAATAAATGAATTTAAATGTGTTGGAGTCCGTTGTAAATTCAGTCTCATGTGAGGGTGGTGGGTGCAGGCAGGTGGCAGTGAGGGGGCCCGGTCCTGTGTGGCCCCGGCTGGGGATCACCTTACACCTGCCGGCGACAGACAGACGGGGGACGGGCAGGGCGCTGAGAACCCGGCAGCCTGGCTGCTCTCTGTCCCACCCACGGGGTCCCAGCTGGGCCCAGCTGCCCTCAGCTCCCCTAATGGTCAGTGTCCCCAGACTACGTGCTGTCCCTGGCTGAAGATCCCAGAATAAAACGCAGACCCCTGTCTTGGCCAACCTCCCTTCCTCTGCTCTCCCTGCTGACCCTCCCCCTGCTTTGACTCTGTTCCCACCCTGGGCCCCCCTGGCCACCTGAGCTGTCCCCACCCCTGGGACACACACTCCTCTGAGGTCACTTTAGCTGTTCCCAGGGCCACTCCCATCTCCCAGCACCCGCTGCAGGCCAGCTCTGAGGCCACCCTGGAGGTGCCCCTGGCCCGCAGTCCAGCACTTGGTGCGTCTGGCAAGTGACACCAGGAGAGGACAGCTGAGCTGGGACATGCTGGGGCAGGCTTCCTGTGACCCTCGCTAAGCTCCCGCAGAAGAGGGCTGGGCATGGGGCGGCGGGTCAGAGGGCCCGACTCGGAGGGCAGCGCCCTGAGTTTCCCCCTTCTCCAGGGAGCCCCCCGGGCTGACCCAGGCCGCAGATGCCTCGCCAATCTCCGTGCGCCGGGTGCTGGGAAAGGGTTGCTAACCAGCGGTGCCCACAGGGTGGCGGGACAGCAGATAAGGGCCACCGTGGTGCAGGGGGGATGGAAGGACACCTGAGTGAGGGGAGAGGGGGCCCTGTATGCAGCAGGTGCCCATTCAGGGAGAAACAGCGGGTCCTGGTCTCTCCGCCCAGCAGGCTGCCCACCAACAGTGAAGGGTCCCGTTCTGCTGGACTCCGGCTCTCCAGAGGGGCCGCTGGACCCGCCCGAGGGGGCAGTGGTTCCCTGTCCCTCCCGTCCTGGGGCCCCTGCAGTCCCCTGGCGCACAAGGGAGAGCTCTTTATTCACTCATTCCCTCCCTCACTCATTCCCTCATTCATTCATTCCCTCATTCACTCATTCCCTCCCTCCCTCATTCATTCCCTCCCTCACTCATTCCCTCATTCATTCATTCCCTCCCTCATTCATTCCCTCCCTCCCTCATTCATTCCCTCATTCATTCATTCCCTCCCTCATTCATTCCCTCCCTTACTCATTCCCTCACTCACTGTCAGGTGGGCCTGAACCCCCTTCAGGGTTGGGGGCGGTGGTGGAGGAGAGTGGCAAGGACCCCCCTGTCACGCCTGGATCTCTGCCCCCTCCGCACAGCCCCCCTCACAGGACAAACCTGATGTGTAAATTGGCACCTCATTGATTATTAATGAAGTGCTAATTGCTCTTTGCAACCGATTTTGATGCCACTGCAGCTGCGGCTGTTTGTGGTGCACGCGGCCCCCTCAGCCCTGGGCCCAGACCGGGCGCCTGCAGTTTGCAACCAGGCGCTGGCAGAGCCGGGGCGACAGGGAGGCTGAGGGCCCGAGAAGCCGCCTCTGGCTAACGAGCGGCCTTGAGAGCAGGGCTGGACGTGCCCACCTGCCCCGTGGCCAGGGAGGAGGGTGCTCACCGTGGGCCTCTGCCGCACTGCAGCGTGGGACTCGAGCTGCCAGGCTGGAAGAAACCGCGGTGCCACCTGCCCAGGTGATGGGACAGGAGTGGGCACTGCTCTGGGCCAGTGGGTCCTGGCTGCCCGGGCCCAGGGGCCTGACGCATGGAAACACCGGCCTCTGGACCTCGAGTGGCGGCTGCTCTGGCGGCACCAGCTGGTTGCCCAGCAACGGGGCTGAGGGATGTCCCAGGGGCAAGAGGGTGGCCCTGGTGACTGGCTCCCCGAGCGGGGAACAGCGAGCTGGTGAGGACCGGAGTCCGACAGGAGCTTCCGCAGGGCGGGCGGCTGGCATGGCCACAGGGCGTGGACGTCCCGCCTCCTGGCAGGTGCCTGAGGTCCCAGACTGACGCCAGCACCGGGCTCCCCCACGGCTGAGAGGGGCTGTCGCTCTGGCCCACGTGGGCCACTGCCCAGGGAGGTGGCTCCTTCGGGGGGGCTGAGCCCAGGTTCGGGGGGCCTCGCACAGAGGCTGGAGGGAGGCAGTGCTGCCCGGGAGCACCACAGTGCCTCGGTCACCCGCCCACTTCCACCTTCGCCATGTGCGGGGCCGCGGGAGGAGTGTGCGGGCAGAACAGGGGGTGGGGGCCCCTGTGGCCCGGGCAGCCAGAGCTGCAGGGCACTGTGGGAGGCTCTCGGGCTGGACTCACATCCCTGTGAGGGGGTCCGTTCAGGCCCTGGGGCTGCACCTCCGGGGTCCCTGCCATGCCAAGCTGGGAAGGAGCCCACCCACTCTGCCCTACACACTGACAGACAGGGCCGCTCAGATGCATGTCAACCAAAAGCTTGTCAGGGGTCTGTCCTTCTGCACAGTGGCCAGCTGGTCAGCGGTGCCTGCGGGTGCGGCTCCGGGCCTCCACGTGGCCTGGCCTGGCCCTGGGTCTGCCTCCAACCCCCAGGGACTCCTAGTCCAGCCCCGCAGAGCCCTGTCTCCACCCAGCAGGCCCCTCATGACAGGGACCCGGGTTGGGTGCCCGGTGGCCTCGGCTGTGGTGCTGGGGCTTTGGGAGGGTTGGGCCTCCGGGGGCGGCCGATGGGGCACAGGTGTCCTGCTGGCGGGTGCAAGTGAAAGTGGGGCGAACTGGGCACAGCTGAGGGCCCTCCTCTGCCAGGTGTCCTAAGGCAGGGCCAACCTGCCCTCCAGACTAACCCGGCCTGGGAGGCCGCTGTGCCTGGGCCGCTTCCAAGTGGGCTCTGAAGACGGGTGTCCTGTCAGCGAGCAGCACACCTGCCTTTCTCTCCGCCTGTCCGGCCCGGAACGTCTTCCTGAGTGGAACGCACAGTGATGTCCAGCTCCTCCCGATCAACACGGATTAGGTCTGCGGGCCGTGCTTTTTCCTTGCTGCGTAGTACTCCACGGCCAATGCCAGGCATTCAGGTCCTTTCGCTGCAGGCCCAACCTCGGGGGCTCACCCTTGAGGAGGTTCCTGTCCTGGGCAGACGTGCAGCCCCAAGAGACCCCTGGGCAGATCCTCCTGCTTTGTTCAGGGCTCCCCTGATGCCTTTCCTGTCCCTTCCCACCCTCCCTGCTGTGACTTCTGCAGCCAGAAAAAATACTTCAGTAGCAGGTCAGGCAGGGGGCGGGTAGGGAGGGAAAGAGAGGGATCAAGGCTTCCGCTCAGGGAGGGTGTGAGGCAGCGAGGTTGGTGGAATGACCTTTCCGCCACACATGGGACAGACAGCCTGACCCCAGCTCCTCGGAACCCACCAGGCCCTCGGGACATGGCCATCATGGCCAGGGGAAGGCAGGGGCTGTTTTGAGGTCCCCGGTGCTCTGAGTGGGGGTCTGCGTGGCTGGCTTGGCTCCGAGGGGCCTCTGCAGCTGTCTGCTAATAAGTGGGTTCAAGGGCGAAGGTGGGGCTTTCACTGGAGTTGCTGTTGCAGAGCGATGGGGAAGCAGAGGGACCTGCAGGTGCACAGAGCGCCCCCTCCTCACTCACCTGTGCAGGCCGCCCCTCCTCGCCCCTCCTGCACCCCCACCTGCGTCCCCTCTGCCTCCGTGTGGTTTCTGAGGGGTGGGAGGCAGGTGATCTTGGGGCTGAAACACTGGGGAGCCGGGAGGGCGTGATAAGTGGGGGAACGTGTGTGTTTTAAACAGTACATACAAAGAATGTAATAAATATTTAATTGTATTTTATTAAATACCAAATTGGTGATGGCTGACACTTTATTAAAGTGTCAAAGTGAGTGTTCGTACGCTAATGACTCACTCTAACAAGGCGGGAGGCGCGGGGGCTGCCGGGTGTGCGGGAGGCGCGGAGGCCCAGGCGGTGCACCCCGGGAAGTCGCACCTATTAAACTATTATTTGCACCTAGAGGCAGCTCATTAATGCCTCCTCCAGCGCCTCACCTCTCGGTGGCTGACCCCGGCCTCCGTCCCCAGCGCAGCCTCCAGGCCAGCACAGCCCATAAAATTAATAATGACTCCCACCTAATTGAATTCCTGACAAATGGAGACCCCTTGGCGGCAGGCTCGGGGTGCCCTGGCCTTGGGCTGGTTCCCGGTCAGGCTCTGGCAGGCTGCCCCACCCCTCCCTCCCGGCCCCACGCCACCTCTCGGGAGTGACCGTCCCTCCGCCCCCTGCCGGCCTTGTGGGAGCTCCATCCAGCGGTGAGAGTCGGAGCCCTCAGGCCGGGCCACCTCGGGGCACCCTGCAAGGTGGGCGAGAATTAGGACAGGTGGAAAGGACCCGCTCAGCACCCACGATGGCCTCCTGGGCTTTCCGAGGCTGCCCCTCTGTCCTGAGCTTGCCGGGCAGGCCCCGCCCCGGAGAGCCAACCTCGCCTGGCTCATCTCCACCCACTTTCCTCCCTCGTGGTCCCCGCCAGGCACGCTGAGCTCCCCCTGCTCTTCCGGCTGCCCTTCCACCCCTAGCTGGGCGCCAGCTGCAGGTTGGCTCCCCACCCCACGCCTGCAGGGCCACCTGGGCACAGCAGCCAGTGTCCGGCACCCCGCAGGGAGCCTGCCTGCCCTCGGTCCACCCTACACCCACCCACCCACCCATCATTGATCCCCATCCATCCACTTACCTATCAACTACCTACCTACGCATCATCCATCTGCCCTCTTTCGGATTGTGAGAGCCTGCCTTCCACGCCTTCCCTGTGAAAGAAACTTCCTAATTGGGCGAGAGGAAACAAAGTATCACCTGCCGCTCCTGGTAACCTCAGGCACCCTGCCCTTGATACAGTATCAACAAGGTCCAACTCCTGGTAACCTCAAGCATCCTGCCTGTGATACAGTATCAACACGATCCAACTCCTGGTAACTTCAAGCACCCTGCCTGTGATACTGTAACAACACGATCCAACTCCTGGTAACCTCAGGCACCCTGCCCGTGATACAGTATCAACACGGTCCAACTCCTGGTAACTTCAAGCACCCTGCCCTTGATACAGTATCAACACTGTCCAACTCCTGGTAACTTCAAGCATCCTGCCTGTGATACAGTATCAACACGGTCCAACTCCGACTCCTGTTCCTTGCGGCCACTTGGGTGAGGAGGATCCTGAGGTGGAATCCGGGTGCGGTGGTTGGAGAAGGGCCCCCAGAGACGCCCCTGTCCTCACCCCAGACCTGAGAATAGGTCACCCTACGTGGCGAAAGGAAGTCTGACGCTGCAAGGGACGACTCGGGTGGGCTCCACGCAGGACTGGGGTCCTTACAGAGGGAGACGGGTGGTCCGAGAGGCAGGAAGACATGGCACTGCTGGCCCTGAGGACAGAGGGGGGCGTCGAGGAGCCGAGAAGTGCAGGTGCCCCCTGGACGCTGGGAGAGGTGGGGGACAGTCTCCCTGGAGCCCCCCGAAGCAGCTGATGTCCTCAGTCGAGGAACGCAGCTCGCTGCTGTTGAAGTTTCCCATCTTGGGGTCCCTTGCTGCTGCCGTCAGCCAACCCCAGGTCTCTTCTCTTTAAGCGCCCAGTCCGGGGGCAGCAAACAGCCCGATGTCTTCAGAACGTTCTCCCCCTCAGACTGAAACCGTGGCCACCACCCCTCGGCCCACCCCCAACCCCCGCAGCGCGGGCCCCGCCTCGTGCTGCCCGGGTGGGACCGCAACTCCTCCAGGGACCTCGCAGAAGGGCAGCCGCGCGGCCCTCGGCCTCTGCGCCGGCTCCTTTCACTGGGCACAGCGCCCTGGAGGCCGGTCTGCGGCCGGTGTCGGTCAGCGCGTCCTCCCTCGTGAGGCTGAGGGACATTCCGTCCTCGTGACTCGCGCTGCTGTGAACGCGGGCGTGGGAGTCTCTCTTCAAGACCCGCTCTTCCACGATTGCCCCCTCATCTCCCAGCCTTTTGGGAAGACCCCTGGGAGTGGGGTGGCCGGGTCGCCATTCTGTTTACTAGAGGAACGGCCATGCTGCGTTCCGCGCCGCTGCGCCGGGTCACCTCCCTGCCGTCGGTGGGCAGGGTCCCAGTGTCGCCAGCACCTGGCGTCCTCCGCCTGTTTTGGCGGGTGGCAGTCCTGCCGGGGGCACCTGGGCTCCCTCGGGTTTCTGTCCTGGACCCGAGTCGCGTCCTGTCCCGTCAGTGTGACTTGGAACGTCTCCAGCTGGCCTCTGACAGCAAAATGGGACCCTTCCCTTTTCTCCCTGGGCGCCCAGCGCAGCAAGACCGCATTTCCCAGTCCCCCGCCACACCCACACTTCAGCCGTCCACCCTGGTGTCCACACTGCCATGCAAAACGGGACTCACCCAGCTGGTGGACAAATGACTGCAGCTCAGAGCCAGGAGTCCCTGGCAGTGCACGCCTGCGACTCTTCACTGTACCCCCACTCCCATGGCCGGTGACCCTCACGGGGCCCCTTCCTGTGGTGCTGCTCCTGGGCGGCAGCTGGCGAGTCTGCGACTTCAGTGCAGGCCTCAGTGTGCCCGCCTGCGCAATGGGACCACGCATGGGTGGGGCAGTTCCGTGGGCCACCACTAGGGGGCACCCCAAACTGCCACTGAGGCCGGGCTGGCCAGGAATTGGCTTCCTATCCTGCCCTCCCTCTATGCCCTGCTGACACCTCCCTCCCTGAGCCCGGGGTGACGGGGCACCTGGGGCTTCACTCGAGGCTGGGCCTATGGGGCAGGGTGCTGGAGGGACCTGAGGGCTGCAGGGACCCCCTTCTCTCTGCCACCTCCCCCAGGGGCAGGGGGACAATCACCTACTGACCCACCCGTTTCCTTCCTAGCTGTTTTGTCCCATTTCCGGCCCCCGCTGGGACCCACCCAGGCAGGCAGGGCGTCAACAGATAAACTGGGATCCTAACTCACACCTGCCCCAGGAGCTCCTGGCGGGGCAGCGGCCTGGAGGCCCCGTGCCAGCCTTGCCCAGCCTTAGCTTCCTCAGCTGTGAACCAGGACATTCTGGGCACCTGCCCCGCCAGGCCCACGCAGGCGGAGGCTTGACCAGGTGCTGGCGCCAGGAGGCTGCAGGGCATAGGGCTGCTGTTGGGGACCCACGCTGGCCCAAGGTCAGGGGGATCCCTGTTATTCTCAGACCTGACAGGAAACCTGCAGACACCTGCGGGGATGGGTGCAGAGCTGAGGTTGCTGTGTGTTCTTGGGCAAGTCACATGCCCTCTCTGGGCTGGGAAAGATGTGAGGTCTGAGGTCTCAGCTTTCCTGCTTGGGTTTCACGCAGGCGCCTTCCCTCCCGGGGGCAGGTGGGGAGGCAGGTGAGCCCACCCGCAGAGGTGGAGGCCCACCCTGCCCGAATCCCTCCAGAGGCAGCAGCGCAGAAAGTGGGCTCCACTGCTGCAGATTCGAGGGCGGCCCCCCAGGAGGCGGGAGGGCTGTGCGGGCGCACAGGACGGCTCAGCAATGGTGGTGGAAGCCGACGGGTGGGGTCAGACAAAAGGACACGCCAGCCTGGCCTGGGCCACACAGTGAGGACCCAGAACAGCGCCCGCCCTCCAGGCCGCCTCCCCCCACGCTGTCCCCTTGAGGGGCCGCAGCCCCACCACCTGATTCATGAGGCTTCGGGGGTGTTTGTCTTCTTGGAAGGCCATTTGGGGGTGGGAGCTTCGCAGTGGAATCCGGAGCCTGGGAACCTGGGGGACTGATTCCAACACCAGCAGCTCCAGCCCGGGGGGCGGCCCCGGGAAGCCGCTGACAGGACGCAGGGAGGGGACGGGGTGCACGGCCGTCCGTGGGCACAGCGAGCCCGGGCCTTCGGCTCCGCGTGAGGTGGGAGGTGCGCCGTGGGGGCCGCAGCCGCCACTAGCCCCCCCGGCAGCGCAGGTCAGGGCCCCGCGTGAGCTGGAGCGTTTGTGAATAAAATGGCTGGTGTCTCCGCTTCGTGTTAAAACTCACGCTGCTGAGTGCGTGTGTTATGTACGGAACAAAGGGGGTTTCATACGGCCCCTGCGTGGGTCTGAGGGGTCTGCCCGGGCCTCGGCTGGGGCCGGGGTGCAACCTGCAGCCCCTGGGGCTCGGGCCCCAAGCGGGACATCCTGGGTTTGCTTCGGCTGAGGGGCTGCACCTTCTGGGCGTCTGCCTTGGCTTCCCAGAGCCCACGTGGCAGGGTCCGTGAGGTCTGGCCCTGCTGCAGAGGCGGGAGGGGCCGGGGTCCTGCCCCTGGCCTGGCCTCTTGGCTTCTCTGGGCCCAGCAACCCTCCAGAAGGTGACCCACTGCAGCTCAGTTAATTACCGTGGACCAGCAGAGTGGGCAGCACTGGTGGGGAGACCTGGCAGCAAACTGGTGGCGGGTGGCCTGGGGGACCAGACCCACTTCCCAGACGAAGAGGCTGAGGCCGCTCCTGGGAGCTGTGAGAGGCAGGTGAGCACCCACACCGCTGACCCTCCGAAGAAAGAGGCATCTGCTGGGGTCCCCTCACTCATCTCCCAAGGAGGCAGGCTTCCCACCTCCCCCGGCGAGGGAGTCCCCTCCCCATGGCTCCATCCCACTGCAGACTGGCCTTGCCCAGCTCTGGAGCCTGCAGGACCCAAGCAGGAGGCGCTGTGGGGAGTGGGAGGGGGGTCCCAGGGCAGCAGTGGCTGGAGGTGGAAATCAGCCCGGGATGCCCCTTTGGGGGAGGCTCCGGGGAAAAGCAGGGTGGGGCCAGACTGGACTCCGTTTGCACAGCCCCCACTTGACACTGGGAGGCCCGCACGTTGATAAGGGGGTGAACGGAGGGCCCAGCGCCTGCTTCTCATTATCATTCAAACGGTTGCATTTTAAAATTCTATAATAAAGTGACAATGTTCATGTTCCCAGACAATTCATGTCCACACACTGACCAGGTCACGACCCGCGGTGCCAATCCCTTCATCCAGGGATTAAATCAAACACGTACGACCAGTTTTCTCGGGGATGTTCCATTAAAGGGGCCTGGCTGTGGGCTCCCCCTGCCCCCACCTGGGGGACAGCCCCTTCTCAAGAGGTTCCCTCTGGGTGGCCACAGGCTGCCCACAGCCCGCTCATCAGGCTCTGGCCTCAGTTTCCCCATCTGTAGCAGCATCATCCTCCTAGTGTGGGCCAGAATTGATGAGGAGAACACGAGAAGTCAAGTGCAAGGTTTGGTCACCAGTATCTGGGTCTGCAGGGCAGAGGGAGAGGGATTTTTGAGGGGAGGGTCTCAAGGAGCTCCTGCCCCTGCCAGCCTTCCTTGGTCCCCAGTCAGTGTGACCTCCGGGGACATGTCTGAGGACCCCGCGGGGGGCCCGGGCTGGGAGTGGGGAGCCCGGCACTGCTGCGGCAGGGACCACCCCACTCTAGCTCGTGCGACATTCCCATTTCCCGGTTTGTGGTCACCGTTGCGTAGGGTCCTACCCAGCGAGGCCGCAGCGTCACCCCTAATTTGCAGACAGGGACACTGAGGGGCTCAGGCCCCTCAAGTGAGCAGGGAGTGAAGTCAGGGTGCTGACGCTGTGGTCTGGCTCCAGCTGCCCTCCAAGGGTGAGACCAGAGTGTGCCACCCCCAGAGGGCCAGGGGCCTCAGCTCCACCTCCCAGACGGGTTGTCTGAGGGCCAGAGCCGCCCAGGGACACACGGGCACGGTCCCCTCGCTGGACCGAGGCCCGGGGGCCCCATGTGGCCGCATGGAGCAGACCTGCGTGCTCAGGGCAGCTCTCCGAGCACCCACCCAACCCAGCACGTGGGCCTGCACTCTGCTGCCCAGGGAGACCCCAGACCTCCCTGGGGTCTGGCCGTGGGGGCACACCCGTCTATCCCGAAGAGCCTTGGGGAGTGGGGACCCGCAGAGGGACGTGATGGAGGTAGCAGGGCTCACAGGGGAGAGCAGAGTGAGCCGCTCCTGGGCGCAGGGCCACAGCCTGGGGATGGACGGTGTCTCCTGATGCCCAGGTGACCCTCTGTGTGGCAGTCCCCACCCTGCGTGTCCAGGACCCCTGGGCGGGGCAGACGTGAGAAAACGCTGCGCTGGCCTGGTGTGGGTAGGTTTGGTCCAGTGCGGTCCTGTCCTGCCCCAGTAGCGAGCACAGAGGCTGGAGAGAGCTGGGGGTGAGTGGTGGGCGGCAGGACCACCGGACCGAGGGGCTCTCAAGGGTCCCTGAGTCCTCATTCTGGGAGCCACGGAGGTCCCTGCTGTGGGGCTTCAAGGGGGTGATAGGACCAGGCCCACACACAGGAAGTCCCTGCCGGCGGCTGGGAACGGGTTCCAGGGGCCTGGGCCACGGGGAGCAGGAGAGAAACCGGGGGGCTGCAGTGGGGCCTGGGGTTGCGGGCAGGCGGGGGGTGCGGGCAGGCGGGGGGTGGTGCGGGCAGGCGGGAGGGGGGTGCGGGCCATGCCCATCAGCCCCCAGTGCCGTCCTCCCTGCCCCCTGGACCCATCCCTCCTGCGCTACAGGTAACACTGTTGACTGGTAGTTCTCCTGATCCCTTTATCCTGCACGTTAATAAATAATTTACCTGAATTATTCACAGGGAAATTTCAACATTATTAAAAATTAACCAACTTAAATGAGTCTCTGGTAAATAGCTGGGGTGGGAGCAGCACCCAGGGCAGGAGGCAGGACCAGGTAGCATGGTGGGGCAGCAGGGGCTGGGCCGGCGCTCAGGACGGTGCCCCCTGCAGGACAGATGTCCCCGTAGGACAGGTGCCCCCGCAGGACAGTGCCCCCTGCAGGACAGGTGCCCCCTGCAGGACAGGTGCCCCGGCAGGACAGGTGCCCCTGAAGGTGCGCAGGGGGCCCAAGGCAGCCCCGGGGCAGCCGGGAACCAGGCGGTCGGTAAGCCCCGTCCCTTGCTGCCTGCCCCCAAGTGGGTCCTAGTCAGTCCTGTTTATTTTTATTAAGGGGTCCAGGTGGAGGGTGCTGGCCTCTGAAAGCTCAGCTGCCTAAACAAGGGGTCTCTCAGAGGCGCCGTCCTCACGAAGCCTGGGTGCCGGGTGGGCGAGGCACCGGGGCCAGCAGCCCAGCCAGCCCTTCGTCACGTACTCGCCACAGCGGCCCCGTACCTCCCACGGAGACGCACATGTCACGCACAGCACGCACCTCTTCTTGGACCACCCGACGGTCACGGGTGGGAGGCCCCACGTGGCCAGAGCCACCACGCCGCAGGGTCCCTTCCTGACGCTTTGGCACCCGCGCTCTCACGGAGGTCAAGGGCTGTGCACTGTGCGTCCCCGGCTGGGCCTGCGGGGACCCATCCACGGTACCTCCGTACACAGGTCACTGCAGAACCAAGTACGTGGATGGATTTTTTAAAAAGATTTTTTATTTATTATTTTTAGAGAGGGGAAGGGAGGGAGAGAGGCAGAGAGGGAGAGAGACATCCATGTGTGGTTGCCTTTCACCTGCCTCCATCTGGGGACCTGGCTTGCAACCTGGTTATGTGCCCTGGCTGGGAATCGAACCATCGACCTTTGGGTTCGCAGGCCAGCGCCTTATCCACTGAGCCACCAGCCAGGGCCTATGGACAGATTTTGATTGATTAACTAGAATGGATTGGATTTTAAAGTCCAAGCCTGTTGCTCGGAGGTGGGTGGTGGCCTGCTGGGGTGGAAACCGGGGTCTGCAGCCTGGCCGGCCCATTGGACACGTGTTGAGGGGTGGGTAGTTCATGAAACTGGCCCAGCCCAGCGGCACCTGAGGGGCAGGGCCCTGTGGCCGGAGCCCCGGGGAGGAGGCTACCGCCTAACCTGCCAGGCCTTGACTTCATATTAATAAAATTACATCCGAGGATGACCTCAGAGCCGCCTGTCCACGCTCCTGAAGGCCACGGTGAGACCCTCATAAAAGGTTATTAAGGAAAGTAAATAACTCAGGAGGGGGTTCCTGGAAGAAGCCCCAGCCAGCACAGCCGGGCGTGGGTGGACCCCGGGGCCCTGCCTGTACTGAAGAGTCCCAGCAGGGGGCCAGGCGGTGGGAGTCTGGCTGGCCACTCGGGTTACACACTGAGCAGAGAATTGTGGGTGTGGGGGGCAGACTCAGGGTTTCTTTGGGAGGTTCTGCGCTTAGGACCCAGAGGGGGAGCTCGCTGCTGTCTGCCTGGGGGATCGAGCAGCTGAGCTGCAGGTCCAGTGTCCGGTGAGGAGGGACGAGAAGCCACGGTGGCTCCTTGGGGGCAGGAGGACCGTTCAGTGTCCTAGAGGACCCCTGGGGCCCGGGCTGCCCGGTGTGACGTGCGGAACTGCAGACAGATCATCTGCAGGTCTTGGCTCCTGTTGGCTCATCTAGGGATGGTGACATCCTGGCTGTGACCCGGGGCCTGGCCGGTGCACGTTGGGCTCCAGCCCCGTTCTGCAGACATGGGAGAGGGCCGTGTGCGAGTGGGGGCGCACTGCATGCTCTGGAGACACGGAGGCTGAGCAGCTCCCTGCTCCCAGCTTGGCCAGAGGTGGGCGCTCTGTGCCTGCAGGTCCCACCCCGTGCTCTGCCCCTCCTGCGTCTGCAGCAGCTGGCCGCAGCGTCCCGGACGGCGGGCCTGCAGCAGACGGGCTGCAGCCTCCAGTTGCCATGGTGCTGTCACGGTCCTCCCGAAGCCACCTCCTGGGGCAGCTTTCCAACGGGGCGGCAAGGTGGAGATGAATGGAGTCCCTTCCCTGATGTGGGCTGGGCTTGGGGACCTGCTTCCAACAAAGAGAATGTGGCGGCAGAGGCAGGTGTGGGTTCTGGGATCGCAGTCCGGGTTCTCCGGGCCCCTCGCTCTGGGGAAGCCCCGGGAGAGGTTACTTTCCGATTCACGGGGGGACACTGGGGCCTGACATAGCTGAAACAGTCTTGACAAGGAAGAGCCACGCCGGAGAACGCACACGTCTGGATTTTAAAACGCACGGTAATCCGCCCACCGGCTGGGGCCTCAGGCGCGCAGACCGTAAACCGAAACTAGAACGAGGGCCCAGCGCCGGACGCTGGCTGCGCGCTGACCGGGGCGACAGCGTCCACGGGGGGAAGAGCCCTCCTCAGCGATGGTGCTGGGACCCTGGGACATTCCCCCGAAGGAGGGGGACCCCTACCTGCCGCACGAGAAACAAACTGTCTCACAGCTTCGGGCCACGGTTAAAACTCTAAAACTCCTGAAAGAAACGTCTGTGCGGATCGTCCTCACTTGGGGTGGACCCCCCTCTCTCAGCTGGGCCCCCAGGAGCGAGGCAGCAGGGAGGGGAACCGGTGACGTGGAGGCCACCGAGTGTTCAGCCGCTGGCGTTTGGAAGGACGCCACGGAGACGGGGAGAAGGCGACCCTCGGGGGGGAGGCACTTTCTGCAGGTGTCTGAGGGGCTTGTCATTCTCCAACCCGACACGGCGAACCCCCCACTTTTACACCCGGGCCAAGGACTCGGGCGGGCGTTTCTCCAAAGAAGACGGACGGACGGGCAACCCCACGTGGAAAGATGCCTCGTGAGCTTGTGGGAAACGCAAATCCGACCCGGGGTGAGGGGCCGCCCCACGCCCGCCACGTGGCCAACGTAAACGGACGAGGTGGGTGCGCTGCCCACGCGTGTGCTGTTGGCGGCCGGTGGCCCCGTACCGCCCCCCAGAAAGGAAAACTGGCTTCCACGTAAAAATCTGCCCCCCGGTGCTCACAGCAGCGTGTTCATACTGTCCCCAAACTGGGAGCCACCCAGGGGTCCCCGAGCGGGTGGTGGGCAAGCCCAGCGGGGCCCGTGCACACACGGGAAGTCTCAGCCGCGCAGCCAGTGGGCTTCGGGCCCACCGTCGGGGGGTGGACCTCCCGGGCTGTGACTGCCTGCGCCCCAGGTGTCCAGGGCAGCCCGCTCTGTAGAGACGCAGGATAGAGCTGCATTGCTGGGAGCTGGGGGGCCGGGGAAAGAGGGGGCCACGGTGAGAGGACCCGGACTGTGGCAGTTGCTCCGCTCAGTGACTGTTGCAAAGGACAACGTGCACGTCTGTGGCAGGTGATGGCAGCGCCTCAGGACAGCTGTCGGGCACGGGCGGGTGCGTTGCTGTCCAGCTACTGCGCGAGGGCCCTGACCCTGTGAGCTCCCGCCCGCATCCCGGCTGGGGTGGGTGCGCCGGGCCCCGCTTCCTCCCCTGCGACACGGGGTCGCGACAACACGGACCCCGAGGCTCCGGCTGTGGCCTCCCGCCTCCCGCCTCCGGCCCCACTCAGGTCCCAGGCCGCCCGACTCCACGGGCTGTGGGCTCGCTGGACGCTGGGCAGAGACGGGGCCGCCCCTTCCCGCGGCGGCCGCCTCCGCCTTCTGACTTGTCTGGGTTTCTCAGCGCCGGTAACGGGCGATCCGGTTGGCCGAGCCCTTCAGACAGTCGGCGCAGGACCCCAAAGCCTGAGTCCCCCCGCCAGGAGGCTGCGCCTGGGCTGAGGCCCCGCGGGAGCCACGTTCTTCCCGGTGCAGCTGGTTCCACCTTTCAGAGAATTCGCGAGGTTTGAAGTTATTTGTAAACCTGACAACTGGGAAAACGTGCAGCGTTTTGAGGACGGAAAGGACTGGAGGACGGAGGACGGAGGACAAGGGAGCCTGGGGCTTCGGCCCCCCGGCAGCAGGCTCCCCACCCCACCCTGCAGGCGGCTGTGGCCCTGGAGCGCCCCGCGCACAGCCACAGGGAGCTGGGACACCCAGGGGGGGCGGGGCCCTGCCCAGTCTCCAGAGGCCCAGCCGGTGGGTGGGACCCGACCCCGAGGCCGCAGCCACGCGGAAGCGGCAGGTCCTGGTGAGGATCGGGGCCCCTCGTTGCCTCTGCTCCCTCACCACCCCCCCCCGCCCCCGGCAGCCAGCTGGACGTCCTGAGCTGAGAAACCTCCTGTGGTCTCAGCCCCTGCACCTGCCACCCGCCTGCCCCGTGTCCCTCCTGCCTTGTCTCCTGCCCCAGGTTGCCCCTCGCAAGCCCCCGGCGGGGCTCCTGCTCCCTCGCACGCCTGCTCTCCTTCTTGCTGGGCTCACGCCCCTGGTTATGACCCCCGGCCGCCCCCGGCTTCCCGGCATCTGCACCTCCGGACCCTGAGTGTCAGGAGCACCCAGCACGTCAGGCTGTGGGCCGGAGCGTGGGTGGGACCCCTGTGCACACGCTGTGCACCCAGCATGCCCCCTCCTGTCTCCCTGGGACAGAGCGTCACTCCCGTCATCTGCAGGTGCTGTCAGGATGGCAAAGGCGACAGGCCTGCCGAGGTCACTCAGGGAGCGGGGAGCCCATGGGAACCAGCCATGCTGGGTGCGTGGGGAGCAGGGGGCTAATTGCCTGTGCGGATCTGGGGTCTTGGGGACTGTGTGTGCTCAGAGCAGGGCCCCGAGTGAACCAGGTGGTGCCACAGTGACCACAGCACGTCAGCCCTGTCCCCTTGCCAGGCAGCGACCGGCACCCGTTGTGACCGCCGTGGGAGGCAGGCGGGAAGGGAAGGACCCATCGCTGCAGAGTCAAGGCCTTGCTGGGAGAAGGGCAGGGTGGGGACAGGATGGGGGTACCACCCAGAGGAGCCCCCAGCAGGCCCAGACCGTGAGCCCCCATCACAGGGGGCAGCGGGGTCACATGGTGATGCTGCTCCCCGTCACCTGGGATGAGACACACCTGATGGGGCTTCGGGGGTCACAGGGAGGGGGTGGGAGAGGCCCTCCTATGGCAGGGACACCACCCTTGCTGGGGGTGACGGGCCGCCCCAGCTCAGGGCAGGGGACAGGCCTGGGGCCCAGACTGAGGCCTCTGGCTGCAGGGCACCCACAGCCCTGGGCTCTCCAGAGTAACTACCAGAGTGACACCCTGAGGACTCTCTTCTGGACCCCCAGAGCCACTTCTCCCAGGCTGGCCCTCGGCCCCGTGGGGCACACGGGCACTGAGGCTGACTCTTCTGACCCGAGTGCAGAGGTTAATGGAGGCAGTGGGGTGGGCCCAGCTGGGAGGTGCCCCCTCTCTCAGGAAGGGACAGAATGAGGACAGATCAAAGCTCAGGGGTTTATGAGCCGCAGGGGCGGCAGCCGGAACGGACTAGGGGTGGGTTGGGGCCGGCGCCAGGATCCCAAGACCCTGGGCCTTGAGTGTCCCTGGGCCAGGTGCTGAACAGAGCAGCCTGGGAGGCAGAGGGGAAACCGAGCTCTCCCCGTCCCTCACTGAGCCCCGGGCCCCAAGCCTGGCGTCCAGCGTGGGCCCCACCTGGGCTGTCCTGTGCCCACCAGGCTGCCGCCTCTCTGGCCCCCAGTCCTTGCGCAGCCCCGGGCCCCTCCCCCATGCCTGGAAGGAAGCCCTGTCCCTCCAGGGCCTGGGTTCAGCCCTGCCTGTTCCTGCCGTGTGACTCAGGCGGGCCTTTGACTCCTGAGCCTGGGACCCCTTTCCTTCCGGAGTTCCCACCGCCCTCCTGGGTGGGCTGTGAGTGCCTCCCTCACTCTCCTGCTGGGGAAACCGAGGCTGGGAGCAAGGAAGCCCCACCCCTCCTGCGGCCCTCCCCAGCCCGCCGGGGCCACCCACCAGTGTTTCTGGGTGGATTTTAATTAAGGCAGTTTGTAATTACCTAACTGCATCCCTACTTAATAAAACTCGGGGGAGTTTTAATTTTTTTTGCCTTATTTAAAAATTTCATCACTGCCTGCCGACGTGGGGGAGAGTGGTCTTCGCAGGGCTGGCCCATCTGCCTGGCTCTGGGCTCAGGAGGGGGTTTTGGGGTGGCAACTGGCAGAGAGGGGCACCGGGAAGCCCTGTGCCTGCCATCTGTGTCCCCAGCCCCCCATTGTTCCCCTCCTGGGTCTCAGGGTTCCGTCCTCCAGCTATAGCCCTGCTTGGCTGCCCAGAACATGCTGAGGATCCGGCAGGTCTGCCCCACTGTCTGTGGAAAGAGCATGTGCAAAGGCCCGGGGGCTTTCTGGGAGTGGGCAGCGTGGGCGGAGCGCGGCCAGGACTTGGCAGCAGAGGTGGGCAGGCCACAGTGGTCTGTCCCCCGAGCCAGCCAACTCCAGCTTCTGCTCCCCAGCCTCCTGTGTGCCCGTCCCTGGAGAGCCCACTGAGGACCGTGGGCTGGGGGTGGCCATGGACATGGTGCGGATGGCTCTCTGCACACACAGGCTGCAGGCTGGTCAGAGTCTATTATTATTAGGAAGACCAGGGCGGGTCACTTAACACTTGCCTTCTGGCTTCTGGTCTTCCTGGTGGACCTTCAAGCTGGCGCTGCGAGGTGGCTGCTGGGTGCTGGTCCAGACGTGCATGGCCCAGCCCCCAGCCACTCTGACCTCAGCGTGGAGCACCCACCCTGGGCCTCCAGCCAGTTAGTGCCAGGCTGGGTCAAGCAGCCGGGAGCCTGGAAGGACACAGACCTTGAATGGTGACTGAGGACACCCCCTCCAGGAAGGGCACCCTCTGCCCTCCCGGCCCCACCCAGGCTCGGAGGCACAGGTCTTAGCGCAGCCTGGGCCCCTCACCCCTGGCTCTGGGAGGGCCAGTCTAGGGGTGACCTCCCGTAGCCCCAAGGCCCCAGGAGCGATGCACACTCACTGCCCACCCCCATACACCCCATACAGGCCGCTCAGCCCAGACCAGCACTGGCAGATTGACGCAGCCGGTTAATATGCTCTCCCTTCCTCCAGAAGGCTAATTAAATATTAATCGCCCTGGTGAGGTCAGCAGAAACGGCTCTGTGGTGGCAGGGTGAGATGTCTTTAATTAATTCTCCCGCAGAGGGTCTGGCCGAGGGACCCTGGGCCACCCATAAGCCCCCAGCTGCCCCCCATACCCGCCCGGCCACTTGGCACCCCTTCCACGGCCCCTCTGGCCGCAGCACCCAGATGGTGTCACCACCCGCTGACCACAGGCCAGCTCCCCCCACCCCGGCCACCCCAGCGGGCGCGTTCTCCCCGCAGGCCCAGCACTCACGCCCTTCTGTCCTGCAACACTGTCCCCGGCTCTGTCCTCACCCACACGGGCAGCCTGCGGACATGAGGCCAGCGACTGTGGCCCCACCTGTCAGCCCTGTGTGACAGCAAGGGGTGGGGGGTGCAGGCGGGCTTCCCCCTGTCCCTCAGCTGCCAGACAAGGCCCGGCCCACCCTTGCAGTCCGGCCGGCAAGCTGGGGCCAGACTCGCCCAGAGGTTCCATCCATTGGGCCCCAGGTGCTCCGGGTGCCATTGCGGGTGCTCAGAGGTACCCAGACATGGGCGTGGGTCCCCAGGATAGCACAGAGGGAAGGGGGGTCCCCATGGGCACAGCTCCCTGCCAAAGCTGAGGGGGCATCCAGGGTCACCTTTCCACCCCTGGCCTGGGGGTGAAGCCGAGTGGGCACCTTGGAAAGAAGGCTGTGCCAGGGTGCCGGCCCCGGTGCTGGGCCTGGGGCTGGGTCCCAGGCCCCAGGACACAGACCTGGCAGGGCTGCTCCTTCCCTGAGGGGTGACCCGGGCAGCTACAGGTCAGGGGCTCCGGTGGGCACAGCCCCAGCCCAGGGACACCTCTGGGAGCGGGCAGGAGCCTGGTCCCTGCTCCAGTTCTGTGTTAAAGTTTTATTTATTTGAAAGCGGGACTGGCTGTGACTTAAAAGTGAGTTTAACTCTAAAGAAAGTAGGAACCCCTCCTGACGGACGCACTGGAGGGGCGTGAGGGTTATTTATGACCAAGTCACTTGCCAGACAGGTTAGAGGCTGAGGAGTAATTGTCTTTTCTCCCTCCCCGACCCCATCCTCTCTGCTGGAAGGGGGTGTGTTGCCGTGTGGGGGTCTGGGACCCTGCTCCCGGCCCTGGCCTGAGGAGGTCCCGGGGGCCTCTGGGCAGCCTACCCCACCCCTCTCCTGCCTTTAGCCCCATCCCTGGGGTAATGCACCCAGGAGAGAAAAGGCACTAGCTTGCTGTGTACCCAGCCCTGGGGGAGGGTCAGGTGTGAGGCAAAATCACTGAGGTGCAAAGGCCCTGGGGTGGGGAAAGGGGATGGCTGGGGGCCAGGCTGCGGGAAGGACATGTGACCTGCCCACTCTCCTCACCTGGTTTGGAGTGAGTTTTCAAAAGCACAAATCTCACCCAAACCCCAAACCTGTCCCCACCCAGGAGCCTCACACCGGCCTCCTGCAGCTGCACCTCTCACCTTCAGGGGGCAGCAGTGAGGGGCGGAAGCCCTGGCCCCTTGGCTTAAACAGCAGAGGGATTTGTGGTCTCCAGCGCCCGAGTTCTGGGGTCAATCTCTGGCCTCAGGCTTGGCGGCACCCCGGGCTCAGTGGCCAGATCTGGGGCTCAGTGCCTGGATCTGGGTCTGAGCTCTGCGTTCTCCGCAATGGGAGGCCGACCTTTGGGCTCCAAAACCCATCAGAGGATTTGCACTTCCATCTGAGAAAAAGTAACGGGGGCCAGATTTATTTTCCTGTCTGAAACCATTGCTTTTTATTTAAAAAGACAAAACAAAACAAAAAAACAGACAAACTTCGTATAAGGAACAACGGTTTTCAAGGCTCCAGACCTCCTGGTTTGAAGGCCTGAGGTTCCGAGAGATGGGGGAGGGGAAGGGGGCCTGTCCCGGAGGGAATTTCCAGACCTGGGGGCTGAGCAGAGCACCGGGGCAGCCGGGGTGCCCCCCCCAGGCGGAGCTGAGAGTCTGGGGGCCCCAGTGGGGTTCACGGGGCAGTTCCCCTGGGAGAGGGGCCTGGGAGCTCGGGTCGCGGGCGGAAATAGGTGATGTCCTCTCATGATCTAGATCCACTGAAGCGACAGTTACCTGGACACGCACGACAAGGATGCCCTGGCCTGCGCGGCACACGGGTAAGTGTCCTGCTTCGCGAACATCGCGAGGCAGGAGTGGGCGTGATTGCCCACAGGGACCACAGGGACCACAGTTCCCCGAGCAAACGCTGTGCGGAGCGTGTCCGTGTCGAGGGCCCGGGGTCACCTTCCCGATCGCCAGGTACCACGGCCGAGCAGCCCCGGCGCAGGACTTGTGACAGGGCTTCCCGCCGCTGCGCCTGGATCTACCGCTGTCTTGACCCTGGAAGTTCAATGACATTTTTAAATTTTAAAAAATCAATAAAGATGAATGGGAAAGCCACGACGAACAACCTATCTACATGTGCAGTAAAGGCGGGACGCGGCGGGGAAAACCGTGGGAGGGAGAGAGGAAGACAGAGACGGGGTCCCGCCCTCCTGCCCCCGACGCCACTCCCTGCGTCCCCCGTCCGCCACCGCCCGCTCCGGAGACAAGAGAAAACTTGCAGGCTCTCAGCTCAACGTCCGGAAAAGCAACGTAAAAATACCTGCCTGAAGATGGCCGACCCTGCCCACCAGAACGCCAGCAGCCACACAGAGGACAGACGCACGGACACCTGCTCCGAGCACCCCCAAGCCCCTCCCTGCTCACCAGCTCGCCCACCCTCCCCACAGCTGCAGCCGCAGCTCCAGCCTCAGGGACTTTGCACTTGCTCTTCCACCCACTGAAAATGCTTTTCCCTCCCTTCTCCCCAGCTGGTCGATTCTGCCTCCTTCAAGTCCAGGCCCCACCCTGGCGCCCCTGCCCCCCGCTGCTGGCTCTCCCTCCCCCTGAAGTCCCTCCCAGTTTGCTCCCCCCACTCAGAGTGCCCTGGGGAAGTCACAGGCCAGGGTCCAGCCCCCTGCACAGGGTCTGCATGCGGAAGGCACTCAAGGGTCAGCTGCAGAGGACAGGAGCAAGTGAGCGGGCGAGTGGACAGTGTTGGGGGCAGCAGGTGATGTCCCGCCCCCAGCAGCGGAGTCCCAAGAGGGACCGTGGTGGCAGCTGCCTTCCTCCAGGGCCCAGGGCCCCCTGCCGCCAGGAGCTGAGGCCAAGCTTCCTGGTGGGAGTTGGGGTTCTGGGGGCAGCAAGTGCGCCACGCTGCGGCGCCCAGGCCGGGGACCCCCCGGTGCGGCTGATAGGGACCCCTGGCTCCACTCTGGGTGGTTTTGCTCTTCTGGCCTCTTTCTGCATCTGTAAAATGGGCACATTCAGGGTCCCCTGCAAGGCTGTGCACACAGCCTCCTCTGCAGGGGAAGATGGCCCCACCCCGCCGGGGAGCCCCTGCCCTGCACCCCGAGTGCCCGCTGCCAGGCTCCCTGGAGGTGAGAAGGGCAGAGGGAGGGTGACCCTGCTGGCCAGAGGACCCCCTTGGGCTCCAGGGGGACACGGGGCCGGCCAGGGGAGAGGGCGGCCTGGCGGTGGGCAGGGGTGGGCGGTGCAGCCCCTCCGTGGCCGGCATCTGCGCCCAGCAGCGCTGTCTGCCGGTCGGCGTGGGGCGGCCTGCCCAGCCGGAGCTGGCGGGCGGCTGCAGGGCACGCAGCTGTTCGCCGGGCCTTGTCGGGAACCCACCACGTCCGCCTTGAACGACGGAGCCGCGCTAATGAATATCGGGCCAGATATTTTCCAGGCCTGTTCCGACTGATTACTTGGAGAGCTGAGTACGTCTCCCAATTACCCAGGCAATTAGGCGACTAATTAAACACTTACCTCCGTTTCATAAACAGGCGCACGTGGGTGGGAGCGGAGCTGGCTACACGCCTGCAGAACGCGGCTGCCGGCCCACGCACGCACACGTGTGCACACGGGCCGGGGGTGGCCGGTGCAGGATGGACGTCCGGGGCCTGGAGTTCAGACCTGCCTGGGGCGGAGCCCCGTCTCCTCAGCCCTGGTCCATGTGACCTGCTCCTGGAGCCTGTGACCCGCCCTGGCCTGAGGACCTCTGCTTGCTTCCCAGCCGTGGGGTCCCCTCCTGTCCTGGGCCCACACCCTGCTGGCCTGGCTGAGGCCCCGTCTCTGCCCTCAGAGCGAAGCCGACCGCAGGGCTCCCAGCCCCTGACCTCACGGCCCCCACCCACTCCCACCCAGTGATTCTTCTGGAAAGTCTGACCCCAGGCCACGTCTGGCGGTTTCAAAATGTGGCCCAGCGGCATCCTCCATCCCACGGCCGCTAGCGGGAACAGGGTGTACTCTCCTTCCCAAGGTACCGCTCGTGGACAGGAACAGCCAGGTCATCCAGCTGCCGGGTCAGGCGCTGCGGCTGCCCAGGCCCATCCCAGGTCCTGCCTCCGCGTGGGAGCAGGCCCAGGCCCCCCACCATGGCCCTGGGGTCCGCCTGGGAAGGAGGGAATGGAAGTTCCATGGTGAAGGTCTGTCTCTGCATCACACGGCCAGCAAGGGCGGCATCTGGACTCTTGCAGCAACCGGTTCCTCCGCAGGAGGCCAGCGCCCAGGGAACATCCTGGAGGGAGGGATGGTGCAAGGGGCTGTGCAGGTCAAACCCTCAGGGCCCCGGACTGCAGGGACCCCGCCACGGGCCAGCGGGGCTGCACCGCAGCCGCCAAGTGACCTGGGTAGTCTTCACCCCTTCCTGGGCCCCTGTCTTGGGCCCTGCGGTGCCAGGGAAGACTTGGATGATGTCACCCCCCAGGCCGCCTGGCAGTGGGGGCCAGGCCTGGGTGCCCATGTTCCCCCAGGGTCTCCTCTCCCGGTTCACAGTCCACAGGCCGGAAGCCAATGGAAGGGGCACTGCCAGGACAAGCTCCCACCCTGGGGACTGGAGCTTCCCTCCAACCCTGGGACACTGCAGCATGGACAGGAAGGTGACGAGAGAGGACCAGGACCAGCGTCTCAGGCCTGCGTACCAGCTTCCCGGGGCACCTGGAACGAAGTGCCCCAAACTGGGTGACTGTGGCAACAGGATCCAGCCCCCTCCTCTGCACTCGACCTCTGGGAGACAGCTCAGGCCCCCTTGTCCCGCACCTGGGCCGCCAGGACCATGGCCAGCAGCCGGGCCCTCCGCCCGTCCTCCAGCACCCAGGCTTCCGCTCAGCCAGGCCACCTGCCCAGAAGCCTCCACGAGCCGCCCGGAGGGTGCTGGGGCCCCAGCGAGGGGCTCCCACTGGGCGGCAGACCTGTTGGCTGTAACCACAGCAGGAACCCGGGAGGGCCTGGCCCGGGCCCCCGGGACCACTGCTGCCAGGGTAGCGTGCCTCTCCGCCTTTACCTGGGGACCATCCCAGCTCCCCTCTCCTCCGGGCCCTGGTCAGGGCTCCCCCGGAGGCTGGGCGGCCAGGACCCTCTTCCCCTGCGCCGCCAGGGCCCGGAGACCTGCCACGCCTGCTCGCCCGCCCAGCCCTGGGGCCTCGGGGGGAAGCCCAGCCAGACAAAGGCCCAGTGTCAGCCCAGCGGGTGAGGCCGTATTTCTGGCGGCCGGGAGTTCAGGAAAACAGGGCCCCGGGTCCACGGGTGAGCGCGGCGGGCGGGGGAAGCCGGAGCTAATTAAATCTGCCGGCCGGGGCCACAGAGGCCGATTGTGCGGCAGAGGATGTTAATGCGCATTTTAAATATTTATTGTAACTGAGGTAGGTTATGAAAACAGACATTCCTCCTTTCAACACTCCATGAGTCAGATTTAGGGTTTGTCTGGCTGCTGAGTGATTTTGCAGCAGCCGCTGAGGCCAGAGCCCATCCATTACGCCCCTCGAGAGGCCGTGATGGTGAAGGATTAGCTGGCAGATTTATGGGCTGGTGGGGCGGGGGGTGAGGGGGGCGCACACCTGTCCCGGCCAGCGCAGGACGCGGGGCTTGAGAAACGTCCAGGCTCCGGCCACCCTGCATCCTTGTGACCACAGCAAAGGCCCCGTATCCACCCTCCGTGGCCGCCATGGCCGGGCGGGGGTCCCAGCACCCTGCTCCCCTCTGGGCCTCAGGTTCCTGAACCAAAATACGGGGCAGAGTGACACTGGGTGCAGGTTGTTGGTCTCTGTGGGGCAGATGCCCGCCCAGCGGCTCCCCAGTGCCCGCCCAGTGTCACCGGAGGCGGCACGTAGGCCCTGGATGGGGGTGCTGCCTCCCTGGCTTCCGTCCCGCTATGACAAAGCCTTGGGTCGCCCAAAGTGAGGACCAGTGGGGCTCACAGGCAGGGGGACCGTGGGGCCCAGGCAGGCAGCGAGGATGCGGGGCCCTCATCTGGGGTGACGGGCAGGGGGGAGGCAGGAAGTGTTGCGCTGGGAGCCGTGCAGCAGTCGGTCCTGCCGTCCTCTGGGAGTGCCCCCACCTGTGGGACAGGGGTGGCCGTGTGCTGGAGCTGCGGTGCACTGGGGTAGGGCTGGCTGGATGGCGGGGCAGCTGGATCCTGGGGTGGGGAGAGGGCTGAGGAAGCCCCAGGCCAGGAGGCAGTGAGTCTGCTGCAAAGCGAGGCATCCAGATGAGTCTTCCAACTTGCTGGTCACCCTTTGGGGGGAGGCCTCTGGGGACAAGAACCCTGCCTCCTGCGCCTACCCCAGCGCTGTGCTCAGCTGGGTAGGACCCTGTGGACACGGCTGAGGGCAGCCGTGTCCACTCTAACATGTAGAGCAGAGTCCCCTCTCAGACCTCCCACTTGCATGCTCCCAGTGACAGGCAGCTCACTACCTCTCAGGCAGCTTCCGTCCACCCTCCTTCACTAACCCAAGCCTACATGGTCCCCTAAGGGGACCCAGTGGACCTCACGCCCATGGGCGGCACTGGAGTGGATGAGGCAGGTGACCACCCTCCTGTGCCTGCAGCTGTTGCCACAGTGGTGCCCTGTTCTGGGGCTCCTCCTGTCCTCCCTCCTATGCCAGGACCCCTACCGAGTGCCTTCACCTCCTGCCCCTACAGCCCCTGACCTCCCCTTACTGCCGGCCCCTCACGGACAGCCCCATCCACCGTGGGGGGTGCCAGGTTGCCCCTGGGCTTGTTGGGACCATTCTCGGTGGTGGTGGGGGCAGTGCCTCCCCAGGGTGTTCACCGTGGGCCCTTCTCCACGCTGACACCCCCTCACAGCCCTCTTGTGGGGGTTTCCCCGGATCGGGAGGCCTTAGCTTACAGCCCGAGGGGCAGTGCTGGCGTCTGGGGTCCCCCCGGAGGCTGGGCTCCCACACAGACACGCACGTGCCTGGCAGCAGCGTCGGGCCAGCTTGTTAGTGGAGCTCGGCCGGTCGATGGGGGACAGGATGCTGCCGCTGGGTGGCTCCCGCCTTGAGGATCAATGTTCCCGGCCGGGGGCTGAGGGAGGGTGGCGGCTCCCTGAGGCTCTGGCCCAGCGGGAGGCCGGCCCCCCGACATCCCCCTGACTCTAGGCCCCCTCCCCCAGGCCAGCCCTGACCCCACCCGGTGCCAGGGCCCCTGCCCTGCCCTCGGGCCTGCGAGGTGGGCGAGGCTGCGCCATCCTGCCCAGGGCAGTGAGGGGTAAGTCACTCCGGCTGCTCCTAATCCCTAGAAAAATAGCAAACCGGGCTCCAAGCTTCAGACATGCAAACCCCACCTGGCGTGATGGTCTGGTGATGGGGCCGGAGCCCTGCCCGGCCAGCCCCGGGGTGGGGGGCTCGCTGGGCTCTCCCCACATGCGCTGGAGCCGGCAGCCGGGGCTGGTACTGGGCAGACAAGCCCACAGGGTGTCCCCACCCAGGCAGGGGGGGATAGGAGCCCCGTCCGTCCTGGCAACATGGGAGCAGAGGCCCAGCTTGCTCCAGCAGGGCTGGGGGTGGTCCTCTCCCCTGGGGACCCTGAGGCTCTGCGGACGGTGTTGTGTGGTCCACAGTCCAGCTGTGGTGACACTGCTCAGTCCCTGGAGGGTGAGGGGTGCAGGGGTGCAGGCGCCTCAGGCAGCTGTCCAGGGAAAGAGCCCAGCCTGCGCCCTGTTCCCCCCGGGCAGGAGTCGGGGGCTGAAGGAGGCCCAGGCCAGCCCCCTGGCCGTAGCCACCACCTCCACCACGAGGCCTGGGACAGCCCCACCCAGGCTTCAGACCCCAGGCCCCCGATGGGCCCCTGCGCACCCGGGGCCTCCCTAGGGATCCCCAGGTGACCTTGGTGACAGGCCACACGCCCCCAACTCTCCCCCGACCCCAGTTCCTCAGAGTTCAAACGGACAGACCCCCGTGGGACTGGCGGGCTAGCCAAGACGGCCCCGTCTTTCCCACAACCTTCTGCGCGCCTGGCTTTTGGTCTTTGCTCCAAAGCCAATCAATTTCTCCTCGCCAGCACCTAACAGGCTTTCCTGATGTGGCTGTCAGTCAGCGTCGCCCGTGGCCGGTGTTGCAGCTGGAAGGCCAGGGACCCCCATCCACAGGCCCCCTCCCCTGGTCACAGTGCCACGGGAAGAAGGCCGGGACCCCACGCCCGGAGCCCAGTGCCCACCCTGTCCCCAGAAACAAGCCACAGCGGAGGGAGCCTCTGCCTCGCGTGCCCCATCTCCCTGAGCTGGTGGCCCCCTGGGTTTCCATTGTGATCAAAGGCACGAAACGGACACTGACGCTGCGTGGCCACCACCGCTGTCTCCAGAGCTTTCTCACCTTCCCAGGCTAGATCTGTCCCCCGAGAAGCATTCGGCCCCTCCCCAGCCCGGCCCCCCTGCTTCCTGCCTGTGAACTTGACAAGCCCAGGTCCTCAGGTGAGGGGGTCGGAGGGCGGGGGTCTTTGTCTTGCTTACTCAGGGTTCGCCCACATTTTACGGATGGTTTCCTTTCTTTTTAAGGTGGAGGGGAGTCTCCCGTCTGGGCGGAGCGCAGGGCGGCCTGCGGCCATGGCCTCCGTGAGTAGCGTCACTCGCGCGCGGGGGTGTGAGTGTGTGAGCAAGTCCCCTTCCCGCTCTCTGGGGACAGACACCCGAGTGGAATCGCTGGGCCCCCGTGAGGGGAAAGTTTCATTTCCGAGGCCCCTCCCCGCAGGGGCTGCGTCACCTTTCAGGCTCCCGGTGTCTCGTGTCCCCTGGACAGTTGGTACTTGGCTGCTGAAGCCAGGACGCTGGGGGCCCCTGCGTGGGCGACACCTCCGCACCTCAGGGTGGCCAAGCGCCGGGAAAAGGCGCCCGATGGGCTGAGCCCAAGGCAGCAGAGCACTGGCCACCCGGCAGAAGGTGGGCGTAGTCACGCGTCCACCCGGCCGGCTTGAGGCCCCTGGGATGTGGCCACTGGTCGCCGGCGCATCCGGCCTCGCGCACAGGGGTGGCCCAGCACACAGGCCCAGTGCATGCAGCTGGCCTGCACCGTGTGCTCAGGATCACACGCGTCTGTGCACGCAGGGCCGAGGGCCGGTAGGGCGGCGCGCTCCTGACAGGCTTTGGAAGGCCAGCCCGGTGCCCCGGGAGCTCTCAGCCCCTGCCCTGCAGCAGCCTGGCTCCCAGAGCCCCCGAGGGGCCCCGCAGCAGCATGGGGGGCACCAGGGTGCGGCCCCCGGCGCGGCTCAGTCACGATTGCCCGGGTCAGGGTATCAGGCTCGCCGGTCCTCCGCCAGATGGTCGCTGCGGCGGGGAGAGCAGCCCTGACGTGCCGTTTCAAAGCGATTTCACGGCGGGCCTCCGGAGAGCCCCAGCAAGCTCCGACAACCCGATCTGTTGTGAATAACTATGACAGAATTGCCAATTATAGGACAGAAGATTTCACGTCGGGCGGGCCCGGCTGGCTGCGGCCGTGCACGTGGGGTTGACGCAACCGGGGAGACAGCCCAGTGGACCGAGAGCCCAGATGAGGGGGCCTGGGCCAGGGCCAGACGCGGCACAGCCGGCACAGGCAGGGCTGGGGCGGCGGGGGCTCCGCAGCCGGTTCCTCCCGCCCTCAGCCCACGCGATCAGCCAGGTCCTGGGCGGGCAGAGGCTGCAGTGGGGGGGAGGCCAGCGGCTGGGGGCCACGTGCACGCCCTCCGCTCACTCTGCAGCACCCCCAGCCCGGCGCAGAGGGTGGTCTCCTGTCTAGCAGGTCCTGAGCCCAGATTTCATAGCATAACCCCCTGCGCTTGTCCCCAAGGAGGCCCTGACACGGGCAGGGGCCCACCGGCCGCCCAGCAGCCGGGGACGAGCAGCAGTCAGGGGTGCCATCTCCTCACCCCTTCAAGGGTGCGCCCGACACCCCGAAAATTCCTACTGAGACTCGTGTTACTTGGGTTGGGTTAAACAGACAGGAGACCGTGGCCAGGACAGGGAGGTGTTTCCATGCCCGGAGGAGGGGCCGCCGGGGCATCACCAGGCAGGCGTGGCCCGGAGCCTTCACCACGTTTTCCAGTGCAGCGGCGTCAGGGTGGAAGATGGAAAACACGGGCGACAGAGGGGGGTCCCGTTGCCTGGTACGTGGCCTGGGCGGCCGGGGGCAGGAAGCTACAGTCCTGGGAGAGGGAGGAGTGGCCGGCTTTGCATGTGACCAGCGTGTCCGTGGCAGACGGAGGTCATCTCCAGGGTTAGCTAGTCCCGGGCCCCCATCTCTCCCCGCCAGCAGGTCCCCGGAGAAGCCAGCACGGGAAAAGGTACAAGAACCGTGGCTGGCTCACCTGCTCCTCCCGGCCCCTCCCTGCGGGCAGCAGAGGGACGTGGGGGAGGTGCCCCACCTGCCCCCCACCCCTTTCTGCTCAGCTGTTTCCGCTCAGCTCCTTCCGGTCACTCTGTGCTGGCCAGGCCTCACTTGTGGGGGCCCCTCTGCCCTCGTGCTCCCTCTCCCTCTGCTGGGGGCCCCAGCCCGTCCCTCCAGCCCCCTAGGCTCAGGCGAGGAACCTCGTGGGCGCCCTGCCCTTCGCGAGCTGAATGACCAAGACAGCACGGCTCCTACCCGCCTCACACTTACCTGAAGGGCGAGCACAGTGCCTGGTGCACAGGGAGCGCCGACCGCAGTACAATTAGTGTCACCACGACCAGCACCATCATCGACTTCGTCATCTTTGTCACCATCATCACCATCCTCAGCATCCTCACCATCGCCTCCACCATCCGCGTGGCCTTCATCACCAGCGCCAGCAGCATCTTCACCAGGGACCGTGTCTGTCTTGCTCTGAGCTCCCTGGTGACCAGGAGCTGCCCTTCGTGTGCCCCCCGGGGCCTGGGAGCAGGGCCTGAGGTCACCTGGGGAGGCCCAGACTCCCGGCCCAGCTGGGCCTGGACGTGGCTGGGGACAGTGGAGTGAGGGCCACACGGTCCCCGAAGAGCCCTCCCCTGGGGGCTCGCCTGCCCGGGCTGCGTGCGCCCCGTCTTCCACACCACCTCCCTGCGTGCGCAGTGGCTCCAAAAGGTCACTTGCAATGACTGCCTCTCCCTGAAGGGTGTGCCCTGCAACCCACTAAACGGCTCCCTGATTGTGGGATGTTTCAGCTCTTCCCATGTTTCTGTTGTTAAAAGTGCCGCTGCCTGTGGGCCGCCACCCCCCACGTTCCGGGTTCCCTCCTGGGATGAGCGTCCAGGGCGGCATCCCTGGGCCAGAGGCGGAGCTCAACCCCCGAGGAGCCTGGCAACGGAGGCCCCGTCCGGCTGCACCTCCACGAACCAGGAACTCGAGCTCTGCTAAGTGGGGTGCAGCCCCCGACGTGGGGGGCCAACACTCTCCCGGGGCCCATCAAACACCACCCAGCTCACTCTGACTCACTGCGTCAGACGGACAGCAAGACGCCGAAGACTTGGGGTTTGTGGTGGAGCCGGGAGGGCACCGGGCGTCTCTGCAGGCAGCCCCAGGGGCATCTCCCGCCCCCTTTCCCAGACACGCAGGTGGGGCCCAGCACCTGCCACTGGTCACCCGGCCGCCGGCCAGACGCTGGGAGCCGCTTGGCCTCCCTCCCGCCTCCCCCCTCCCAGGGAGGGACCACCCTGCCTGCTCCCCATCCCGAGGTCCAGCAGCAGGTCCCCTGGGCCTCCATCACGGTGCTCGCTGAGAACCAGGCACCCGGGATCGAAACGCTCCGTTTCCCACTAAACTTGGAAGACGACTCACTTCTCACCAGGCTGGACGGCCGCACAGACCCAGCCCCGCTCTGCCCGTGACATGCCCACCACGCTGACCTTCCTCCTGGTCTTGGAACGTGACGTGCTCTTCCCAGCCTCCCTCTGCTGCGCGGCCCTCCCCGGACCCCGCCAGCTGCCTGGGCCTCACCCGCCACGACTGGGCTGACCACGAAGCTCACGCCCTTTCCCCCAGGGCCCGTGCTGCCGCCCGTGTTTAGTTCACAGATTTCTCATGCGCTTGCTTCTCCCCATCCTGGCACGGGGGCTCCATGAGTTAGGGACTTTGTCTGGTTAGCTCATCACGGAACAACCAACTAGCACCTTGCCTGGCTGTTCAGTTGCTTGATGAATGAGGGGTGGTGCTGGGTGGATGGAGGGACAGACGGATGGATGGTGGTGGGTGGGAGGAAGGAAGGAAGGACGGCAGGACGGACCTCACCCTGCGCTTAGCTGTCCCGCATTCCCGGCCGCCTCCCTCCTAGAAGGACGCAGCTCTGGCCTTGGCCTGGGGCCCGGCCACCAGCCAGTTTCTCCTGAAGAGGAGACCCTCTTCCTCATCATCAAGACCCTCTCGCTGGGGGAGGGGAAGCAGGAGCTGTGCAGACCGGCTTCTGGATCCCACCCGCAGGCTGTTTCCTTGCCCTGGTCCCTGCTCCACCCGGGGCCTGGCCACCTCGGGGGGCTGCGGGAGCCTCAGGCCTCCCACCCACCACGGGCTGAGACCTGTTCGGCCCTGGTGTCCTGTTTGCTGGGCACAGGCGTCCGTCCAGGCTGGCCAGGCCCTGCCAGGGTTTCAGACAGGGTCCCCCATTCTCTTCCGCCGTGTTCCCTCCGGGGACCGGTCAATGGTCTGCACAGACAGGCGCCCGGACGGACTGGTGGCCCCTCGAGGTGTCTGCGCTCCACCCCGCATCTCTGAGCTGCTGCCTGGCTCCCCCGGGCTCCGTCTCGTTTCTCCAGGCCTCTGACCTGAAGCCGGTGGCCCTGCATCACGGTCGGACGGCGTCTGTCCCGTGCAGGGGCAGGCGGCAGGGGATAAAAGGGCTGAGTGCCGGGGCTGCCTGGGTGAAGCTGCCTCTGATTAGCGTGACAACCACAACACACCTTGAATTCTCATCTTCGCTGCTGGCCCTGGAGCCCCGGCCCCGCTGTCCCCAGCCGCTAGCACCCAGAGGGGCACAGCCACTGGCTCAGTGGCTCAGGCTGGCTGGGGTCCCTCTCGGGGTCACCCTTTTGGCAGCTCAGCCACTCTGTGGGGGTCTCCCCGGGGGAGTGATGTGAGGAGCCCCAAATCCCAGCCTGGAAGCTCTGATGCTCAGAGAGGAGCCCAAGATCCCTGGCAGCTGCCCAGGCTGGACCCTGCCCTGTCCCTGGGCTCCAGGTATTAGTTGTCAGTGGCCTGGAGACAGGTGGCCTTGGGCTGCCCAGCCATCCGGTGTCTTCACTCCTGCGTTTGTCCCGTGACTTTGCTCTGCTGGCACCAGCTTCCAGGGGGACATCTGGCAGATGAGGGGTGGCCTGCTGGTGGGCAGTTCAACCCGGCACCTGCAGTGGTCTGGGCTGGAACCCCAGAGGGCCACTTGCCATCGTCAGACCTGGGCCCCAGCCCCGCACCCCTGCCCTGGGCCTTAGTTCCCTTGTCTGTAAAATGGACACGGTCCTTTCCTGAGCCGAAGCGGGCAGTGAGATGCACCCAGGCGGCGGGAGCCTGCAGGGGGCAGGGCTACCCAGGCCAGGGGAGGGTCCTCTGTCCCGAACCCCTGTCTCCCAGCCACCAGTGGTGGCCTGACCCGGCAGCAGCCCCTGGAGCCCTCCTCAGCCGCCTGGGCTCCCCCCCAACCCCTGAGGCCTCTCACCCACCTGCTGGGCTCTGAGAAAACCTACCATGTTTTTATTGGGGGGGCTGCCAGTTCTCAGAGCAGCCAGAGGTCAGAGGGCAGCAAGGTGAGGACAGGGAGGGCGTGGGGCCCAGCAGGGCCTGGGAGCAGAGTCTAGAGACGGTGCCCAGCTCTGTGCATGGGGTCCTCCAGGCACCCCATTTCCCAGGCAGTCTGTCCCATCACCGTCTGAAGGAGTCAGCCAGGGAGCACCTCACCCAAGGCAGGGACATCTGGAAGGATCTCCCACCTGCCTGATCACAGTCCCACTCCGTTCCTCTTTCTCTCTTAGTCCCTGTGGCTCACTGACCTGCCTGGTGGGCAGGACATCAGCACAGGGGACCCATCCCCCCACCAGCCAGGTTCCTCGAAGGCATCACCTGCCCAGTGTCACAGTGACATAGGGAGGCCCAACAGCCTGCAGGAGCCAGGGAAGGGGCTCCTGACCTCATGGAGGGGGAGGAAGAATCAGAGCAGACTTCCTGGAGGAGGTGACCTTCAAGCTAAGCCCTGGAAAGCGGGGAAGAGGGCTCCCAGCTGTGTTCAGCCAGGCAGAGGCCCCCTTCAGCTCCCAGGGCACTCAGTCCCAGCCATGCCCAAGCTGAGGACTCCGCCTGAGTCATTCCCCTGGTGCTGTGCTAGGTGGCCCCTTGGCACCTGCTACCTGCCGGCTCCCGGTCCTTCTGCATCCAGGTGTGCCCAGAATGTGTTTGGGGTAAGTTCAGTCTGGCCGCTCGGTGCCTGGCGTGGTTCCTGGTCCCCAGTGGCACCCTGACTCCAGCTAAGTCAGACCAGACCCATGGAGTGCCGGGTCCACCACACAGGAGGGGCTGCAGAGCCCACCAGGCCTCACCCAGCGTGACTCCCTCCCTCCCCGTAGGCCTGTTTCCATGTCAGTATGGTGACCCATCCCACAGATCAGCTGCCACCCCTGACCCCACCATCCTGCAGCCGGTGGTAGGTTGGCCCACTCTCCTAGACCTCGCACGGCCCAGGACAGCGGCCAAAGGCTGATGCGCATGCCCGGCCCAGTGTGGACCTTTGGCCTCTGGGTGACCACCTGGGCCTCAGTATCCTCCTGTGTGCAATGGGCAAGAACAGCTCCTGGCTCCCAGGGCTACGGTGGGGGACTCAGGGGGCTCTCATGGCTGCAGTTGCAGGACAGTGGCAGCAAGAACCACAGCCTGCATGTGGCCCTGAGACCCCTCCGGGCACCCCGTCCCGTGCCCTCAGCACCTGCTACTCTCCACCACGGCTGCCTCCCTGCACACGTGTGCCACCCTTGGCCAGACTCCCAGCACCACTGCGGGGTAGAGAGCAGGGCCGGACCATGCAGGGCCTGTCCCTGCCCGACCATGCAGGGCCTGTCCCTGCCGCCTCCTGTGGGACCATGGCGCAGAGGCCCTCCCGACAGCCCGGGGAGGCCGGGGAGGCCTGGAGCCGGGTGGCGGGCGGCCCCTTCCTGCAGCCAGGGCCCCTGTCGCTACGACTTCCCACGGGCCACTTCCTGGGCGCGTTCCGCACCCTCGGGCCACCCTCTCCGCCACTGGGAGGTTTCGCATCCGCTCCCAGGGAGGACGCCACTCCCTGTATGGAGAATGGGCTGGTGACGGCTAATTGATTTTACAGCGGTACCGAAGGACAGACAATGAAAGTGCCATCAATTTAATCCACTATTTAATGGTTCCAATTTAGCCTCTGTAAATGCTCACTAAACTAATTTCTCTGGGTTCAGCAATCTGAAAAGC
Source organism: Noctilio leporinus (assembly GCA_004026585.1). Taxonomy (NCBI): domain Eukaryota; kingdom Metazoa; phylum Chordata; class Mammalia; order Chiroptera; family Noctilionidae; genus Noctilio; species Noctilio leporinus. The sequence continues at coordinate 17,647 of PVIW01002853.1, read as the reverse complement.
TATCATATCTCTAATCTCCTTCAATATATTCATCTGGAAAAGGGAATTTAGCCAATTCTGATGGGCGGAGATGATCTGTTAGCACAATGTAAATGTTTATAACACGGCAATCCAGCTCGTTTATAAGGGTATGAAAAGTTTTATTGGGGAGGGCACTGGAGTGGAACCGGCGGATAATAGGCAGTTACCCAGCAGGCTCCGGGCGCCCGGGAGCGGGCAGGCATGCAGAAACAGACTTGGATTTGCTCTAATCCCAAATCGTGAGCTGAGGTTCGCCCCGCACACAATGCCCCGGGAACCTGGCTGCACAAAGGCCTCCATGCTGCCCCCCCTCCTGCCCGGCCCAGACCCTCCCGCACCCCCCCATCCGCACAAAGGCCGTGGCCAGTCGTGGCAGCCAGGGCTGGGGGGCTGCTGAGGTCCCCGTTGGGGTCTCCCCTTCCAACTTCCGGAGCCCAGGGCTGCTGGAGACCTGGCCCTTCTCCCCCAGGCCCGGTGGCCAGCGGGTCTGTGCCTGGCAGGGTGGTCGGATGGGATTTATTAGAAGAGGAGAGGTGGCCAGCTGCTCTCCATCCCTCCTGATGCCGGGGCAGGAGGAAGCCAGCTTCACTTACCGACCAGGATTCGGGTTCCACACAAAGGGACCCTCCCTGGCAGGGGCTGGGAGGCCCGTCCCCGGAAGCGCCACCTCCGCGCGACCTTTCCCAGGGCGGGTGCCCAGCCGCGGCCCTGGGGAAGGTGAACGGAGCGCCTGCCCGCCCTGTCCAGCACCGGGCAGCTGGGTGCTGAGTGCCCCCCCAGCATGGAAAGCCTGTCCCAAGCTGCCTGGGTGTGTTTATTTTTGTTTCTGTTTCCCAGCGGCGGGGCCGGAGCCCGATTACTTAGCGCTAAGGAGCCAGCCAACCCGCCCATCAAGTGTGGTTCTGGGGCGGTGTTGTTTTTCTCACATCCATCCTGTTTGTAGAGAAAACACCCCCACAGCAGCAGCACATAAATTAGGGTGGCTGGGCTCTGGGGAGGGGCCGCAGCGTGCACGTGGGAGTGACCAGGCAATGTGCGGGCCCTGGGACAGACGGAGGGAGGCAGGGAGGTGTGAGGGGTAACTGCCCCCAGCTGGGGCTCCAACAGGGATGCCCCGGAGCCCCTCCAGCCCCCCGATCCCTGGGACCCAGGTGGCCCATCTTGGGCCCAGCCCTTCCCCGGGGCCTGGCTGATGAGGACAGAAATCGATTGGCCACACGGCCGTGACCGCCCGCCTCTTCTGTCCCACCCCCAGGTGGGGGCCCTGGGAGGGCAGGGCCCACATCTGGTCCTTTGGCCTCCGCTCCCAGCTTGGGTCTGGCGGACGGTGGTCACTCAGTACACGCTGGACGGGGGCGGAGAGATGCCTGCCTGTTGGTCCTGGGAAGTGGGCTGAGGGAGGAGCACCGGTTGGAGGGGGGCAGCCAGGGCGCCGGCCCTCAGCACCCCTCTGCCAGAAGAAAGAGGATGCCCCTCACCTCGTGGCAGGGCCGGAGGGGGCCTATGAAAAAGCGTGACGCGCAGCCTGGCACCCCGTGGCTGGCACCCGGCCTGAGAGGACAGCCCTGGGTGGGGACAGGTGGGGGTCAAGTTGCTGCTGACCAGGGACCTTCCCACCACCCTCACCCACCGACACATCTGGCTGGGGGCAGCCTCAGCTGCCGTGCCCAAGATTCTCCACCAAGGCTGGCCCTGGGCAGAGAGGCGGGGCTTCCGTTTCACACAGAACTGACTTCGAGGTTTCCCTCCTCCCCCCACCGACGATGGGCCTGAAACCGTATGCGCAGACTCCTGCCAGGCTGGGGTGCCCTGCGGGGCGAGGCCCACCATTGGTACAGCACCCCCAGTGCAGGATGCCAGAGTAGGTGTCCCCCTCTCCAGCTCGTGCCCACCTTCATGGGGCCATTTTGCTGGCCAGAGGCAGCATCCAGGGCCGACCAGGGCCCTGCCACCCCCAAGTGACCCTGGGCATGCTTACATTCACACCCACATGACCTGAAGCCCAGGCTGGGGCTGCTCAGTGGGGCAGCCGCTCTGGATGCACTTTCCCAGCCACGAGCTCTGACTGATATCAAGGCCTCTCCCAGTGGCAGACTCAGGCTGCACCCCAAAGTCATCCAGACTAAGGGGTGCACCCATCTCTTCTCTGACCCCATCTAAGCTAGTGCATTTCCAGGGTCAACACAGCCTCCACTTTCACATTCCACAGCCAGGGAGAAGGCAAGTGTCCTGGGGGGTGGGGGAGGGGTGCAAGACATGCACTTGTTCTTACTATAGTGTAAATGACTACCCAAGGCCATTGTTCTGTGAGGAGACTTGACTGGTAGCCAGGAGCAGAAAGAGGACACTGGGTGCTAGCTTGGGACTGGGGTCTCCAGGTGGGGAGTTTTCCAGGCCTGCACTGTGCCTGACCATGTGAGCAGGAGGGGCCGGGAACCTGGGGGGCTGCTCCCAGCCCAATTTTTTTTGAGATGATGCCCCCAGACTTTGGCCTAATCTAAGTGTCACCACAATGACCAAGTGCAAGACAAACATGGCAGCTCCGGCCCTGCCGTCCACTCTGTGTGCGGAGGAGAACGAGGATGTGCCCACCAAGGTCGCCCACCCACCTGGTGGCCTGCAGAACGCCTGGTGCTGGATGGTGACACCGTGCGGGCAGGTTTATGACGGCAGGAACGTTCTTCCTGCTGTAAATTATATTTAACATTCCACAGAACTTTATTGCAGTTTGTGTTTGTGTTTATGAAAAAAATCTGTATTTAACTTCAAGCCCTGGTAAACATCTTTGCTTATGTTGTTCTGCAACTACTTATTTGAGTATTTCGATTTAATTTCACAGCTCATATACCTTCAAGTTTTGGCTTTCCTCTCTCTCTCAGAGATGGCGATGCACCTTACCCATCCCAGGAAGGCTCTGCACGGGGCCCGGAGAGGCCTGGCCCAGACCCCCAAGGACCCTGCCCCTAGGTGTGGGTGTGAGGCTGCCCACCGCCCAGCAGAGGATCAGGCATCTCCAGGCCTCATGGGCATCCACTGAGCAGCAGGGAGAGAGCCTGGCTTCTTGTGCCTCAGTTTCCACAATCATGGAGGGAGGGCCGGGCCGTAGGACATGTTCCCACACGCCTACGAGCCTGACATCATAATTGAGCCATCTGCTGAAGGCGGAGGAGCGGGAAGAGCAGGAGGTCAGTGAGGGCCCTGGTGGCCCAGGGCTGGCTTGTTGGGGGCCACCAACCCCCTCCCCTGCCCAGGAAACTCCCAGACGGATCGCTCTTGCAGTGGGCAGAGTCTGCCCCTCCCAGGAGAGCACCAGGCACCCTCAGGCCAGGCGGGCACAGCTCTGCTAAGGCCTGACTCCCCCCACCCCCCATTCGGAGTCCGGGGTGGGCAGGAACCACGTCTGGAAGAAGTCAAAACCCCGAGAGCTGGAGGAGCCAGTCTGGGCTGCACAACACGTCCCGGCCTTGCTGGGATGATGGCCTCCCCACCCCGGGCTCCCTGGTGGGACAGGGAAAGGGTCACAGGGCACATGTTCCTCAACCAGTGACCGGTGTGTCTTCTCCCTCCTCTGTGGGGGTCTGCTCACCAGCTGCAGGGCTCTGGGAGCCCCGGGGGAGGTTAGAGCATGCGTGAGCCACCCTGGAGATGTCCCCGGGGGCAGGGACCTGAGCCACTGAGCGGAATTCTCCTTCCCCGGCTGGGAGCCTGAGTCCAGCTTCCGAGACTTCCCAGAAGAAGAGGCAGGTTGGTCCCAGTGTCCCCAGGACTCGCAGTCGGGGTACTGAGAGCTCCACCCCTCTGCCCCATAGCCCATCCCTCTGGGACCGGCCTGCTCTCTGGGGACCCGGACCGTGGTTCTTCTCCATGGGCCCCAGGGGCTCCTAAGAGGCCAGATCCGACCCCTCTTGGGGCTGTGGTGCTCTAGGCACACACTATTCCCACCTCTGTCCCCCCTGCAGGCTCACAGGTGGTCTCAGCTACACCCCCTGTGCCTGTCCGGCACCTGGCAGCGCTCAAGGGCCATTCTCTGAGCTCAGCTGGAGGGCGAGCAGCCTGGGGCCCGTGGGTCCTGCAGCAGGGGGCTTGTGGGGAGCTCCCAGGAAGTCCGACCTCCAGCCCCAGGTGGAGGCCGCTGAGCCGCCGCCCATCCTAGGCAGCACCCACTGAGCATGCCACCCACAACGGGACCGCGGCGCCCGTCCTGACACGTGCGCCAGGAAGCTGCCCTCCACCAACAGTAGCAGAATAAAAACACTGTTTGCTCCGCAGCGGCCTCTCCAGGGGCTGCCCCGGGTCCCATCCCCGAGGGACCCACTTAGTGGAGAAAAGACACGACACCCCGCTGAGTAACTACGGAGAGAAGTGGGGGTAAGGCTGGCCTCCCGCGGGCATGCGTGGGGGCTGCAGACTTGAAGACGGGCTGTGGTTTGACTGTGAGCTTCCTAGGGGCCGAGGCAAAAGGGGAAACTCTCCAGTGCAGTCCACCCACCGCAACACCCGTAAGAGGAGCCAGCCAGGCATTCAGGAGAAACGTGGGTTTCTGCTCAGGAGGCCCGAGGAACCTTCAGGCTTGGCTCCCCAAAATGAACTCCCGAAGCTGCTTCAGGCAGCCTGAGCCTGGCCTGGGAGGCGGTTTGCGGGCTGGTCTGTCGGCAGCCCACCTGGAGCACGGGCAGCGTCTGCGCCGCGCGCGTGGGAGGCTGGGGCGGCCGGGGCTCACCTCCCACAAGGCTTGAGCACTAGGCGTGTAATTTAGCATCATTGTTTCATCAGCCACAAAATCCAACTGGAAAAACAGACAGAAATACGCTCGCTCAGGGAGCTGCCCAGGGGAGGCGCCCGCGGGTGCTCTCAGCCTAGGAGTCCGGGGCCCCTGGGGCCAGGGTGGGGCCCAGCCGGGTCAGAGGCTGAGGCTGGGCCGCGTGATCCCTGCAGCTCTGCTCAGGGTAGGGCCCGGGGGGGGCTTCATGGAGGCACTTCCCCCAGAGGCCCAGAAAAATCCACGGCCTGAATAGCCACTGCAGCTTTCAAGGCAGCAGGAGTGAGACGGCTCCCACCGTGCCGGGGGGTAGGCAGCCCCCGGGGTGGGGAGGCTGGGCTCCAGCACAGGTGGTGGGTGGGGGGGCTGCTTTCAGCTAAGGGGCCCACTGGTACCCGGAGGCCAAGTCCCAGGGGAGGACTTGGGATCCGGTGCAAACCCACCTTCGCCTCAGTTTCCCTTTCTGTAAGGCAGTTTCTGTAAAAGCACTCCCCACCCCCAGCGTCCTGGAACCGCACCTCCAGCTGTGTACATGGCACGGTGGGGGAGGGGCCTGCCAGTGTGGCCCACCGTAACCGTGGTGACGGGGCTGTGTCAGCCCAGCCTCCCCGGAACGTGGCTGTGTGTGTGTTTGCGGCTGTCACATGACACCCACACCCTGCCGGGCTCTTTTCCAAAGGCGCCTGGTGAGCCTGGGCGACCGTACCCCACGCGCGCCAGCCTCCCCTCTCCCCTGCCAACCTCAAGGGTGGCACCGCCGCTTCCAAAATCTCATTACCACCACCATTTCCTGTCCTCCAGCCTCCCTCCACCGGCCCTGCGCTCCCTCCTTCGGAGGATAAATTTCTGTAGCAGCCAATTAAAGCTGTTTGATGTGCGTAATGATGCAGCCGTGGAAATTGGAATTGACACCTCGGAGGAGGACGGCGGAGGAAAACCACAAGGTCCGTGCACGGGAGCCCTTCGCCGCCTTTTCTCCCATTGACAGGAGCGCGGCCGGGCGGGCGGCGGGGCCGGCGGGCGGCTCCTAAGCACCGATCAATTACCGCGCAGACACGCCAGTGTCACATGTGATTCACAATGTCAATTTCATGCCCGTGGTAACCGTTTAAGAAAGAGCCGGGCCGGTTTTACGTTTGATAAGAAATCAGCCGCGTTTTTGTGTTTGTAAAGAGACCGATCACGGGGTGTGACAGGTCCCCGAGATTGCCAGCCGGCGTCGCCGCCTGTCTGGAGTCTGTCAGGGACCCGCAAGTATTTATTTCAAACGGGCTCCCCCGCCCCCGCCGCCCTCCTCAAGCTGGGTCGTGAAAAATAAACTGTCAGTCTCTATTTACAGCTGTACACGCTGGAAATACAGAGGATTTTAGGTTAAATTGTCAGTTAACAGAATTCAAAATAGAAGAAAGAGACGGGCCCCGATGGCTGGGGACGCAGCCTCCCCGACGCGAAGGCCGGCGGTTCCGGCGGCGGCGGAGAATCGGGGTCAGGTTAGGGCTAATTAGCCCGGAGCTAAGGGGGCTGGGCGCCCAGGTTTAGCATCTCCAGGGCGTGCGGCACTGCTCATCCGGCCGGAGGACACCCTTGGGTGCCCGGCTTCGTCTAAAGAGCCGGGAGCTGCCAGGACTCGGCCTGGACGGACACCGACACTGGACGCAGAGCCTGCGGTGCGGCACGTGCTGGGCCGGCGTGGTGCATGGAGGGGCCGGGGTTTGGGGCCATCCGCCCAGAGGCCCATCTCCCATCCCGGCCCCGGACGGGGTCCTGTTGAATGACCGTAGCCACGTCTGGCTGCGGCGGGCGGGGGCGGGCGGCCGGCGAGGCCCTGGCATCACCAGGGCAACCAGCGTCTGGCTTCTCCGGTTTCCAGGCACGGCGGCTCCTTGGCACGAGCCTGGTGGGCCGGTGGGCGGGGGCTGCAGGCCCGGAGGCTGTCGGGAGGTGCCTGGAGGGAAAGGGGTTTGCCTCCCCTGTGCCCGCCTGGACTGGGGCCTGGCTCTTTTCACCTGCTGGGAGGTGGGGCCTCCCGGGGGCTGTGCAACCTGGGCCCTGCTCTGCCCTCTGGGGTGCTGGTTTCCGCACCTGCAGAAGGAAGGGGGGAAGGTTTTGGGCTTCAGACCGCAGGGCTGGACTCCGTCCTGCTGTGGGTGGAGGGCCCTCCCAGGCCCCTGCCGGGAGACAGACGGCTGCGTCCAGCCCAGAGAAGACCCTTTCAGGTACTTGGCACTGAGCGGGGAGAACCCGCGGCCACCGCTGCTGTGGCCTGTGGACCCAGGAGGCCTGTGCATGCTCCCACGGAGCCGTTGATTCTCTATGACAGCTGTAGGCTGTCACTGCAGGGAGGATGCTGGGGGGCACCCTGGGGGCCCTGCCTGCTGGGGAAGCAGGTGCCCCGCACAGACCCCTCCCACCTGGCTCCTCTGGGGCGGCAGGCACGCCATGTCCAGCTGCCCGGAGCTCCTGGGTGCCTCAACTCACCCCTGTGGGCGGTGGCCCAGGCATGGTGAAGGCCACTCCTCATGCAGGGCGGGGCCGCAGGAGGGGCGTCCAGGGACAAGCCAGCCACACCAGATGGGAAGCAGAGTCTGAGTGCCAGGCCCTGGCCACGTGGCACCACTGAGACTGGCTGGGCAGGCAGCCCACCGTCCGGGGCCACCAGCGAGGGGAGGGGCGGGGCCAGGCATGCGGCGTGTTTCCGTGTGAGCTTGCGTGTGCGGAGCTCCCCAAAGTCTGCAAACAGCAGGCGCTCTGTGTCTCCTGGCCTCTCCCGGACTCCAGAGTGCCCGGGTGCCCTCGGACCAAGGAAGGAGCTGGGGCTCAGGGAGCCCAGCGTCCTCACAAGGCTGGCTGGCGCTCAGATGCCTGACACCCAAACCTGCTCCCGGGCCACCCCACCCTGGCCTGGAGGGTCAGCCCAGCAGAAGTGACAGAATCCTGCCCTCCCACCGCCCCCCAACCAAGACGCCCACCTGGCCCCTCTCTGAAGACACGCACAGCTGCGTCCTGGGATCCCAAGTCCAGCTGAGACCCCGCCAGCCACGGGCGCCCTCACCTGGGCGGTGCTGGCCGACACCCCTGACCAGTCTGGTGACCCCTCCTCTGACCCTGTCCTGGGCTCAACCTTGGCCCTTCCCACCACCCTCCTCGCCAGGTGGTCACCAGCCTCCTGCAGCCCCACCACCGAGCCTGTGCCGTGCACGGCCACACGTGGTCCAGGAGACGGGACCTTCCGTTGCATTTAACTTTATGTCAAACATAAACGTGGACACTGAAGCGGGGTCCACTGGCTTTGACCCGGGGGGGCAGGAGAACATGGGAGGCTGGGAAGCGCCAGCCCCTCACTGGCACCTCAGCTCCAGGGGCCCCCGGAGCAAAGGTGATTCCGTATCTCCGGCCAAAGAGCATGAATCTTTCAATCAACGCTACCTGCTTCCGTTGACTCGTTAAAATGTGGCTGTGAGAAAATTCACGGCTCCCCATGTGGCTGGGGAGGCACCTTGCGGAGTCCTCCTGCCGTGGGTCCCTCCTCCGGGTCCCCTCCCTCCCTCTACCTGGCCTGTCACCACCTGGGCCTCTCTCCTTCTGCCTCTGTCTGTCCCCCTTTGTCTCCGTCTCCCTGTCTCCCTCCTCTCGTGTCCCCACTCCACCCTGGCCACGTCGACCCTCCCTGAGCCTGACATCAGCAACTTCCTTCCTCAGGACCTGGCACGTGCTGCCCCTCTGCCTGGGCCGCCCTCCAGACAGTGTCTCTCTGCTCCACGTCACCTCCCAAGAGACCCCATGCACCCCCACGTCAGCGTGTTCCTCTCTCCATCACACACCGAGTGCCTGCGCGGGTCCCTACGGGGCAGGGACTGATACCAGCCTGGATCCACCTCTGTAATTCTGCTGAATGGCTGAAAAAGCAGCCTCACGCCCCACGGGCCCGCAGGTGGGCAGAGCTGCTCCCGGGGATCAGGTGGGGAGGGTGCCGGTGACCCCGCCTGCAAGGGCGATGTGGGCCCCCAGCCACACCTGGATGCACCAACAACGCTGCCAGGCCTACCTCCGTGACCACGGCCCTCCCGCGAGCACAGGGGACTCTGAGGGGCCCCCACAGCTGGTGGCCTGGACGCAGGGGTCTCCCGCCACCCCCACCACCCCACGGCTTCCTCTAGAGGGCACCCCGGGACCCCTGCTTTCTCAAAGCCCAAGTGGGGGCGGCTGGGGCCCCGCCTCCTGCACAGGCTCTGTGGTTTATTGACTCGGAACAGCCCATCGATCTGTTAAGAGCTTCCGCACTTCCCTTCAGCGGGAAATACTGTCCTCTCACTGCGTCTCACCGGAACCTTGGTGAGGGTCTCTCCCCGTCACCATAAATTTCCATCTGGGCCCCTGCAGCGGGGAGACAATGCCCCCGAGGGTGGGGTTGGGCGCTGTGGATTCTGTCACCTCCAGAAGGATCACTCCCCCTACACCCACCCCAGGCCTGTAGCCCCAGGTGAGACCCTCCAGTGCCCCACAGTCCCCACAGAGGCCCCGTGGGTCTGCAGGCGCCTCCTCCTGGCCTCCAGCAGCACCGGCCTCCCCTGCATCCCCTTCTTCCCGGCTTCCTCAGCGGCTGCCCAGGGCGCCTTGCCCGACCTGTCAGGGGGGCCCAGGCCAGGTGACTCTCCCACCGGCTGCCCTGAGCTCCAGGCCAGAGGCCAGTCTCTGGGGAGTGCCCCAACGTGGGAGCAGCTCGCAGCCATGGGACAGAACCTGGGTGGTCGGAGGACCCAGGACCTGGGCATGAGATGTACTCATGGCCCCTGGGTTCAAGGCCTCCAGGCCTCCCGATGGCGGTGCCGGGCGTGGGGACACACCAGGAACACACACAGAGCCCATTCTACCCAGCAGGACAGATGGGGCTCATACCTGCCCCCCGGGCGGCTTTGTGCTCCACATCTTTGACAATGAGAAGCCTGTGCTGTCATCTTCAGTTTGCTCAGCCTCCCAGCCCAGCCGGCCTCCTGCGCCGTGGGCACGCCTCCCCCACGGGCATCTGAGCAGCTGGCAGGCTGCCTTCTCACTGGGAGAGGGGGACACTGGACACTCAGCCCCAAACTCGCTCTGCAAGCCCTGGCTGGTGGCACAGTGGATAAGGCACCAGCCTACAAACCTAAAGGTCGGTGGTTCGATTCCCAGCCAGGGCACATAACCGGGTTGCAACCCAGGTTATCAGCCAGGTCCATAGCTGAAGGCAGGTGAAAGGCAACCACACATGGAAGTCTGTCTCCCTCTCTGCCTCTCTCCCTTCCCCTCTCTCCGAAAATAATAAATACCATATATTTTTCAAATCGCTCTGCGAATGACAATGGAGGGAGGGCAGGAGAAGCCGGAGAGGTGAGGGCGTGGGGTACCAGAGGACGCGCACGGAAGTGCTTGCAGCAAATTTACCTGTAACCATCCCAAGTGGGAATGAGACCAGGGAAGGAGCCGGCAGACCTGCTGTGTGCTACGCAGTGGAGTGCTACACAGCAATGAAAAAGCAGGAACTACGACATATACAAAGATGCTAATTTGGCAACAAAATAAAAACGAAAATGAAAAACTTCTACACACAAAAAGAACACATTGTATCATTCCATCTGTACCAGGAAAAGTAACCCAAGACATCAGAGCCGCAGGGACCCAAGGGAGAAGGGGCAGAGGGAGCCTTCCGGGTGCTCTCGATTGGGGGAGACTCTGTGGGTGTGTGCTTATGTGACAAGCAAGCACCCCGTTATCTTGCCAGCTATGCACCTTCTGTATGCACGTCCATTCAGCAAGAGAAAGGGTCCAGTTGGAAACAGCTGTCCAGGGTCCCTTTCAATGGTGACATTCTGCGTCCGCATCTAAGCCCCATCCCCTGCCCTCAGTTTCCCCATCTGTGGAATGGGTGCGCACCCCACGCTGGATCCCAGCTGCTACCGCGCAAAACCTGCCCCCTCCAGCCCTGAGTCCCACCCCCACCGCTCCCTCCACCTTGGGGTGCCCGGCCACTCCGGCCGGGACGCTGACCCAGCAGGCCCGCCGATTAGCGCAGGGTGGGCTGCTTTTCCAGCGAGGTGCCGCCGGCAGACAAGGGCGCGGGCCGGGGAAGGGTTTATAATGATGATTAGGCCCGAAATTGGCGGAGATTTACAGCGCGGGCCGGGAGCGCGGGGAGGGCGGCGCTGGGAGCGGCCTGATGGGCCCGCCAGCTCGTTCCGCTGCTCAGCGGGCCGAGGCCGGTCACCCGGCTTTCCGCTGGCAGCACAAAGCACTTCAATTTCGTTAGGAAATGTATCAATTTAACTGACTTGAGCGGCACACTGAAAAACCTAATGAATCTGGACTCAATTTTCCGCCACACTGCTCCTGAGAACTGTCGGAAACAATGTCTGTGGTCGGAGGTGACGGGGCGGCTGCCCATAGGCCGCCGGGCGCCCCCGGCCTTCCCGCCGGCTCCGGCCGGCCCTGTCAGGGTTAGTGGAGAGAGACGGGCCTGCCTGCCCGACCTGGTGACAGCCGCCGCCACTTCCCTAACAATGATGTCATTATAGGTAAATTGGCCTCTATTTCAGCAGGATGATAGTGCTAATTGAGTGAGAAAATATAATACAGGGAGCTGTTGTCTGCAGCTGGAGGGAGGAGGGGGCGGACTAAATGGCCCACCATTGTTGGTGGCAGGGAGGCAGATGTGCCTTCTGCTGATAGCGGCGCTGCCTATCTGAGCTCCACCGCGGCTTCCGCGCAGGACGCGCGGCTCTGGTGGCAGATGGCGCTTCCGCACCGCCAAGGAGGGTCCTGGCGGCCGGGCGGGGTGAGAGGTGGCCGCCTGGTAAACAGGATGGGGCCCCGGGGACTCCCCCAAGCTCCCGAGGGAGCGGGACTCCGGACCCCCTCGCTGGGAATGGACCGTCTGGGGCCAGAAGGGGGCTAGAAGGCTCCGAAAGTTGGTCTGTGGTTGGGGTCGGGATCCCTCGCTGGGTGACAGCGAAGCCTGGGGGATCCAGGGCAACCCCACGGGCTCTCAGCTGCCCCACAGGGCAGGAGACACGGGCAGGGCATCTGAGCCAAAGTCTGGAGGGCAGGTCCCCGAGAAGCTGCCCTGGCCTGGAGGCCTGGCCCCAATAGGCACTGAGCGCACAGGAGGGGGAGCCATGCCAGCCCTGCCACCTCCCTGGGCTCCCTTCACCTGCGCCGCTGCCCGTCTGTGGGGGGCCCCTCCGACAGGTGTGCCGGGAGTCTGGGGGGATCAGAGCTGCTTCCGGCCTGGAGACCCCTCAGCGAAGCCCGGCTCCTCCCGGCCACCAGGCCACAGTTCCACAGCCGGGCTGCAGCCCACCCCCGCCGGGCAGGGGGCCCGATGAGGCGGCCGGACGTCTGCTAGGCCCAGGCGCTGCCGCTCCTGCTTCTGGGCACTTTCGGCAAAGAGTCACCAGAGCCGGTCTCATGCCTGGCTCTGTGCTGGGCCGGGCTGGGGACACGGCCGTGGCCTCTGCCCTAAGGAGCCCCAGATGCCCCTAACCACCCCGCCTGCCGGGGCCCCCTTCTCACTCCCACGTTCCCGTCACTTCGTGCCAAGCAGGGTCCCCACCCCTTACAAGGACCCCTGCTCAACAGCCGCCATGTGTGTGAGGCCCCTGCTACCTGCCTCCACATGGCTCCTGCACCCCCCACAGGTGCCGCCCCCCAGCTGCGGGCAGTGCCCGAAAGAGGAGGGCGGCAGAGGCCAGCCCCTGTTGACCCCCAGGTGGAAGGAAACAAGAAATTGGCATCGTCCAGGCCAGGGGGAGAGGAGGGAAGAGCTGGGCTGCCCTCCAGGGCAGGCATGTCCCCAAGACATGTCCCCAGCCTCCAGCCCCGTGGTCTTGCTGTGGAATGGGCAGCACCCAGCCGTTCAGGGTCTCGGGCTCTGGGTGAGAGGTAGGCGGGCACCTCCGGGCCTGGCCTGAGGCCCCCAGACCTGGGCCTGCACTAGGACCGCACGTCTTCCTGTGGGGTCCTTCAGCTCCGCCACACCCCGGCCTTGCTCCCAAAGCCTGTGCCGTCCGGGGAGGGGGCATGGGGGGTCCTGGCGGCTCCACTCAGCCCTGCCCCCAGCCTCGGCCCCTTTACTTCAGGAAGTGGTCGGGCCGCTCAGAACCTCAGTTTCCCTGTCTGTAAATGGGGGACGGCCCAAGCACCTGGTTCTCTCAGGACGTGAATTGTGAATTGTAGGGGTGTGGCGGGCCCTCAGGGAGGGAGGGTTTCTGGGCCACCTCCCAGGCTCCCCCTTGTCCCCTGTGGCCCCAGGGCTGTCCTTTCTGCAGCCCCGCGCCGGCCTGGCTGGACAGTATAGCAGACCCTGCCCAAGCTCGGCCTCCTTCCCTTGACCCCTCGCCGCCAGCCGCACTGCCTGGCCTCAGTGAGGGCCCAGGTCAGCAGGCCCAGTGGCCGGGGAAGGGGCGAGTGGTGGCCGCGAGGGTGGGTGCTGCCCTGTGGAGCCAGGGATGGTGCCATCGCAGGTCAGCCCTGGAGGGCTGTTTTGGGAGCCAAATCCGCCCCCACAAAAGGCAGGCTGAGGCGCCCTCCGGGGACTGTCCCCAGCCCCCCTAGGCACGGGGGAGGCCCTGCCGGCGGCCGGGCACTTAGACGTATCGAGAGTGATCCCAGTGACAGGTTGGTGTGCAGTTTGTTAATTTACTCAGATTCATTCATGGCAACAGCTGGCTGGGTCCCAGCAGGGCTGCCTCACCGCCCACCTGCCGCCCGACAGCCGTGCAGAGCAGGGCGGCCCGTGCCCAGCGGGTGCAGCCTCCCCGGCCGCCCGGGCACCCCTCTTCTCTGAGGATGGTGGCTGGAGCCGGCTGGGAAGGGGGTCAGCTTGGACTGCAGCCCCTCACAGAGCTGGCGGAGGGCAGGAGAATGTGGGGGAAGCCTGGAGCCCCAAAGAGGGAGCTGACTTCCAGGGAAAGGGGTCAGAATTGTGCTGCCACCCACTGGGACCTTCTTCCGCCTGTCCTGTCACCGGGGTCACCAGGGAGAACACCCGTTCCTGAGGTCCCACCGCCCTGGACACCATGTCCTTGGGCTCAGCAGGGACACCCCGAGTGCACCAGGCAGCTGGGACCAGGAGCTGGGCCGGACCCACCTCGGGAGCAGGAGCGGAAGTGGGCACGTCCTTGGCACCCACCCTCCACTGGCTGGGGGCCCCTTGGGGGCCCCTTGGGAGCCCAGCCGGACGGCCGGCCTGCCGGGGCTGCGGGGAGTGGGCACAGGCGGCTGGTGCGGCCCGGCCCCGCCTGCTCCTGGCCTCAGAGGGGCTCGGGCCGCGAGGTCAGCACGCCCAGAACACGTTAATAGAGGAGAGTCTTCCCTCTTCATCTGCCGTCCCTGCAGCTTTGTTATTTAAAGTCAGGTTAAGGGAAGAAAAAACCCACAGACAGGTTTGGCGGGGAAGCCTGCGGACAGGAAAAGTTAGAGATATTTATTTGACAGGGTCAAGGTGGGCGCCTTTCTCTCCTGTCTCCCCAGGTCCCATAGGTGTTAGGCTGAGAGACATTTAATCGCAGGAGTAGCGGTTTCATATCTATAACAAAAATCAAATAATGCAAGATGATTTACTCCCCCTAGCAACCGCGGAGCTCACCCTTAGCAACCAGGCTAGCCTCGGGCTGCGGTGTAATCAGCTTGAAAATATTTCAATTATTGTGTTGATTTTAGTGGATTTGAGAAGCGCTGTGTGGAGAGCCGGGCACATTCTCCCCGCGACCTGGAGAGGAAGGTATTGATTTAAACAGGTGTCAGGGAGGGAAAGTGGAGTAAATTTAAATGCAACGGGAGAGCAGCACAGAGCACGCGGAACCGGCGCGGATGACATTTTGCGAGCCGCCTTGAACGAAAGTGACTCAACTGAACTAGAAATTTCACCTTGAAAATCATCTCCCATCGACACAATCAGGCGGCCTGCTACCACCCCGAGTCCCGGCGGGAGGCTGCAGAGGGCGGCGGGGCCTGAGAGACCCTCCCGTCCCAGCCCTGGGCCTGTGGGTGTCCCGAGGCTTCCAAGACGGGGGAGCGGGGTCGCCCCTGTAGGAGGCCCTTTGGGGTCCAGGGAGAGATGGGTCACAGCCCCTCGTCCAGCTCCGTGTCCCCTCCGTTGTCCAGGCAGGTGTTTTCCGAGACCTGCCACAGGTGACCCCCAGTGCCACAGCCTTGGCATTCACCTTGCTGGACGCTTCCTCCCACTGCGCTCTCTGTCCTGGGGCTCCCCGGGGTCTTGATGTTGACCAAGCAGAAGGGGGTGAAGCTGAGTGGCCAGCTGCCCAGGACACCCCGGTTCTCAAGTTGCAACCAGCCCCGGTCCCAGGCCAGGCCCCAAGAACCGCCCACACCCAGGCTGTCCGGGAAATGGTCATTCAAATCCAGGCCGGGGCCTCGAGAACTCCCAGAACCCTCTGCGGCTGCCGCAGGACGCCGGGTTGCCCCCTTTCCACGGAGGGCGGCTGGCCCTCAGGGCTTCCGCAAGGGCCTCTGTAGGGTTACATCCTGCAGAGAATCCTGAAGCTCGGGGATGAACCCTGCATCATGGGTTGGGAAACAGAGGCCAGACGAACGCCTGGACGCGCCCAAGTCTTCCGTGAGTGGGGCCTGGACCTGCCACCAGGTGTGGCCTTGGCGTGGTGGCAGCACCAGCCCCACGCGCCTGCGCACCGGGCGCCCGGCTCCCCGGCCCGCAGCCCGTCCCGCGCTCACTGCTGGGTCTGAATTTACAGCAAAGCTCAGTTCTCTCTCCAGGTCTCCCCAGCCCCTCGTGAACAGCAATATGCTACTCAGACGTGTGTTTTTATGACGTTCTCTCTTTTAAGTAAATATTGTGGTGCCATCTGACGATTCACCAGCTGTCTGAGCGCGTTCCGGAGGGAACCTCGGGGCGGCGGCCCGGAGCGGCGGGGAGGCGCGTGTGGGGTTCTGCGGGGCTTCGCCCCGCGTGTGCCAGGCCACATGCTCCCAGTCTGGGGACAGGGTCATGGTGCCCACTGATCTTGCTGTAGTTGAAAGTGCGAACACTCTAAAGCGACACCAGCGTTAGCAGCAGACCAACGGCGCAGGCCCAAGAGGCAGCCAGCCCTGGCGCGCCGCACGCTGGAGGCGCAGGGAGGTGCGGGCATGCGGGTCCCCGGCCCTCTGCACCCCGGCACCGGTGCCAGCCCTGGTGGTCGACCCCAACAGCACCACAGCGAGGCTGGCGGACTCAGCAAATGACAGCAGTCGTGGACACATTCCCGTCAAACAACGCGGTTAATGACGTCCGGAGGACGGCCGCTCCCGGCTGAGTGGAAACACCCGGAGCAGATTTTCAGTCTGGACCAGCCTGCGGCTGAATCGGCCGGAATCCCGGCTTCTCCTCAAGCCTGGTGTCTGCCACAGGGAGGCCCCACCTCTGCCGGGAAGCCGCCCCTGTCCCCAAGCCCCGTCCAGCCTGAGAGGAGGTGACTACGGTCAGGCTGGGCCACGTTGGCCGCTGGCTGCCTCCCAACAGCCCCTGGGAACCCAGATGGAACCACAGCATCCCGGTGGCAAGTTCTGGCCCAGCTCTGCCTCCCCAGAAGGACGGTTGCACCTTTCAGATTCTCTGTCCCTGTCCCGCCTTCGTCCCGGGCGCTGCTGCTTCTCCGTCTCCAAGGGGCCCAGGGAAGCCCTGTCCAGTGTAGGGGCCCGTGAGGACCGGCCTGGGACCTGCTCTGCCGACTGTCCCCCACTGGTGCTGGCGCACTGGGGTCCTGCCTCCCGCTGACACACCCCCACCGGCCCCTGCCACCCGGGACACTGGCCCGATCCCGGCTCCAAGCCAGGCACCCATTTTATAGAGGAGAAAACCGAGGCCCTACCTGGGCCTTGCAGCCTGGAGATGTGGGGCGCCCAGCACAGGTCTGAGCCTCTGGGCCTGTGCTTGGGGGTTCTAACCCCCCTCCTTACACACGGACACAGACACACGGGGACACACCCACGCAGACACACCCACGAACACTCGTGCACAGGGAAGGGCCCAGGGGGGCCACCCTGCCTTGCAGGCTCGGGCGAGGGTGCGTGGTGACAGTCCGCCCGTGGCAGGTGGGGACACCGATTCAGGGCGGCAGGGAGGAGTAGGGGAGCGTGGACAGCAGTCCCCACGGTCACTGTGATGTTCCGCCCGGGAAGCTTCTCAAATTCTAGAAGAGAATCACTTCTGAGCCCCTAAGTGTCTCCAAAGACACAGGGACAGCCAACCCGGCTCCCAAATGAGGCGGGAGGAGCCACCTGTGCCCAGAGGAACATTACAAGTCCAATCTGTGAACAACGCACCCTGGAAATAGGTTTTCAAGGAACCTGGAGGTGGGGGGTTGGGGGGAGCAGTGACCTCAGCCGCTTGGGAGCCGTCAGCCCTGCAGAGGCCCCACCCGGGGTGAGGGCGGCGCTGGGAAGTCGGGGCTGGGGCACCTGGCGCACCTGGCCTGGCGGGGGCGGCCCGGGGGGCCATGGCTTCCCTGTGGGGTCCTCCGGCCCCTCCCACAACCTTCCGCCCAGCAGGCTTGTAAACTCCATCCCAGGACACCTATCTGGCCATCCTGCCCGCAGGCCTCTGGTCCTCAGGGGAGAGGCCAAGGAGGCTTCTAGAGGTTAAGACGTTGCCGGGGTCACCCAGGTGGGAAAGCGGGTCCTGCCAGCCCCTCAGGACTCAGGACGCCCCAGCCCAGGGCCACGCACTTGCCCCCAGGCAGACCTGCCTCAGCTCTGCCGGAGGCTGTTGGACGGGCCACACTGACCGGAGCACACAGACCCCCGGGGTTTCTGGAAGCTTCTGGTGCCTGAATCCAGGGAGGGGGACAGGGGGAGCTGGAGGGAAGAGGGAGGGGAGGG